>CM053032.1:205514876-205880306 GCA_028564925.1 Lithobates sylvaticus
ACTAAAAGATCTTCGACTTTTTCTATGTAGGCCTATTTCTCTCAAAGATTGTTCACAAATCTGTCTAAATCTGTGTTAGTGAGCACTTCTCCTTTGCCGAGATAATCCATCCACCTCATAGGCGTGGCATATTAAGATACTGATTAGACAGCATGATTATTGTACAGGTGTGCCTAAAGCCTCATACACACGATCGGATTGTTCCGCAACAAAACTGTGGAATTTTGTCCAAAGGGCGTTGGCCCAAACTTGTCTTGCATACACACAGCCACACAATTGGTGGCAAACAATTACAAACATAGTGACGTACTACGTTGTTTTTCTGCTCTTTAGCGCCACTCTTTGGGCTCCTTCTGCTAATTTCGTGTTAGTAGAAGTTTGTGTTGATTCACACTTTTCATTTTGCGCTTTTTGGTTAAGTTCTATTGGCAGATAGCATGTCTAATTTTATTCGTTTTCTTTTTTTTAATCGACAATGAATGAATGAATGAATACAATAAAATAAATTGTGTAGAATAATACTTGGCTATGTGTTTTACTTCAAATGACAGTTTGGGAGTCAGCAGTTACATTTAAAAAAATACAATGTAAAATTGACAAGGGACACCAACATAGTTGTATCTTTGATCTTAAAAAACTACAGGATAATGGTGTTGTGGAAACTTCATTTTGCTGTGGTACTGTTCTAAACACGGGACAACTGTGCCACTTTATGGGCATACTATAGACACCCCCCAGGCACGATATTTAAAGGAATATTACATTTTTATTTTTTCACTTTAAGCATTATTAAAATCACTGCTCCTGAAAAAACGTCTGTTTCTAAAACTTTTTTTTGCGTTGATGCATGTCCCCTGGGGCAGGACCCAGGTCCCCATACACTTTTTATGACAATAACATGCATATAAGCCTTTAAAATTAGCACTTTTGGTTTTTCATGTTAGTGTCCCATAGACTTTAACGGGGTTCCACGGCTTTCGAATTTACCGCGAACACTGCATAATGTTCGTTGTTCACCGAACGTCTGAACAACCAAAGTTTGGCCCGAAACTTATGCTCGGGCAGAACCGTTCGCCCATCCCTATGGACAACGAACACAGGTGCATTTTATTGGTGGCATTTTGAATGCACAGAGATACCGTGATGAGATCCTGAGGCCCATTGTTGTGCCATTAATTCACGACTCACACCCTTATGTTGCAGCATGATAATGAAGGCCCCATGTTGCAAGGATCTGTACACAATTCCTGGAAGCTGAAAACATCCCAGTTCTTGCATGGCCAGCATACTAACCGGACATGTCACCCATTAAGCATGTTTGGGATACTCTGGATCAGCGTATACACAGCGTGTTCCAGTTCCTGCCAATATCCAGCAACTTTGCACAGCCATTGAAGAGGAATGGACCAACATTCCACAGGCCACAATCAACAACCTGATCAACTCTATGCGAAGGAGATGTGCTGCACTGCGTGAGGCAAATAGTGGTCATACCAGATACAGACTGGTTTTCGGACTCCCCACGGACCACCCCAATACAGTAAAACTGCACATTTTAGAGTAGCCTTTTATTGTGGCAAGCCTAAGGCACACCTGTGCAATACTCATGCTGTCTAATCAGCATCTTGATATGCCACACCTGTGAGGTGGATGGATTATCTTGGCAAAGGAGAAGTGCTCACTAACACAGATTTACACAGATTTGTGAACAATATTTGAGAGAAATAGGCCTTTTTTGTATATAGAAAAAGTCATAGATCTTTGATTTCAGCTCATATTAAATAGGGGCAAAAGTGTTGCATTTATAATTTTACTCAGTGTATTTAACACTACCATTCACCATCATCATCATGAAGTAAATAAGACTATTTTCATCCCCATATGTAAGAGTTTTTTTACTGACAGAATTTTATACAGAATTTCTAAAGCAGACACATAAATGTAGTTCTCATAGTTCTCATAGTTAGTAAGGTTGAATAAAGACATCAGTCCATCCAGTTCAACCTGAGCAAGTGTCTACAATTGTCCCCATCCCTGTACATTGCACACTCACATCAGTCCCTACCCTCAAGGAGCCCACAATCCAAGGTCCCCATTCATATACTAGGGCCAATTTTTGGACAGAAGCCAATTAACCTACCTGCATGTCTTTGGATTGTGGGAGGAAACCGGAGTACCCGGAGGAAACCCACGCAGGCACAGGGAGAACATGCAAACTCCAGGCAGGAAGTGTCGTGGTTGGGATTCGAACCAGCGACCCTTCTTACTGCTAGGTGAGAGTGCTAACCACTACACCACTGTGCCGCCCAATTAAAGGTAGGTGGTTAGATCTAGTGTCATACAATGTGCTATCAGTACTATCAGAGCTGTCAGAGGTCCATTAGTACAGCCATTAGTACAGCCTGAGATTCATCAACAATAGAAAGGTTTAGAAGGCTGATACAGATACAGTATGTCCACTCATAGGTGTTGGTATGTCATACTGTACGTGTTCCAGTGACATCCATTTAGAGAGACCAGGGCCATATTTAAAGCCTTCTAGATCTAACCACCTACCTTTAATAAACTCTGCAGCTTTATCCATACACCAGGTCCCACAATAATGAGTGCACTACATGCTCACATTGCGTAGGGGTTAACCAGTTCTATGTGAATATGTAACTGGCAGGTATACATCTCACAAAGTGTGCTGTAGAGAAAGCTGGACCTGTTAAAAAAAAATACATTTGTTATACAGATGTAAAATTTTTAGTATGCACAGATCAATCAAGAAATGTCTGCAGTATTTTGTTTAACCTCTAGAGATCCGTGCTATAGCCGAATGATGGCTACAGCACGGACCTGCTTTGCTGTCGTCCCGTGCACGATCTGCCTGCGCACCCCCTGAAGGGCGCGCGCGGTGTGCTCTGTGATCAGCGAGTCTGTGAGACTCGCTGGATCACAGATCCGAGTAAGGGGTCGATCCCGACCCCTTACTACGTGATCAGCTGTCAGCCAATGACAGCTGATCATGTGATGACAACACGGCCGGTAATCGGCTATTTTTCCTCCTCGCGCTAACAGCGTGAGGAGAAGAAAAAAAAACAATCACCGGCGGCCGCGAGAGGGACATCATTCTCAATCACGGCGAGCTGGCGCCAGTTCATCAGTTCCCACCTGTGCCCCCTGCCAGTGTCACCTAACAATAGGCAACAGTGCCGCCTGTCAGTGCCCACAGTGCCACCCATCAGTGCCCACAGTGCCCACAGCGCCCACAATCAGTGCCTCAAGAGTACTTTACCTTAGTGCCACATATCAGTGCCCATCAGTGTCACCTACCAGTGCCCATCAGTGCCACCCATCAGTGCCCATCAGTGTCACCTACCAGTGCCCATCAGTGCCACCCATCAGTGCCCATCAGTGCCACCTATCAGTGGTATCAACCAGTGCCCATCAGTGCCACCTATCAGTGCCACCTTATCTGTGCCCATCAGTGCAGCCTTAACAAAAGAAGAGCGACAATTTTGAAAAAAACACAATATTTTTAACTTTTTGCTATAATAAATATCTCATTTAAAAAAAAAAAAATTTTTACTCAGTTTAGGCCGATGTATTCTTCTACATATTTTTGGTAAAAAAAAAATTGCAATAAGCGTATATTGATTGCACAAAAGTTGTAGCATCTACAAAATAGGGGATAGATTTATTGCATTTTTTTTTAGTAATGGCGGCGATCTGCGATTTTTTTCGGGACTGTGACATTGCGGCAGACACTTTGGACACTTTTGACACATTTTTGGGACCATTCACATTTACACAGCGATGCTATAAAATTGCACTGATTACTGTGTAAATCTGACTGGCAGGGAAGGGGTTAACACTAGGGGGTGCTGCAGGGGTTAATGTATGTTCCCTGGGAGTGATTCTAACTGTGGGGGGAGGGGACTCACAAGGGGAGGAGACCGATCGGTGTTCCTCTGTACTGGGAACACACCATCAGTCTCCTCTCCACTGACAGGACGTGGATCTGTGTGTTTACACACACAGATCCACGGTCCTGCTGTGTTCCCGGGCAATTGCGGGTGCCCGGCGGAAACGCGCAGCGGGTCCCGAACGAAGCCGCGTGCACGCCCCCTAGATGGCCGGGAATGGGAGGACGTCATATGACGCCCACCCAGGATGGGAGATTCACCTTGTGGGCGTCATTTGACAGTGGGCGGTATTGAAGTGGTTAAAAAGATGAGATAGGCCTGTAATTGTCATCATAGGTATACCTCAACTATGAGAGACAAAATGTGGAAACAAATACAATCACATTGTCTGATTTTTGAAAGAATTTATTTGCAAATTATGGTGGAAAATAAGTATTTGTCACCTACAAACAAGCAAGATTTCTGGCTCTCACAGACCTGTATCTTCTTCTTTAACCCCTTTAATACCCGCCCATAGTCATATGACGCCCACAAGGTGGATCTACCATCCTGGGTGGGCGTCATATGACGTCCTCCCATTCCCGGATGCCTGGGGGGCGCGCGCGCGCGCGCCGGCGGCGTCGCTCGGGACCCGGTGCGGGTGCTCGGCGGCCTCGATGTCCGCCGGGCACCCGCGATTGCCCGTTAAAACAACGGGACCGTGCGGGACCGTGGAGCTGTGTGTGTAAACACACAGCTCCACGTCCTGTCAGCGAGCAGGAGACCGATCATGTGATCCCAGTACGGAGGAACACATGATCGGTCTCCTCCCCTTGAGTCTCCTTCCCCCACAGTTAGAATCACACATATAGGGAATACATTAACCCCTACAGCGCCCCCTAGTGTTAACCCCTTCCCTGCCAGTCACATTTACACAGTAATCAATGCAATTTTATAGCAACGATCGCTGTGTAAATGTGAATGGTCCCAAAAATGTGTCAAAAGTGTCCGAAGTGTCCGCCGCAATGTCGCAGTCACGAAAACAAAATCGCAGATCGCCGCCATTACTAGTAAAAAAAAAAAAAATGCAATAAATCTATCCCCTATTTTGTAGACGCTATAACTTTTGCGCAAACCGATCAATATACGCTTATTGCGATTTTTTTTACCAAAAATATGTAGAAGAATACGTATCGGCCTAAACTGAGTAAAAAAATAGTTTTTTTTTTTTAAATTGGATAGTTATTATAGCAAAAAGTAAAAAATATTGTGTTTTTTTTTCAAAATTGTCGCTCTTCTTTTGTTTATAGCGCAAAAAATAAAAACCGCAGGGGCGATCAAATACCACCAAAAGAAAGCTCTATTTGTGGGAAAAAAAGGACGTCAATTTTGTTTGGGTGTAACGTCGCACGACCGCGCAATTGTTAGTTAAATCGACGCAGTGCCGAATCGCAAAAAGTGCTCTGGTAAGGAAGGGTAAAAAATGGCCCGGTGCTGAAGCGGTTAAAAGGCTCCTCTGTCCTCCACTCATTACCTGTATTAATGGCACCTGTTTGAACTTGTTATCAGTATAAAAGACACCTGTCCACAACCTCAGTCACACTCCAAACTCCACTATGGTGAAGACCAAAGAGCTGTCGAAGGACACCAGAAAAAAAATTGTAGACCTGCACCAGGCTGGGAAGACTGAATCTGCAATAGGCAAGCAGCTTGGTGTGAAGAAATCAACCGTGGGAGCAATAATTAGAAAATGGAAGACATACAAGACCACTGATAATCTCCCTCGATCTGGGGCGCCACGCAAGATCTCACCCCATGGAGTCAAAATGATCACAAGAACGGTGAGCAAAAATCCCAGAACCACACGGGGGGACCTAGTGAATGACCTGCAGAGAGCTGGAACCAACGTAACAAAGGCTACCATCACCAGTAACACACTACGCCGCCAGGGACTCAGATCCAGCAGTGCCAGACGTGTCCCCCTGCTTAAGCCAGTACATGTCCGGGCCTGTCTGAGGTTTGCTAGAGAGCATTTGGATGATCCAGAAGAGGATTGGGAGAATGTCATATGGTCAGATGAAACCAAAGTAGAACTGTTTGGTAGAAACACAACTCGTCGTGTTTGGAGGAGAGGGAATGCTGAGTTGCAACCAAAGAACACCATACCTACTGTGAAGCATGGGGATAGCAACATCATGCTTTGGGGCTGTTTCTCTGCAAAGGGAACAGGATGACTGATCCATGTAATGAATGGGGCCATGTATTGTGAGATTTTGAGTGCAAACCTCCTCCCATCAGCAAGGGCATTGAAGATGAAACGTGGCTGGGTCTTTTAGCATGACAATGATCCCAAACACACCGCCCGGGCAACGAAGGAGTGGCTTCGTAAGAAGCATTTCAAGGTCCTGGAGCGGCCTAGCCAGTCTCCAGATCTCAGCCCCATAGAAAACATTTGGAGGGAGTTGAAAGTCCGTATTGCCCAGCGACAGCCCCAAAACATCACTGCTCTAGAGGAGATCTGCATGGAGGAATGGGCCAACATACCAGCAACAGTGTGTGACAACCTTGTGAAGACTTACAGAAAACGTTTGACCTCTGTCATTGCCAACAAAGATATATAACAAAGTATTGAGATGAACTTTTGATATTGACAAAATACTTATTTTCCACCATAATTTGCAAATAAATTCTTTCCAAATCAGACAATGTGATTGTCTGGATTTGTTTCCACATTTTGTCTCTCATAGTTGAGGTATACCTATGATGACAATTACAGGCCTCTCTCATCTTTTTAAGTGGGAGAACTTGCACAATTGGTGGCTGGCTAAATACTTTTTTGCCCCACTGTACTATGTAGTTCTGTGTTTTCTTTACCGATGGACTAATTGCAAACATTTTATTTGGTGATTAATGGAAACCTATAGTATAGAATGTGTATGCTGCAATTGCTGTCATACTGATCTATTCAATTTTATGCTTTTGTGCTTGTTTTAGGTCATTGAATTATTGAAGCCAAACAGCCAAACAATGTACTTTTTAGAAGGATATCAACAGTAGTTAGAACCAGGGGCGGACTGACAACTGATGGGGCCCCCGGGCAATAGAAGATCATGGGGCCCCTGCGTCCCAAGCCACACCTGCACAGGGGGACATTGGGGGGGAGCACATAGGTGGACAATGGGGGGAGGGGGGAGAGCACACAGGGGCACACTGGGGGAGGGGAGCGGGAACAGCGGGACACTGTGGAGGGAGGAGAGGGCACAGGGGGACACTGGGGAGAGGGGAAGCACACAGGGGGACACTGGGGGAGGGAGAGGGCACAGGGGGACACTGGGGGAGGGAGAGGGCACAGGGGGACACTGGGGAGGGGAGAAGCACACAGGGGGACACCGGGGAGGGGGGAAGCACACAGAGGGACACTGGGGGAGGGAGAGGGCACAGGGGGACACTGGGGAGGGGGGAAGCACACAGACGGACACTGAGGGTGGAGAGAACACAGGGGGACACTGTGGGGGGGAGCACACAGGGGGACACTGTGGGCAGGGCAGATCCTAGGGTCACAGACGCCTGGGGGCAGAAATATTTCTGGCTCCCACCACGTGAGCATGGTCATATTACCAACTACTCCCCTATACAAATGTTTCTATGACAACGACTCAAACACAGATGTTCCCGTAAGAAGTCTTCGTTACCCTGGGATCATCCCATGATCTTTTACCAATAAAGAAAATACAGGAAAAGCGTACACTAATGAGACCTGGAGGGGAGTCTCTCTGATGCACACAGAGAGGGCTTCTGTTAGAGAGTCTGTTAGAAAGAGCCCCCAGACATCATACAGGAGATGGTCAGAGACGACAGAAATAATACAGGAGATGGTCAGAGACTGCAGACATGTTACAAGAGATGGTCAGAGACTGCAGTTCCTATGGATGTTAGTAGATAATGGCCGATCAGCCCTCTCACCTGACCCAGCGATACAGCAACAACAGTTCCTCTGATCAGGAGTCAGCTCACTCTGAATTGCCCGTGGCGGCTCCGCTGGGTAGAGCCCATATCTGTATTCTGGCAATGACTCCATTCCTTTCTCCACCAGGGATGGCGCCAGGCTGTGTGGCTTTCTCTCTCTGATGGTGTTTCCTCAGCACTGTCCTCTCCCTCTGGAGTCCTGGGTGTACTTCCCTGAAAGCTTTCCTGGGCTCCTGGCTCTCTCTCTCCCATTCAGCTGAGCATGCTGTGTGGGCTGCAGTTTCTGTGTTAAGCCCCATACACACGGTCGGATTTTTGCATGGATTCGGTCTGATCGGACAATGTTGTTGAAAAATCAGACCGTGTGTATGCACCATCGGACAGTGTACGTCGTACAAAATCCTATCTCCTGCTGGATAGATTTTCCGACAACACGGTCCGATCACACCAAATCCGATCGTGTGTATGGTAGTCCGACCGGACAAAGTGCTACGCATGCTCAGATCACATTACAAGACCAAAGCTATTGGCTACTAGCCTCTACGTAGTCACCAACAAACGTCACCACGTTCAGAATGATCGGATTTTCCGACAACTTTGTCCGACCGTGTGTACGCAAAACCAACATCAGACAAAGTATGACGGACATGGTCTGACGGACCTGGTCCTCGGATAATCCGCGCGTGTGTATGGGGCTTAACAGTGGGGCTGCCAGTCCTTGGGACCACATGTCCCACAATCCTCTTCTTTGCTCCTTTGTTTTTTCTTCCCTGGCCGATATGAAGGCGGGGGAAGAAACATAGTGCTCCGCTCACTAGTACAGCAGTGTGCACGAGGAGGAGAGGGAGAGGGGAAATAAGAGCCCGTGGCTGCAGTGGCGTCACTAGAGTTGTTGTCACCCTGTGCAGTAAAACATGGTATCACCCCCCTCCACCAACTATAGTCGTCCCTCAGTACAGACCCCCCTCCACTAAGTATAGACCCCCTCCGTCAGAGCAGACCCCCCACTAAGTATAAACACTTCCCTCAGTACAGACCCCCCATCAGTATAAACCCCAGGACAAAACACCCCCCTTTATCAGTATAGATCCACCTCAGGACAAACCACCCCCCTCCATTAGTATAGACCCCCCAGGACAAACCCCCCACATTAGTATAGACCCCCAGGACAAACCCCCCCCCCTACATTAGTATAGACCCCCCAGGACAACCCCCCCTCCACATTAGTATAGCCCCCCAGGACAAACCCCCCCACATTAGTATAAACCCCCCCAGGACAAACCCCCCCAACATTAGTATAGACCCCAGGACAACCCCCCCACATTAGTATAGCCCCCCAGGACAACCCCCCCCCCACATTAGTATAGACCCCCCAGGACAAACCAACCCCCCACATTAGTATAGCCCCCCAGGACAACCCCCCGCCCCCCACATTAGTATAGATCTCCCCAGAACAAACCTCCCCTACATTAGTATAGACCCCCAGGACAAACCAGCCCGCCACCCACATTAGTATAGACCCCCCAGGCAAACCACCCCCCCCATTAGTATAGACCCCCCCAGGACGAACAACCCCCCACATTAGTATAGTCCCCCCCAGGACAACCCCCCCACATTGGTATAGAACCCCAGGACAAACCACCCCCCCACATTAGTATAGCCCCCCCAGGACAAACCCCCCCACATTAGTATAGACCCCCCAGGACAGACCCCCCCTACATTAGTATAGACCCCCCAGGACAAACCAGCCCCCACATTAGTATAGACCCCCCAGGACAAACCCCCCCACATTAGTATAGACCCCCCGTGGACGAACTACCCCCACATTACTATAGACCCCCCAGGACAAAACCCCCCCACATTAGTATAGATCCACCAGGACAAACCCCCCTACATTAGTATAGAACCCCAGGACAACCCCCCACATTAGTATAGACCCCCCCCAGGAGAACCCCTCCACATTAGTATAGACCCCCCAGGACAAACCACCCCCCCCCCCACATTAGTATAGCCCCCTAAGACAAACCCCCCACATTAGTATAGACCCCCAGGACAACCCCCCCTACATTAGTATAGACCCCCCCCAGGACAAACCAGCCCACCACCCACATTAGTATAGAGCCCAGGACAAACCCCCCCCCACATTAGTATAGACCCCCAGGACAAAACACCCCCCCCCCCCCCCCCACATTAGTATAGATGCCCCAGGACAACCCCCCCTACATTAGTATAGACCCCCCAGGACAAACCACCCCACCACATTAGTATAGACCCCCCAGGACAAACCCCCCACCACATTAGTATAGACCCCCCAGGACAAACCACCCCCCCACATTAGTATAGACCCCCCAGGACAAACCACCCCCCCCCCTCCATTAGGCTAATTAAAAACACCCAGGTGGCAGCTGGAGAGGACAGTGTGCAGCCGTGCCGCCCGGGTGGAGAACAGAGCGTGTGTGAGGCTTGTGCTGCTGGCCAGCAGGTGGGAGTTACACACAGGAGAACTGGAACATGTCGGGCTCGGCCACGGAGCCCCCCCACCGTGACGTCACTGCGCGGCCGTGGCTGGTCTCTCTCACACAGAGACAGCCGCTCCAGTCTCCAGCTGTTTCTCTCTCCTCTGCTGACAGGAGGAGGGAGGGGGATGGGATTGGGGAGAAATCACAGCAGCGGAGGTAGCGGCGGTGACAAGCGAAGAGACTTTTTAACTCTTTATTAATAAATAGCCACCTGGTATCACACATGGGTCTCCCCCTTTGCTTTTTTCCATGAGGCACATTCCGTATACCATCCGGGGCATCCCCCCTCCCCTGCATCTGAGGATCTGGCTGGATCCACTGGAGGGAGCTATTGGATTAGGACCCGTTCCGGCTTGTAACCAGAAGGAGCACCTGACATCCATATCTGAATGCTGTTTACCCCTGCAGGGGTACCTAAGTTTGGTGAGTGAGGGAACCTTGGGGGGCAGCACATAGTCACCTATTACTGCCTGAAGCACTACAAGTCACCGGTTGAACTACTGTTACAGTGTTATCTACATATCCATATCCACATATCCATACATCTCCTGCTGGTCCTCTCGTGGGTTCCTCTTTGGATTTGGACTTTTTATATGTACTTTTTTCACCTGTAGCCGCTATTTGGGTTTCTCCACAATTTTTACACATTGGTTGTATTTATTTTTTTTTTTAATTATTTTTCACTTATCACTGGGATTTTCATGTATGTCTTGGCCCCTTTTTGGGCTAACAGTGTCACATTCTATTGGTTCTTGCAATATCAAGCATATATGGTAATAGTGGTACTGGCCACTCTTAATATGTATTAACGATACAATATCAACTATTTATGGATGCATTAGTGGGTGCTTAGAGGACACATGCTAGCTGGGTAGCTGCCACCTCCTCCCCTCTCTGCGTCTCAATAATACATCTATTCAGCCATATATATATATTTTTATCCATTGTCACGTTCACGTTTACTAGCACTTTGTATTTACAGATTGGGTAACTTAGGGGAGTCGAACCCTACTTATATCACAGCTTATAACCTGTTACCTTAGCAGGACAAACACGGTGGAATTTTTTAGGCACGCATATTTCACGGTTTACCCTTTGAGGTTCACTGCACGTATTATTCATAGGTAGAGCCATTTGTCTTTTTATCTTGCATTTTATATTTAAAATTGCCCTCTAGGAGGTTAATTTTCCGGACAGGCTGCACACCTACTACATATTCCTAAGCGCGGAGTCCTTCCCTGATTTAAAGCGAAGAGAGCCGCCTACGGACAAGGAGAGGAGGAGAATGGAGGGGAGCACTCTGGCGCTTCAGCGCCCCCACCTCTGTGGCGCTGGGGTGCACTGCACCCCGTGCACCCCGTCCAGGATCGGCCCTGACTGTGGGGGGGGAGAGCACACAGGGGGACACTGTGTGTGGGGGGAGAGCACACAGGGGACACTGTGTGTGGGGGGGGGGAGCACACAGGGGGACACTGTGGGGGGAGCACACAGGGGGACACTGGGAGGGGGAGCACACAGGGGGACATTGGGAGGGGGAGAGATCACAGGGGGACACTGGGGAGGTGGGAAGCACACAGGGGGGAGCACACAGGGAGACCCTGGGAGGGGGAGAGGGCACAGGGGGAAACTGAGGGAGGGAGAGGGCACAGGGGGACACTGGGGAAGGGGGGAAGCACACTGGGGACACTGTGGGGGTGGAGAGCACACAGGGGGACACTGTAAAATCTAGCCAGCTAAAATATCTGGAACAAATTGCCTTCAGAAGTCACCTAATTAGTAAATAGAGTAATCTCAGAATAAATACAGCTGTTTTGTGAAGCCCAGAGGTTTGTTAGAGAACCTTAGTGAACAAACAGCATCATGAAGGCCAAGGAACATACCAGACAGGTCAGGGATAAAGTTGTGGAGAAGTTTAGTTTAAGCACTTTTCAATCCATCATCCGAAATTGGAAAGAGTATAGCACAACTGCAAACCTACCAAGACATGGCCGTCCACCTAAACTGACAGACTGGGCAAATTGATTAATCAGAAAAGCAACCAAATGGCCCATGGTAACTCTGGAGGAGCTGCGGAGATCCACAGCTCAGGTGGGAGAATCTGTCCACAGGACAACTATTAGTCGTGCACTCCACAAATCTGGCCTTTATGGAAGAGTGGCAAAAAGACAGCCATTGTTAAAAGAAAGCCATAACAAGTCCTGTTTGCAGTTAGCGAGAAGCAATGTGGAAGACAAACATGTGGAAGAAGTTGCTCTGTTCAGATGAGACCAAAATACATTTTTTTGGTCTAAAAGCAAAACGCTATGTGTGGTGCAAAACTAACACTGCGCATAACCCTGAACTCGCCATCCCCATCGTGAAACATGGGGGTGGCAGCATCATGTTGTGGGGGTGCTTTTCTTCAGCAGGGACAGGTAAGCTGGTCAGAGTTGATGGGAAGCTGGCTAGAGCCAAATACAGGGCAATCTTAGAAGGAAACCTCTTAAGCTTCGTACACAGGATCAGAATTTCCGACGGGAAATGTGCGATGACAGGCTGTTGGAGGAAAATCCGACTGTTTGTATGCTCCATCCGACAATTGTCGGATTTTCTGTGGACAAATATTGGATGGCAAGTTTTAAAATTTTCTGCGGACAAATGTCTGTTGTCGGATTTTCCGAGCGTGTGTACACAAGTTCGTCAGACAAAAGTCCAAAGTACAAACATGCATGCTCGGAAGCAAGGATGAGCCAGAAGCGGTCGGTCTTGTAAACTAGTGTTCGTAATGGAGAATTAACATTTGTGACGTGGCGAATTATCAAATCTCGAAAAGCAGTGCACAATTCTCTTCTTCTTTAATGGGATAATAATGAAGATGTTTTTCTGGTGATACTGATGGAGTTATTGCAAACAAATTTACCACAACACCATTATCCCGTAGTTTTTAAAATCAAAGATACAACTATGTTGGTGTCCCTTGTCAATTTTAAATATACAGTAACTACCTACTCCCAAACTGTCATTTGAAGTAAAACACAGCCAAGTATTATTCTCCCCAATTTTTTTATTGTGCATTAAAAAAAAGAAAACAAATAAAATTAGACATGCTATCTGCCAATAGAACTTAACCAAAAAGTGCATTCTATGCATGCAAAAATATTGAAAATATCAAATCATTTTTATTTAACCAAAAAATAAAATGAAAGCCTCATGCATGTGTCCTGCTTCTTAATATAGGGGGTCAACAATGCCAAGAGTTGGTGAAAGCAGGGGTCCATCATCCGGAGATAATTCTGAAAAACATCTGGATTATTCTGCTGGAGCTCCCGCAGCAAAGGCATATGACATAATTGGTCACGATTAATAAAGCAACTGATTTTTGGTCCAATAACTCCTCCTCCCCCTGTTCCTGGACTTGGGTCAAAGCAATAACTCCAAGGCCAATAATAAATAACACGTTATCTTCTCTGATTCCGCAACATGTCTGGTTGACGAACGGCTGGTCAGAAACGGACTGAAAAGCGCTAAATGAAAAGCGCAAATCAACACTCACCAAACTTAACACGAAATTAGCAGAAGGAGCCCAAAGGGTGGTGCTAAAGAGCTGAAAAAACATGTAGTACGTCACTACATTCGTGTTAGTTGGCCGACAATTCCTTGCCGTTTGTATGCAAGACAAAATCCAGGCACACGCCTTTGGACAAAAGTCTGAGGTTTTGTCTGCGGAAAATCTGATCATGTGTACGAGGCTTTAGAGTCTGCAAAAGACTTGAGACTGGGTTGGAGGTTTACTTTCCAGTAGGACAACAACCCTAACGATACAGCAAGATCTACAATAGAATGTTTTAGATAAAAACATATTCATGTGTTAGAATGGCCCAGTCAAAATCCAGACCAAAATCCAATTGAGAATCTTTGGCAAGAGTTGAAAATCGCTGTTCGCAGACACTCTCCATCTAATCTGACAGAGCTTGAGCTCTTTTGCAAAAAATTATGGGCAGAAATTTCACTCTCTCACTCTCTACTCTCAAAGCTGGTAGAGACATACCTAAAAAGATTTGCAGCTGTAATTGCAGCGAAAGGTGTTTCTACAAAGTATTGACTCAGGGGAGCTAAATACAAATGCACACCACACTTTTCACATATTCATTTGTAAAAACATTTGAAAACCATTTATAAATTTTACTTCTACTTCACAATCATGTGCCACTTTGTATTGGTCTATCACATGAAATCCCAATAAATTACATTTACATTTTTGGTAGTAACATGACAAATGTGGAAAATTTCAAGGGGTATGAATACTTTTTCAAGGCACTGTATTAAACAAAAGAATCCTCTGCACAGATAATCATTAAAGGATAAGTTCACCTTTTAGAAAAAAATAATACATGCACTGTCTGCAGAGCATAGCACCCACAATCAGCAGATCACAGGGGCAGTGTCAAGCGTCTGCAGATGTATAGATGTATAGATGTCTGTCTGTAGCTCCTGTATGGGCAGGCAGTTACTGAAATTCAGGAAGATCAATGAACGATGAGGGTCAAAGTGCCTTGGGTCACCAGCACTCTTGCAGTTCATTGAGAACTAGAAGTCATCAGCCTCAATGGAAGACAATGCTTGTAGTCCATTCATTCACAGGAAACTGTAAATGACAAAAATTGCCTTGTGGGAGGAGCCTTGCATGGCCAAGCTGTTTGGAAAACGTGACAACAGGTGTGGGTAGAGGATCTTCTGTCTGCTGCCACAACAGGGGCTTGGGGCGAAGTAGGCAGATGCTTTAGTAACATGTTGCATGTTATACCCTGAATATGGGTGTAACACATTTATAATGTTACTAAAAGTAAACCTATCCTTTTGAGGTGCAAACAAAGTGAAAAAAAAAACACCCCAGTAATGCTGTATAATAAGTGCTACTCTTTAGAAACACAAAATCTGAAAAGTGTAAAAACTCCTAAAACAATGTGTATATGTTACATGATCATAATAAAATACAAGACATAACCACTCCAGCGAATCAGTGCCAGATTGTGACAAAATGATAGTCATAAATTCAGTATTTTAAATGATAAATCAGTTCCCTCCAAAAAAAAGTCCAGATATTCATATGTATAAAGTGATAATGTGCAATCAATCCTACAAAGGTCTCAAACACGTTACTTGAAATCATAGGATCAGGCTTAAGCATTTCTTTAACCACTTTCAGACCGGACCAATTTGCAGCCAAAGGACCAGGCCCCTTTTTGCGATTCGGCACTGCGTCGCTTTAACTGACAATTGCGCGGTCGTGCGAGGTGGCTCCCAAACAAAATTGGCGTCCTTTTTTTCCAACAAATAGAGCTTTCTTTTGGTGGTATTTGATCGCCCCTGCGGTTTTTATTTTTTGCGCTATAAACAAAAATAGAGCGACAATTTTGAAAAAAATGCAATATTTTTTACATTTTGCTATAATAAATATCCCCAAAAAATATATAAATTTTTTTTTTTTTTCCTCAGTTTAGGCCGATACGTATTCTTCTACATATTTTTGGTAAAAAAAATTCGCAATAAGCGATTATTGATCGGTTTGCGCAGAAGTTATAGCGTTTACAAGATAGGGGATAGTTTTATAGCATTTTTATTAATAATTTTTTTTATTAGTAATGGCGGCGATCTGCGATTTTTTTTTGTGACTGCGACATTATGGCGGACACATCGGACATTTTTGACACATTTTTGGGACCATTGTCATTTATACAGCAATCAATGCTATGTAAATGCATTGATTCCTGTATAAATGACACTGGCAGTGAAGGGGTTAACCACAAGGGGGCAGTGTAAGGGTTAAGTATGCCTAGGGGTCTGTTTCTTACTGTGGGGGGGCGTGGCTGTCAGCTAGTGAATGCTGATCTCTGCTCCGTCACTAGTTGCTAGGCAGAACGGGGAGATGCTGTTTATCTCGGCATCTCCCCGTTCAGCCTTCCCGTGAGAGACGATCGCGGGTGTCCCCGCGGCGATCGAGTCCGCAGGGACCGCGACCGGACTCACGGGGGTCCCGACCGGCGCGCTCCCGATGGCACGGGCAGGCTTAAAGGAGGGACTTATATATACGCCCTCCTGCCTGTACGTGCCATTATGCCGACGTATATCGTAGATCGTATATCGTCGGCAAGTGGTTAATGGATCCAATCAATCAGGTGTAGTGGTCTCCCCAGCTTCCAAGGGCCTGATGGTGACCCCCAGAGCCAGGGAGTACTGACATTCCTCTTCAGGTTGCAGGTCACTGGGCATGGTGGGTGTAATGCAAGTTGAAAGATTGGGCACCAGTCACTTGAACTGTCACTTGAATGCAACAAAGAGATTTTTATTGTGTCTTAACAAGAACTAGGGAGAGAGGGTTTAGGGCCAGGACACCCTTAGGCAGATGCAAAAGCAATTAGCAGACTCTGTGAACCAAAAATAGTAATAGGCAGACAGCTATACAGGTAAAAGGCCTTTAGTCTGGATGCAACACCCTGTATTTTGTAAAACTGCTGTCTCCTATAGCAACTGAACTTTCAACAGTCAATATAGATATGCATATGTAACTCACAGTATACCATTGTAGATCTTCTCTCACATCTCACATTATCACACTGTAGACCTTCACACTGAGCTCCCAGTCTCTCACTAGACTTCCAAGATCCCAGCCACCACTGGATCCCCTGAGCTCTTCCACAGCTAACCAGCTGTATATTTCTTAAGCTTCACCCATGCTACCCGCTGGGTCCCTGACTTGACTCTGCTGAAGCTTTCCCACATCTTCACTGGCTAGTGAAAAAGGTTGCTCTGGTACTTATTCAGACTTCGTGCACTGGCCTCTGGTAACAGGATCAGTTGTCCCTTGGTGGCGACTGTTTCCCCTTTAACTCTGGCAATATTCGGTTCCCCATCCGGCTGAACCTCTGAAACTTGGTTAGGCTCCCGACCTGAAGCCCCAACCCTGCGCTGCTTCTCACATTCTTGCATAGACCTCAGACAGCCTAGCAGCCAGGCTTCAGGCTTCTGGCCTAGCAGCCAGCCTCAGGCTTCTGGCCTAGCAACCGGGAACCATCAAGGTGGCACAGAACCCCGATCACCTTACTCCTCCCGAATAAATAAGCTCTCTCAGCAGGCCATGGAGCCAAAAAGACTTCTTCCAATTGGTTGGGACAACCTATCCACTCCTAACCCAAATTCACTAGGCCCTTTTTATTCTAATGTCACCTAGTGACAGAAGAGTGAAGTGCAACAAGTTCAGGTTTAGGGCAAAAGTCAGCGGGTCACCCTAACAATCAGCCAGGCTGACAAACTAAATTTGTGAACAACCCTGTTCAGGACCTGGGTGCTACACAGGTATATACCAGGCAGGTAGGAAAGACAAAAATAAATTAATAGTACTCTCTTTAGAAAACATTTATGATATCACAAAATACACCCGCAGGAGAACAAGGCAATATCACTCAAGGCATAAGAAAGGAAGCAGTGCTGTCTGTTGAAAATAGTAAAAACATAGCAAGACAGGACTTTAAGTATGCCTTATGCCACGTACACACAAGCGGAATTTCCGTCGGAAAAAATCTTGGATTGTTTTTCCGATAGAATTCCACTCAAGCTTGCCTTGCATACAGATGGTCACACAAAAGTTCGCTGAACTTTCGACCGTCAAGAACGCGGTGAAGTACAACACTACAACGAGCCAAGAAAATTAAGTTCAATGCTTCCGAGCATGCGCCGAATTGTTTGCGAGCATGCGTAGGAATTTTGCGCGTCGCAATTGCTACAGACGATCGGAATTTCCGATCGGAACTTTTTGTGACCAAAAAATTGAGAACCTGCTCTCAGTCTTTTGCTGGCTGGAATTCCGCCAGCAAAAGTCTGATGGAGCATACACACGGTCACATTTTCTGACCAAAAGCTCTCATCAGTCTTTTGCTGGCCGAATATCCGATCTTGTGTACGCAGCATTAGAGAACGCAAACAACTGCAAGTTTATATAAAAATATAACAATCTTTATTAATTTGCATGTTAGAAAAAACATATAGAAAAAAACAGTGTGTATACCATACAATATAAAATATAGATATAGAGCTGGTGATTGTACATCAGTCAGTGATTATCCAATATATTGGTCTATGCGGTGCTGTCTGTGTCTCACTCTGCAAAGCTGCTGGTTCCAGATCTTTTCCAGCTCACACAACACAGTGCACCTTCTTCTCACAGCGATCACCCAAAATGTGTTGATGCCGACATCATCAGGGGCATCAATGCAAGGTCATCAACATCATCCAGTGCCCAGAGCATAGATGGCAAACTGCTACCCCCTACCAGGTGGAGTAAAGAATGGGGCTAATAGCGGTGGATGCAGCAAAAAAAAAACAGGTTGTGAGGAGGCAACAGAACATCTCCTCACCACCTGTCACACATCTTTCAAAAGCTGTCCACAGCAGATCACTCTTTAGAGGGGTACCACAAGTGTACACAAACCTTAAGTGAAGGAGAGAGGGTCTGAATTGTCTCCCAACCCTTGTACTCATAGTTCACACCTCAGTCCCAATGCAGCACCCACTGGAAATTAAGGTAGTTTCTCCTCCTTCCCATCTCAGGTCATGTAATATCTCAACATTTTTACTACATGACAAGGGGAGACAGATAGACGGGTATTGTGCCCACACTCCTCAGTAGCACCCCACTGAGGTGTGCTGTCGCCGCCCACTCTCTTCCACTTACAGCCAACTGCTATTGGAGAGAGGAAAGAGCAAAATCCTCCCTTCAGTAGCTATTGTGCCCCTGCTCCTTCTAATGCTGTAGTCACTCCTGTCAGTGAGGATCAGGAGTAGCTCCCAGCGTGCCCTCCAGAGATATTATAAAGTTTGATAAAGCCCTGGCCAAAGGCACCAACATCCTATTTGTCTGAAAGTAAGTAAGAGAAAGCAAGATGGATTTTTGAGGTGTCAACAATGAAAGGACAAATGTTATATTGCAACACTCATAAAATCACATTAATAAAAACATGGACATATACAATGTGTACATAAAAAAACATCCCAAAGAAGTAGTGACACCAAACCATATCACGGTTACAATAAATTCAATTCTTGGAGAAAATTAGTAGATAGGGTGTCTTCCATGGGTAGGTACTTTCTCAATTCCTCAATATTGTTTCAATGGAACATTCCGCTTCTTCATGAGGTAGGGGGAGCTTCAAAAATAGAAGTATAACAATTCAAAATACAAAGTAATAACACATACATTCTCAATATTATAGTAACACAAAGATCAACATAAAACTCACCAAGTCAGGGAAATCGGGAACCAAATATGGTCAGATTTGTCACACTTAAATGATTCATCTCTTCAAACTACTTTTAATATTTCACAAAGATAACCAGAATAAATACTAAATGCAGTTTTTAAATGATGATTTCAAAAGCTGTCCAAACATGCCTGGCCTTATGTGAAAAAGTAATTGCCCCCCTAAACCTAATAACTGGTTGTGCCACCCTTGGCAGCAACAAATGCAATAAAGCATTTGCAATACCTGGAAATTAGTCTTTCACATCGCTGTGGAGGAATTTTGGCTCACTCTTGCAGAATGGTTTAATGCAGACACATTGGAGGGGTTTTGACCATGAACGGCCTGTTTAAAGTGGTTTTGATTACAGGTAAGCCTATAATAAGGCTTACCTGTAGCTACCTCGGATATCTCCTAAACCTGCAAGGTTTAGGAGATATCCCCTGTATCTGCATGTGCCAACTTCATCGGCACATGCGCACTGAAGCAATGGCATGTTTGTGCCATTGCTTCAGTAAGTGTGCCGTTACGTGCATGCGTGGGAGTGACGGCATCGCAGCTCCATCCAATCACAGCGCCGGAGCCCGCAATGCCCGGAAGTAACTTCAGGAGTGATGTCGCCGGCCGGAGTGGTGTACGGGAACTACTGCGGGGGCTTCGATCTAAGGTGAGTATTTCATAATAAGCTAGTATGCTATGCATACTAGCTCATTATGCCTTTGTCTTGCAGGTTTTTTTTTTTTTTTGTGGGTTTACAACCATTTTAAAGTCATGCCACATCTCAATTAGATTCAAGTCCAGACTTTGACTAGGCCAATCCAATTTTTTTTTTTTTTTTTTTTTTGCTATTCAGAGGTGGACTTGCTTGAGGTAACAAACTGATGACCTGATATTCTACTTCAGGGTTTTTTGGTAGAGCGCAGAATTCATGGTTCCATCAATTATGGTAAGTTGTCCAGGTCCTGAAGCCTCTAAAGCAGCTCCAGATCATCACACTACCACCTCCATGTTTTGATTGTTGGTATGATGTTCTTTTGATGAAATGCTGTTTTATTTTTACGCCAGATGTAACAGGATGCGCACCTTCCAAAATGTTCAACTTTTCTCTCATCAGTCCACAGAATACTTGGTCAAAAGTCATGGTAATGATCAAGACGTTTTCTGGCAAATGTGAGACAAGCCTTTGTGTTCTTTGTGGCCAGCAGTGGATTTTGCCTTGGAACTCTCCCATGGATGACATATTTACCCAGTCTCTTTCTTATTGTTGAATCATGAACACTGACCTTAACTATGGTTAATATGATTTGTATGATTACAAGATATGATTTCAAGATATCTAAAGCTTTGCCATCAGAATATTAACTGCAACCTATAAAGTCCCAATCACATTCCAGGGGGGCGGTGATATTTTGCCCTCAAGATGCAATATCCCTCTGCAGGAGAAAGACACCTAAAGTGACTCTTGCAGAAAAGTACCCTGGATTTATGTTTATGTTTTGCTTTTATAGTTGATCCTTTTTCGGGATAAGAGAAGGGATTGTAGGCAATATGCCATTTTGCCTTTAACCTATAATCCTCCATTTTCTCTCTGGTATTATTTGCCTTGTTAGAAATTAACAACATGAAGTTAGTTATAGTTATACCTCACAATTGCGTTCAGCTAGCCACATCAGATGGACATTGATCAGCTTAATCAGGAGGACTAATAAGGCTTTGAATATAATTACTGTATGAGATAGATGTATAACATAGATAAGATTTTGTTTATGCAAGTTATTTTATCAGCAATGAAGTAATAATGAAGTAATGGAAATTCACTGCATATTGTCGGGCACAGTATATAACCAATGGTTATTTGTAATAAAGTCTGAAGAGTGACTGAAGTGATTGAGGAATTGAACAAAACACTGACTAATGTCTGTTCTTGAAGTACTTCCCGGATGCATCTATGGGAGCGAGTATATAAGTATATATATATATATATATATATATATATATATATATATATATATATATATATTGTGGAGATGCGCCCCATCTCACAGGTGCAGATAAGCAGCACATGCCTGATTTTGAAGACACGGCTTAAATGCTTAGAAAGAAATAACCTTAGACTGATCAGAATTGGGCCCTAACAGAATTGTTCTGTATGGGTTGTACAAAAATAATTCATGAAAAACAGACGTCAAACAAATCTGATTTCTTTTTATGAGGAGGTAATTTAAACCTTGGACAGAGGGGTGGCTGAGGACGTAGTATACTTGGATTTTG
The DNA here is from genome assembly GCA_028564925.1 of Lithobates sylvaticus. Lineage (NCBI taxonomy): Eukaryota > Metazoa > Chordata > Amphibia > Anura > Ranidae > Lithobates > Lithobates sylvaticus. The sequence continues at coordinate 205,536,795 of CM053032.1, forward strand.
CAAAAGCGTTTGACACAGTTCTCCACTCATGGCTAATGTGTAAGGTAGAGTCTACAGGCTTTGAAAGATCAGTTTGTAAATGAATAGAAAACTGGCTAAAAATGACAGAATTCAGAGAGTAGTCGTTAATGATTCCTACTCTGAATGGTCTAAGGTTATCAGTGGTATACCCCAAGGTTCAGTGTTGGGACCCTTACTTTCTAATATCTTTATAAATGATATTGGGTCTGGGATTAAAAGTACCATTTCAGTCTTTGCAGATGACACCAAGCTATGCAGTGGAATAAAATCCTTACAGGATGTCTCCAACTTACAAGCCAACCTCAATGCACTGTTTAACTAGGAAACTATATGGCAAATGAGGTTCAATGTTGATAAATGTAAAGTTATGCACTTGGGGGCTAAGAATATGCATGCATCATATATACTAGAGGGCAGGTCCGGATTGGCCGTAGGGCAAACCGGCACTTGCGTGGTGGGCCACGGCCGTCGGGGCCACCAGGCTGCAAGCCCTTGTGGGGCCCAAGGCAGCTGGGCTGCTCTTTGAGCCCACATCACTCATCCAGCCTCTTCGTGGCCGCCTGGCTGGCAGTAAAGCTTAGCCATCGGCGCCAGGGGGAGGTGCTAGATGAGACGCCTTCAGCCTCTCCGCGGCCGCATGGCTCCCGTATGGGTCAGCTGTCGGTGCTGGGGGCCGCGACTGCGAAGGGGGGAGGAGCCAGAGCAGACACCTGTGCCCTGCTGCAGACCTCTTGGGGCCGGTTAACAGAAAAAATGGGTGCGGCCCCCCACTGTAACCTGGATAGGAGGAGCAGTGGGGGGCGGCTGCATATAGAACAATCATTTTCTTCATCTTCCTCCTGCAGTTTTGGAATGCCTGCAAGAGGCAGAGGAGAAGCAGGCATTCTGAGACTGCAGGAGGAAGATGGAGAGAAGGATTGTTCTATATGCAGCCACCCCCACTGCTCCTCTTATCCTGCTTCTCTCTGCTACCCTCTCTGGGATCTCCACCCCACCCATACTATTTGCCTCCTCGTGCTCTCCACCTCCCCCCATGTTCTCTGCCGCCCTTCCAGTGCTGTCCACCTCCCCCATGCTCTATGCCGCCCCCATTCTCTCTGCCGCCCCCCCAGTGCTGTCCACCTCCCCCCATGCTCTCTGCCACCCCCACATGCTCTCCACCTCCCCCCATGCTCTCTGCCATCCCCCCAGTGCTGTCCACCTTCCCCCATGCTCTCTGCCACCCCCCCATGCTCTCTGCCACCCCCGTGTTCTCCACATCATCCCCATGCTCTCCGCTGCCCCCATGCTCTCCACCTCTCCCCACACTCTCCACCGCCCTCCCTGTTCTCTCCACCTCCCCCCATGCTCTCCTCCGCCCTCCCTGTGCTCTCCACCTCCCCCCATGCTCTCCACCACCCTCCCTGTGCTTTCCGCCTCACCCCATGCTCTCCACTGCCCCCCCATGCTCTCTCCTGCCCCCGTGCTCTCCACCTCCCCCCATGCTCTCCGCTGCCCTCCCTGTGCTCTCCACCTCCACCCATGCTCTCCACCGCCTGCCTGGGCCTATTAGGGAGTATAACTGGGGGAATCCATAGAGGAGAAGGATCTGCGGTTTCCAAAGCAAGCGACATTCTTTTTTGTATAAGTGAGCAAAGTTCTTTCTTGTATTAAAATGTTTGTTAACCCAGTCCTGCAAATCACTATCAGCCCCTCTATTATAGCAAAGCATACCACACTCTATAAGTCTTTTACTAAAACAAGGCATGTAAATACCTTTTTAGACCGATCTTCAGGCCGGTCATGTGACTCGCGGCCGCTGTACACCTCCAATTCAGGGCTACTGCAGAAGGGGTCGAGGTTTCCATCTGGTGTATGCAGTTCAGTTTTGGGCACCAGTTCTCAAAAAGGATATCAAGGAACTAGAGAAAGAGGAGAAGGGCAACCAAACTGATAAGAGTCATGGAGGAGCTCAGCTATGAGGAAAGATTAGAGAGACTGGATTTGTTCTCTCTTGAGAGGAGGAGATTTAGGGGGGATTTGATCAACATGTACAAATACATAAGGGGTCTATGTCGTGAACTTGGTGTTGAGTTATTTATTTACATCTAGAGGAACAGAGATTTAATCTCTAAATACGGAAGGGTTTCTTCACAGTAATGCCGCGTACACACGATCGCACATTCCGACAACAAAATCCATATTTTTTTTCCGACGGATGTTGGCTCAAACTTGTCTTGCATACACACGGTCACACAAATCTTGTTGGAAATTCCGAACGTCAAGAACGCGGTCACGTACAACACGTACTACGGCACTAGAAAAGGGAAGTTCAATAGCCAGTGCGCCACCCTTTGGGCTCCTTCTGCTAATCTCGTGTTAGTAGAAGTTTGGTGAGAGACAATTCGCGCTTTTCAGCCTCGTGCTTTTCCGAACGTTACTGCTCTTCAGTTTGTGCTTGTGGGTTCGTATCTGGTTTTCACTGCATGTAGTCAGTTCTCATTTGTTTTTCAGTGCGTATTATTATAGTATGTATTTGATTTTCAGTGCGTTCTTGTCCGCTCGTTTCTGATTTTCAGCTCACTCTTCTCAGAGCGTTCTGATTTTCAGTGCACTCTGTTAGTTCGTTCTGACCAGCCGACCGTGTTGAAGCCATGTTGCAGGTACGTACTTGTCGTAGAGTTCATGCTGTGCAGGGGCTTGGTGTTGGGGTTCTAACTTTGACCCAAGTCCAGTCCATGAACAGGGTGGGGAGGAGTTCAGGGACCAAGAATTGGTTACTCCAGTGTGACCTTTGTTGCGGGAGATCCATGAGAATAATTCTGATGATTTCAGTAATTATCTCCGGATAATGGACCCTGTTTTTCACCGTCTGTTGGCTTTGCTGTCCCCTTATATTACCAAGCAGGACACCTGCATGCGGCAAGCCATCACTCCCGAGCAGAGGCTAGTCGCCACATTACGGTACTTGGCGACAGGGAGAAGTCTGCAGAACATCAAGTTCTCGACAGGCATCTCCCCCCAGGCTCTGGGGATCATTATTCCAGAGACCTGTTATGCCATCATTCAGGTCCTGCAGAAGAACTATATTAGGGTGATGTTTCTCCTTTAACATAACATTCTATATATCTAATGTTTGCTAATGTATTGTATTTCTTTCATCATTCCCTAATTACCATGATTGTAATATGCTGTGAATGTCCCTTTGTTCTCATGCATGCTTGAATTTCCTTTTTTGTCCTTCATGCATATTTGCCTTCACTAACCTCCCCAGCATGCTATCATGGGCCCATACACACCTAGCCTAGTCACTTAACAATGTGTTTTGTCAGCTCCATAGTAGTGCTTTACCCTAAACACCCCCTAAAATGTGTACAAATGTTATTTGTGTCCTTAAATTCATGCAGCGTGCCAGAGGCTATTTTTTTGGGTCCCAAAATCATTTGGAACCATCCCTCCCGCCAACCACTAAGTCAACCGATACCAATCCTCTATCTGCTGACTTTGCCAAACCCATACACACTATACCTACCTCTTTTGTGGTCAGATTTATGGAGGAATTCACCAAAGCATGTAGTGAAAGGGCCTGCCTGAATACTTTCAAATGGTACTGTTTAAAGTTTTGTTCTATTATCTTGATAGGTAATTGCAGCATGTAAAAAAGTGCTTCAATTTGTACAGTGTGTATTTATATTTTTGTATTATGACACTTCTTACCTGTCTAGTGGATTTGCCTTTAGTAAATAGCCCCAATTTCAGTGTAGACACCAATGTAGAATGTGCGTTAGAAAAGGGTTTTTGAACAAACCAACATATTTTAGTAATAACATTTATGTTTTTGGCAGTACAAATAGCCTTTTTTATGTTAAAACAGGCATGTTAAAGCAATGCACAACTCACTAACTTACAAAGTTCAACTTTGACAAAGTGAAGGCAATATCAGACATTAGTATGTCCAAACTGTGTTGATCTTGCCTTCATCAGATGGGGTGATGTCACCCCTGTGAAAGCCAACTTTTGAAGATGCACACAAATTGAGAGTCAAAGTGGGGATTTTCCTCCTGATCCCATGCCTAATGTCAACATGTGCTAGCTCCCTACTTTAGTTGCAAGGAAGGGGTTGCAACTCCAAAACGCATACCTTGATATCCCATGATGGCAGATAGCACATGTTGACACATTGTGTGCATCTTCCAAATTTGGCTTTCTAAAAAATATTTAAAATGTGTGAAAATAATAAAAATACAAACAAACTAGAAGATTTTTGGGGTGTTTTATATTCTGCCTAAAACATCAATGATGTCTTCCTTGATCTTCTGTAAATCCCGATTGTACACCATGATCTCCCCGATGAGGACGTGTGCACTTGCACTTGTGAAATGAGAGTCTTCTTCCACAACATCCACATCACTTAAAATAAAAAAAAACACCATGTATTATAAATATGCAGGCATCCATCTATTACCTGAAGCTGTGGTCTCAGACACTCTGTTGTGGTCACTATTTCACCCACTTCATAAACCTCTCCTTCCTCCACATCTTCTGGTTGTGGTGTGGGGATTTCCTTTTCTTTAGGAGGTGGGGGGTCCCTGGTGTCCTCAGATGTCCCGAGTCTTTTCTCCCCTATGTGAATAAAAAAAGGTATACTTAGTACACGGATATTTGATGCGAGTTCCAAGCTGAAGACATAAATGTTTTTCCTTTATAAAGCTGGAATACTTACCTTTTTTGTACAATTTTCACACATGGAGACACCCCTAGTATTCACTGGAGCACCTGTGTGGGACACACCCTAAAAAGGGTGTTCTGGTGTGCCACACTAGTGCTCCTGCATCCAGATGTGTAAACAGCTGCTGAGTGTCCTCTCCTTACACTGAATCATGTTTGCATTTCATTCTATTTACAAACCCATCTAGACAACAACGTACTAAACTTCTTTTAATACAAATAGGCATGAACAAATGTAGTTAACCTGCATCTGCCAAAAACATTGTATTAGTAAGCAAACGAGCAATGTTTACCACAAACAATTACTGTGCCCACAAACCTGAAACTTGCCATTTTAAAATGTACAACAGTAAAGAAAAGCACATGGAGCAGCACGAACATAATAATAATAATAATAATAGGAACACACGACAACTACTTACTTTTTTGAAGAACTCTCTTGCTCTTTCTGTACTGATCGGGCTCCCTCAATTTCAGGTCTGACCAGCATTTCCTCAATTAATCCTTGGATCGCCGTACCCCAAAATTCCTGTGCAGACTTTTCATAACTCATGATCTTGGCCTTTCTCACATTTGGGTTTGGGTAAGGTCCATGCTTTCTGTCATAGTCGGCCCTCTTCAATATGTCCACCATCTCCAACATCTCTATAAAGGACATATTGGAAGCCTTAAATCTCCTCCCGGATCGAGACGTTCGTGGCTCCGGCCTTTCGTCATTGCTGCTGCTGCTGCCTGCATGAACTTGCTCCTTCTCCGCCATGTGCTCTATCACTGCGCCAAAAGACAAGGGGTGGGAATAGACTAGAAAGAATGTCAGGGGCAGGCAGAGTTTTCGCATGCGCAGTGTATATATAGCATAACACACGTGCGTCGTATGTACGATCTGTGAGTGGAGGAAGAAGTAGCGGAAGCACTGATCGTTCTAATGAAGGTACAAGTTTAACTTGGTGCATCAGTGGCCTATACTGCTTCTAGATTGAGGCCTATATTGGGACAAGATTAGGAGAGTTTAGCCTGACATTAGGGTTTATCTTGTGTTGTGTCTTGCAGAGAAAACGGATGGCTTCCATGATCATAACTTCCTCCCCCTATTCATAGACAAGTACCGGGAGCTGCCCTGTCTGTGGCAGGTGAAACATCCGCATTATAATCATAAACAAAAGAGGCAGTCAGCACTGGAGAAACTGCTGGAGTTGGTGAAGCCGCAGATCCCCAACCATCCCCTATTTGCAGGCAAAAATTGGTGGGCTGAGGAGCACTTATAATAGGGAATGCAATAAGGTCCAGGATTCCATGAGATCAGGAGCTGCAGCAGATGCCATTTATGTCCCCAGGCTGTGGGACTATGACAGGCTGCGTTTTCTGTCAGACCAGACTGAAGTCAGGCAATCACTCTCAACTCTTCCTCCCCTCCGCCTTCACACCAAAAGGCCCAGGAAGGGGGGTAACGTGGAGGAGGCAGCGCTTGGGCTGATTTGGGAGGCTAATGCTGCCCTCAGAACCACCCCCACTCTTCAAGAGGCCTTGCCTCCATGGCTGCATGCAAAATGCAGGAAATGGAGGAAGGCCAACGCCTCATCTGTGAGGAAATTATGTATCTGTCCCTAAATAAGGGGTTGAGGGGCCAACTCACAACCAAAACCCACCTGTGTGAGTTCGACCATCCTCCGCCTTCTCCACCTCCTGCCACAACTCCAAAAACACAGCCTGGAAGCAAGCCTGGAAGGAAGAGTGGAAGGAAGACAAGAGTGTAATGGCCTGGGTTCAGTCTGGTCTGACAAAAGACGCATGACCACAGCCTGGGGACATATATGTCACCTGCTGCTGTTCCGGATCTCTTGTTGTCCGGGACCGGATTGTGCTCACTATTATATGGACTTCTCATGCTACCAATTTTGCCTGTAAAAAAATAGTTGATGTGTGCTCTGGGGTACAAAGGCTTTGCCAATTTTGCCAGTTTCTCCAGCGTTGCCTTCCTCTTTATTTTATTATGACCCATAATAAATGGCTATTTTGTATTCACAAATATTTGCCTATGTGTTTTACTTAAAAAAGGACAGTTTGTTTGTGAGTAGGCAGGGACATTTTCCTAAATACAATGTCAAATTAACAAGGGACACCAACACAAACCAACTTCCTTGAGGTTAAAAAATACAAGATAACAATGGTGTTGTGGTAACTTGACACACAAAACAAAAAAAAACAATATTATATAGAGCACTAGAAAAAAAAAAAAGCAGGAGATCTTGATAATAAAAATAAAAAATAAACTATAAACAAAAATGAATTGAAAAAGAGCTAAAATACTGAAACCACATTTTTAGCGCCACATCCCTTAGAATAATATATATTTAGGAAATTTTGGGTATGGGACTTTTAAAGCACAAATACAGAATTTGATATAAAAAATATAAATTTATTTAGACAATTTGACAGAACATGTATATAATTATTTTCATAACATATTTAAAAGAAATACATCACTGAATGCATGTGAAAATTTGCAATGTTGATAAGTCTCTACATGTTTCGCCTTAATAATGCTTCTTTAGGAGAACTGCTAGTATCGCAAATGCTATGATCACTATAATAAAAAAACAAAACATCAAAAAACACACACAAACACAATGAATCATAATCAGACTACATAACAGCCATAAAATACACCAGAAAGGCAAAGATTGACCTCAAGAGCTGACCTGTGCAATCAGGAGAATTAACTTGCAATCCACAAACAGTTGGGTATAGATTGGTTCAATTTTGATGAAACCACAGAGAGGGATAAATTATCCAAGACGTTCACATCTTGGAATCCATCTATTAGGTTTGTATAAAGGAGAATTATTTAAATGGCACTCGAATAACCTCAATAAGCAAGAATACCGCATATATGAATACATACATGTAAACACCGCATTTGGAAAACCTACCTAAAATCTTATTAGGAAAGGCCAGATCCCAAAGAAGAAGGAAAACCGACAGATCCGTCCCTTGCAACAAAACTTTCAGCAATACATAATTGCGGAGGACCCCTACAGGGTAATAATAGGGAATCAGTTAATTAATAAACCTACAGTACTACATCTCCCCATAGGGTATGGTTATTACCTGAATAAAAGTTGATTCCTCTGGAATAATTCTTCCAAGAAAGATCATCCAAATGAAGTAATAAACTGAGGGTATAAAAACCCCACATCCCCCTCTAGAAAATATCAAAAGGAACGTTTTCCTATTAGAAGGTCAATAGACCTGAAATGGAGTTTAAACCAAAGGGTGATTTCAAAATTGAAAGTATTCTTACCTCCTAGATATCAATGTGAGAGAAAACCCAGTGGATCAGCCAAGGAGACTGATCTCCAATGCCCTTTTATATTCCTCTCCACCTCAAGTTGAACAACACATGAGGTGAGGACACATACAGCGTCTTAATGGGGGCGCCATCGCACCGGAAGTGACGCCGATGCCGAAACTGGAAATGCGGGCGTCACAACAGGAAGGCCGCCTAGACAGCGTCCCAGCAGCGACACCAACAAACCAGAACCGGATAGAGCAGCAGCCCGGAACCGGAAATGATGCCAGTTGCATAGCAACCGGAAGTAGCTTTGAGGCATCCATAGAATGCCGCCATTCAAATACAACATAAAGAGACCAATTTGCCAAAAAACATTGAGATATGAAAAGATGGAAAATCTACTAAACCGGCCCAAAACAACTGGTCTGACATCAGGACTTGATATAAACCCACCGGTATTGTCCAATTCCCCTGGCCCAGGTCAGGTATGCACAAACAAAATATCAACGTCTAACTACTCAAGCTTTTCTTGCAGATTTGATAGACAAAAGAACTTGTGAATTTTTAATTGTGGAGAATCCCAGATTACCTACAATGTATGCGTGGCCTAAAATACACAAAAACGCCCTGTTCCCACCAGGACGTCTGATTGTATGATAGGGCTAAACAAAAAGAGAGACGTCTATCTGATCCACTCAACTAAGTCACCCAAATGTGAATCCAAAGTTCGCCTAATCACAAGGTATGCAGGTGAACATAAGAAGGTTCGCCATATTTTTGAGAAATATTGGCATCTTCTATCCACGGATGAGATATTGTCAAAATACGTTGGTACCTACCCCCAGATAACTTATCGCAAGTCCAGTTCGCTTAAGGACAATTTGGTCCATAGCCATCGAACTTCAAGAGTAAAACCACAACGCAGGGGAACATTCCCCTGTGGAAAATGTGAATTTTGTGGACTTCTAATGAATACCACAGAAGTGACTCTCCCGAATGGACAATTGTATAGACCTAACTTCTATGCAACATGCAAGACCGTTGGAGTTGTCTATCTTATGAGATGTGATTGTCAGGCCTTTTATATTGGTAAAACTAAGAGGCCTTTCTTTCACGGGATTAGAGACCACGTCTCTCTTATTAACCACTTCAATAACCGGCTATAGTCAAATAACGCCCACAAGGTGGATCTCCCATCCTGGGTGGGCGTCATATGACGTCCTCGGCCTTCCGCCGCTACTGCGGGCCCAGGGGGGGGGCCCGCAGAGCGGCGATCGGGGATCCGGTGTGTCCCTCGGGACACAGCCGTCCCCCGATGGGGGTACTGAAGTGGCTGCGGTGTCCGGAGGCGGTGTTCTAAGCCGTTGCATCGGCGCTGTTCGCCGCTGACTGCCTGTGTCCCGGAAGGGGCGTGCACTGCGCACGCACGCGCTCCCGGGAACGATCAGTGATGTGATCGGGACTGAGGCTGGCTGAGGCTTTTGCCTTAGATACAGCTCAGCCCTGATCAAAGTAAAAATAAAAATAATTGGCTATTTAGTGACTGGCTGTGTCCAATGACAGCCAGTCACTAAATGTAAACAAAAAAGTGAGGTAACTCCTGTTGCTGGGTTCTCCTCATCACACACAGATCCTGTGTGAGGAGGAGATCAGCTAACAGTGAGTTACCTATATACTGTACCCACTAGTATATATACCCATCTCTGTGCCCAGATCACCCCCCCAAAATAAAGAGAACCTGTCATCAGGTGTACCTGTCATCAGTAGTACCTGTCATCAGTACCTGTCACCTCACCAGAGTACCTGCCACCAGTGTACCCGCCACCTCACCACCTGCCAGAGTACCCGCCACCTCACCACCTGCCAAAGTACCATCAGAGTACCCGCCACCTCACCACCTGCCAGAGTACCACCAGAGTACCCGCCACCTCACCACCTGCCAAAGTACCACCAGAGTACCCGCCACCTGCCAGAGTACCTGCCACCAGAGTACCTGCAACCAGAGTACCTGCCATCAGAGTACCACCAGAGTACCCGCCACCTCATCACCTGCCACCAGTTTACCTGCCACCAGTGTACCTACCACCAGAGTACCCGCCACCTCACCAGCTGCCACCAGAGTACCTGCCACCAGAGTACCTGCCACCTCACCACCTGCCACCAGAGTACCCGCCACCTCACCGGAATACCCGCCACCTCACCACCTGCCACCAGAGTACCTGCCACTATGTCCAAAAAGGTGTACACCCCAGAGGAGGCATACCAAATACTCAGTCTGAGCGATGAGAGCATCGGGGAGCTCTCACCGCTCAGTTCTGTTTCAGTTACTGGTTCAGAATATGAGCCCCCTGAAGGCAGCACCTCAGGATCTGAATTGGAGGAGGAAGCAGTCCCTCCTAAAAGAAGACGGTCTGAACCCCAGGCATCTACCAGCAGTGCCAACGGCGGTAGACCCCAGGAGGAGAGGCCCAGTTCAAGCGCTGGTAGACCCCAGGAGGAGAGGCCCAGTGCGCGCCAAAGAATTAGGGCCCAAAACCAGCTGCCAGAAAGCTTGGCAAACCCATTGTGGCTGCCTTCTACCACAGGGTCAGCCACGATCCCCCCTTTTACAGCACAGCCAGGTGTGCAGGTCAACACTGCAGGTTTTTCCCAGATGGATTTTTTAAATTTATTTTTCCCAGAGGAATTGCTTCAAGTCATCATGGACCAAACCAACCTTTTTGCCCAACAATTTAATCACAGCCAACCCCAGCTCCAGCTATGCCTGCCCTTTTGAATGGCGACCCCTAACAATTGCGGAGCTGAAATAGTTTTTAGGCCTAACGCTAAACATGGGGCTTACAAAAAAAATGAGATACATAAGCATTGGTCGACCAAATCTATCCATCACATGCCAGTTTTTTCTGCAGCCATGTCCAGGTCCCGATACTAAATTATTATGCGCTTCCTGCATTTTAGTGACAACTCACAGTGCCCCCCCCCCCCCCGGAATCACCCAAAATTTGACAAGCTATATAAAATTCGCCCCCTAATTAATATTTTTTCCAAAAAGTTTGCCAAACTTTATGTCCCTGACAAAAATATATCTGTGGACGAATCCCTGGTGCATTTCACAGGCCGGCTGGGTATCAAATAATATAGCCCAAGTAAGAGAGCGAGGTATGGCTTGAAGCTCAACAAGCTCTGTGAAAGCGCCACCGGTTATGTGCACTCCTTCCGTGTGTACGCAGGCAAAGATTCCCAGCTCCAGCCCCCTGAGTGTCCATCGTACATGGGAATTAGTGGAAAAATTGTTTGGGAGTTGGCATTCCCACTCCTCCAAAAGGGGTATCATATTTATATGGACAATTTTTATACTAGTTTGCCCCTTCTCCGCCACCTGTACCTAAAAAAAACATTGGCCTGTGGTACAACAAGAAAAAACCAAAAGGGCTTCCCACAGCGTCTTGTCGCCACAAACATTCGAAGGGGGGAATCGGCCAGCTTGAGGAATGAGGAAGTGCTGGCTGTGAAGTGGAAGGATAGTAAAGATGTGTATATGATGTCCACCATCCACAATGACACCTCAGTGGAACTTCACAGCAGACGCGGTCCCGTTCGCAAGCCTTCCTGCATCAATGCATATAATACATTTATGGGGGGGGGGAGTGGATTTAAATGACCAGATGTTGCAGCCCTATCTGTCAACAAGAAAATCACTTTTTTGGTACAAAAAAGTTGCAATTTACTTTTTTCATTTGGCCCTTTTAAATTCTTTTATAATTTACCAAAAATCCTCAGCAACACCCACCACCTTCATAAAGTATATTGAAGAAATTGTCACTTTACTCATTTATCAAGAAGAATCCCCCCCCAGAAAGCATTCGCTCAGATTCTGGTGTCAGGCTACATGAGCGTCATTTTCCGGAACATATTCCACCAACAGCATCCGGAAGACGATGCCAAAAAAAATGCCGGGTGTGCACTAAGAAAGGAGTTAGGAAAGACACCAGCTTCTATTGTCCCGATTGTCCCTCCCTACCTGGCCTTTGCATCGGACAATGCTTCAGGTGATATCACACTCTGGACCAATATTAGCCCATATTTCCAATAGACTGCCATTTCCTCCCAATTTCTGTCATGATTATTTCCCTGCCTCAACCAACCATATCATTGTCTTCCATGTGAACTGACCCTGGCCTGTTTCTCGACTATGCCTCTGCCTACCGTCTGCATTGTTTATCCGCCATGTTTCTGCCTTTCAAGTGAACTGACCCTGGACTGTATCGACTATGCCTCTGCCTACCGTCTATGTCTGCCTTTTACCTGCACTGACCTTGGCTTGTTGACCATGTTTTTGCCTGCCCCTTGGACTGATCTTTGTGAGGGGCTCCAGAATAGTGTTCGGAGTTCAGAAAACCAGTTTTTCTGTGTTCCCATAACAGGGTCTGGTTGTCCGGAGGCTTCAAAGAGATTTGGGTGGGAGAAGCCTCTACCCCTGTCCCCATTCTTCCCTGACCGATGCCCTAAGCTTGATGGTCCTGTCTGCTCCCTGGAAAAAAATACTCTGGCTGTGCTGACCATACCTCTGCCTGCTGCCTTTACTAATTATGGACAGTATTCCTGCCTGCTGCATGGATGATCCTTTGATCCTTTTGCTGCTGCTGACCACATCCCTGCCTGCTATCTGGACTAATGCATTGGCTGTGTTGACAACATCTCTACCTGTGCTGACTATTCCTGCCTGCTGCCTGTTTTGCTGTGGCTGTCCGCGTTCCTGCCTGCTGCCTGTTTTGCTGTCGCTGTCTACGTTCCTGCCTGCTGCCTGGACCGATGCTCTCCTCTGTGGACCACTGCACTACTAAAACCGCAGGTAATCTTTTCTTTACCCTTTGCTCAGCAGAATGTATTTTGGTTTGTAATTGGTATGTACAGTACATGCTATGTGTTAGAAATATGAAGGGCCTTCAACAATGTGATAGGTTGGCAGGAATTTGTGTGTAATTTATGCTCCTAGAACACCTGACAGTGCTACTTGGGCCTCTGTATCTGGCCAGGCTGTGTAAAAGTCTCACACATGTGGTATCGCCATACTCAGGAGGAGTAGCAAAATGTATTTTGGGGTGTCAATTTTTCTATGTACATGCTATGTGTTGGAAATATCTTATAAATGGACAACTTTGTATAAAAAAAATGCGTTTTAATTTTTTTTCCACATATTCCAAAAACTTTGGGAAAAAAATGAACCATTCAAAAGACTCATTATGCCTCATAGATTATACGTTGGGGTGTTAGCTTTCCAAAATGGGGTCATTTTGTGGGCGTTTCCATTGTCCTGGTGCTCCAGGGTCTTCAAAACTGTAATAGGTGGTTGAGAAATGAGATGTGTAATTTATGCATGTAGAACGTCTGACGGTGCTATTTCAATGTTGGGCCTCTGTATGTGGCCAGGCTGTGTAAAAGTCTCACATATTTGGTATCGCCATACTCGGGAGGAGTAACAGAATGTATTTTGGGGTGTCAGTTTTGCTATGTACATGCTATGTGTTGGAAATATCTTATAAATGGACAACTTTGTATAAAAAAAATGCGTTTTCATTTTTTTTCCACATATTCCAAAAACTTTGGGAAAAAAATGAACCATTTAAAAGACTCATTATGCCTCATAGATTATACGTTGGGATGTTAGCTTTCTAAAATAGGGTCATTTTGTGGGCGTTTCCATTGTCCTGGTGCTCCAGGGTCTTCAAAACTGTAATAGGTGGTTGAGAAATGAGATGTGTAATTTATGCATGTAGAACGCCTGACGGTGCTATTTCAATGTTGGGCCTCTGTATGTGGCCAGGCTGTGTAAAAGTCTCACACATTTGGTATCGCCATACTCAGGAGGAGTAGCAGAATGTATTTTGGGGGTGTCATTTTTGCTATGTACATGCTATGTGTTGGAAATATCTTATAAATGGACAACTTTATGTAAAAAAAAAAATGCGTTTTCTTTTTTTTCCAGTTTCCATATACTACTGGAAAAAAATGAACCATTCAAAAGACTCATTATGCCTCACAGATTATACGTTGGGGTGTTAGCTTTCCAAAATGTTGTCCAAAAGGGTCATTTTGTGGGCGTTTGCATTGGCCTGGTGCTCCAGGGCCTTCAAAAGTGTGATAGGTTGTCATCAAATGAGATGTGCAATTTATGCTCGTAGAAAGCCTGACGGTGCTACTTGGATGTTAGACCTCTGTATGTGGCCATGTGGTATGTGTAAAAGTCTCACACATGTGGTATCACTATACTCGGGAGGAGTAGCAAAATATATTTTGGGGTGTCATTGCAAGTATGCATGTGCTGTTATGAAAATTTTGTGCAAAAAAATATATAATTTTTCCAAGAATTTTGGGAAAAAATTACAACTTCAAAAAACTCACCAAGCTTCTTACTAAATACCTTGGAATATCTGCTTTCCAAAAAGAGGTAATTTGGGGGGTATTTGTACTTTCCTGGCTTGAGATGAGATGAGATAGGCCTTCAGTGCATCAGGTGTGATCAGATGTGATCATTTTCAATGATTTGCACCATAGCTTTTAGACGCTATAACTTTCACAGCAACCAAATAATATACATTTATTTGGGTTATTTTTACTAAAGATAAGTAGCAGTACACATTTTGGCCCAAATTTATGAAAAAAAAAAAAATGTTTTATTTGCAAAAATTTTCAATAGAAACTAAAAAAAGTGTGTTTTTTTCAAAAATGTCTCTCTTTTTTCGCTAATATTGCAAAAAATAAAAAACCCAGCAGTAATTAAATACCACCAAAGAAAGCTCTGTTTGTGAGAAAAAAATGATAAAAATTTGGTTTGGGTGGCATGTAGCATGACTCAGTAATTGTCATTCAAAGTGTGAGAGCGCTGAAAGCTAAAAAGCTAAAAATTGGTCTGGTAAGGAAGGGTGTTTAAAAGATGGAAACACCAATTAGCAGACATATGGGGTTGTACCATTCATTTGACATATCTCAAATTACATTTTTTGCTCTTGAGTTTGTTCCTGACTTCGACAGGGGTGGAGATATTGACAAATATCTCCTTCAACGAGAATCCAAGTGGATTCATACTTTAAGTGCCACAGCCCATCCTGGCTTAAATGAGTCCTTGAGCTTCAAGCCTTTTTTATAGGCTTTGTCGTCATTATTAAGAGGTTTAATTAACTCACTATATAATAAACCTCAAGTGCATCATGTAATATTTGTTGAGTATAATTTGTATATTTTGTATCAGTGCATTTTGATTACTATGATAGCCTTGCCTGGCTTATGAGCTGATATGTGGTAATTCTGTAGATCTTTCTGTCCATTTCAGGTGTGTTATTCCTTGTGTAAAAGTTAAGGGGGCATCTAGATATTATGGTCACCCTTGACAATATGTCTTACAATTTTCAGTTCGTTCCGAGCTTCAACCGGTCTGGGCCGGTTTAGTAGATTTTCCACATTTTTATATCTCAATGTTTTTTGGCCAATTGGTCTCTTTATGTTGGATTTGAATGGCGGCATTCTATGGTTGCCTCAAAGCTACTTCCAGTTGCTATGCAACTATCGTCATTTCCGGTTCCGGGCTGCTACTCTATCCGGTGCTGGTTTGTTGGTGTCGCTGCTGAGACGCTGTCTAGGCGGCCTTCCTGTTGTGATGCCCGAATTTCCGGTTTCGGTGTCACTTCCGGTGCGACGGCGCCCCCATTATGACGCTGTATGTGTCCTCGTCTCATGTGTTTGGGGCCAAAATTTGGTGCCAAACTTGAGGTGGAGAGGGATATAAAAGGGCATTGGAGATCAGTCTCCTTGGCTGATCCACTGGGTTTTCTCTCACATTGAAATCACCCTTTGGTTTAAACTCCATTTCAGGTATATTGACCTTCTAATAGGAAAACGTTCCTTTTGATATTTTCTAGAGGGGAATTTGGGTTTTTTATACCCTCAGTTTATTACTTCATTTGGATGATCTTTCTTGGAAGAATTAATCTGGAGGAATCAACTTTTATTCAGGTAATAACCATACCCTATGGGGAGATGTAGTACTGTAGGTTTATTAATTAACTGATTCCCTATTATTACCCTGTAGGGGTCCTCCGCAATTATGTATTGCTGAAAGTTTTTTTGCAAGGGAAGGATCTGGCGGTTTTCCTTCTTCTTTGGGATCTGGCCTTTCCTAATAAGATTTTAGGTAGATTTTCCAAATGGGGTGTTTACATGTATGTATTCATATATGTGGTATTCTTGCTTGATGAGGTTATTCGAGTGCCATTTAAATAATTCTCCTTTATACAAACCTAATAGATGGATTCCAAGATTCCAACTGTTTGTGTGATTGCACAGGTCAGCTCTTGAGGTCAATCTTTGCTTTTCTGGTGTCTTTTATGGCTGTTATGTAGTCTGATTATGATTCATTGTGTTTGTGTGTGTTTTTTGATGTTTTGTTTTACCATTATAGTGATCATAGCATTTGCGATACTAGCAGTTCTCCTGAAGAAGCCTTATTAAGGTGAAACATGTAGAGACTTATCGACATTGCAAATTTTCACATGCATTCAGTGATGTATTTCTTTTAAATATGTTATAAAAATAATTATATACATGTTCTGTCAAATTGTCTAAATAAATTTATATTTTTTATATCAAATTCTGTATTTGTGCTTTAAAAGTCCCATACCCCAAATTTCCTAAATATATAAACAAAAATGAAAAACATTATTATGGAGATCTGACGAAAAATATATATATATATTCAGGAGATCACAAGAAATAATAAAGAAATCATTTTTTCAGAACTCTATGTGAATATGGGCAGCAAAACAACTTCATTATTCGAGCATTATAAAGAACATGAGAATGCACTCCATTAAAAGATTAAAAAATTTGCAGCGTGACGAATGTGCTATCTCCATTACGAACGCTAGTTTTACCAGACCGAGAACTTCCATGTTGTAATTGATTCAGAGCATGTGTGGAACTTTGTGCGTCGGAATGGTGTACACACGATCGAAATTTACGAGAACGGATTTTGTTGTCGGAAAATTTGAGATCCAGATCTCAAATTTTGTTTGTCAAAAAATCCGAAGAAAAATGTTCAATGGAGCCTACACACGGTCGGAATTTTCGACAACAAGCTCCCATTGAACATTTGTTGTCGGAAAATCCGATCGTGTGTATGCAGCATAAGAGTTGTGAAAATGTGAAATAGACTCCCTCCTCAAGAGATGGTTTTGGCAAGCTCAGTAGATTGCTTTAAAAAAAAGACCTGGATTCTTTCCAAAATGTACAATCTAACTGGGTACTGACATTTATAGTTAAAGTTGATCCAGGGAATATCCGATTGTCTCACAGAGTGTCAGGGCTCTAACCGCCCTGGACGGGCCAGCCTGAATGTGCGCAGGCACTCAGGTAACCCTGGCCTCCGTGGGCATCAGCGCGCGCCGGCCGGACATGTGCGCGCGCTCCCGTGCGCGATTAGCGGGCGCGTGCACGTGCGCGTTTGGTGCCGCTTTGGCGCCAGTGGCCCTATTTAAAGGGGACAGCTGCCTGCATGCGGCGCTGTCCGTCTCAGCTCCCCACCTGTACCCCACCTGAACCTGCCTGCTGACTTTATCTGTGACCCGGCCTGTCTGACCTCCGCTGCCTTCTCCGTTCCTTGACCCCGGCTTGTTTGACCCTGCTTCTGGACTGTCTATTGTTGCTGAACCTCTGGCTTGCCTTCTGACCATCCCTCTGCCTGCCGTCTCTGCCTGATTAACCTGCCTGTTGTGACCCGGCTTGCCTGACCATCCCTGCTTCCAAGTGTTCCTGCACAGGTCCTGCTGCTGCTGTTTGCTGTTGTTCCTGTTACCGGTCTTTCTCCTGCGTTCCTGTTTGCCTGCCGGACCATCACCTGCAGTCCAACCATCCGGACAGACCAGCACCTACCCAGCATCAGTCGTCATCACCTACACGGACACTCCTACCCACTGTGTTCACAGCTCCGCTGTTCCCAGTCCAGCAAGCCCTGAACCAGAGTTGTAAGAGAGGTCTCCAACCGTCAAGCCAGGCTCATCACTACCAGGTACCTAACACAGAGGATCAGGAAGGATTTGTCCCCTGCTGTAGCAAATTGCATAATTCTTTGCTGGTTTTTTTTGCCATCCTCTGGTTCAACTGTGGGTATAGGACTGTGTATATGGAATTGTATGATTTTTTTTTTTCTATTTTATTGGTTGAACTACATGGACATGTGTCTTTTTTTCAACCTGACTAACTATGTAACTCCATGTTCTCCAGTGACATTTGTAAAAACTAAAAGTTAGCAGCTACAAAAACTGTAATTTAATAAACTGAAACTCACCTGTCTAGGTGATCCAGGTCCATAATCCAGTGGTGTTCTCACCTGGGCTGGTTTCTTAAATGGCCTTTGGTCTCCAGCACCAGCATCTTAACTGGGCAGCCAGCTGTGAATTCTTCCCAGCCTACTGTCCACTGTGCATGGGCGAGCCGCACTGCCCTTGTGAATGGTCCCGCAGTTTTCTGGGACCTGTGATGTATCCCAGAGAGCTGTGAGTGGGGGGAGCCTAACCAGCTACGACTAAGGCTATTGCCGAAACGCGCCAGTTTATTGTTTTATTGTCACTTTGATGTACCAATAAATGACACTTCAAGGATCACAGTGTTGCCGGCTCTTCTTACTACTGTTGCATTGGAGTGTGTTGGGACACATTGAGCTTCACTTTTCAAAACCAGTTACCTGCCCCCCCCCACCCAAAAAAAATCAGGTGCCAAATATGACAGAGGAGGGGGAGGAGAAACCGAGAAACATCCCCTTTTGGGTAAAGTTCCGCTTTAAGTTATCACAGGCTTAAATGGGAGCAATAGCAGATATTTCTGAGGCTTGTCAATAGGCCAAGTCCAACAATATGCACTGCACTGAACAGCAAGTGGTCCATTGGGATAGTGTTGTAGGCCAAGGCCATTGATGATCTGCTTCTGTGTCCATTGCTTATAGAGACCAGGGAGGGATGTTCAGATTGTGCTTGATACATAGGGCATTATCTATAGTTATCTAAACCTGACTATGGACACGATGTGTATTTGAAATCACCTTACATAGTTATATACTGCTAACATATTTCTTTGTGGCTGCTAAAGGGTAAATGCTGTGAGAGATGTTAGGCAAGATTTAAATTGTTTTATTAAATATCAAGGTAATTTAAAATTACATCAGATAGCATGATCAAAATATAGTACAATACCTTATACTGACAGTTCAAGAACTTAGCCTTCCCAAATAATAAATGGTATACTTTACAACATATTCTAAATATTCTGAGTAAAAATAACACAACTGCACAAAATTCATTAATTTTAAGGAAATTTATTGATTAGAGAATAAAGTTACAGGTAAGAGTTTTATGGTGCATATAAAAGAAATGTAAGTAAATCAGAATACAGTAAAAAGGTATAATTCATTTGATTTTATATTTTTTTTTTTGTATTTTTCATGCATGCTGTCCTATTGCTACGTTTGAAGTTCAAAATGCACCTAGGAAAAAAAAAAATAGTTATTTCAATAAGCAACTAAACGTAATGCATTTAGTACTGCAGGAATAAAGTGGTTGAAAAGGTAAACGTTTTTTTTTACCTTAATGCATTCTCTGCATTAAGGTAAAAAAATGTTTTTGTTGTAGCCCCCCTAAATACTTATCTGAACCCAATCTCCATCCAGCGCTTTGCATGCAGCTCTTGTCTCCTCTCCTCTGTCTCACAGATTTGATTAAAGCAGACTTTCTCAACCTTTTCAACATGGAGGAACCCTTGAAATAACCTTTTGGTCCCAGGGAACCCATTAAAAATGGCTATATCTATAACTATATCTATATAACTTTAACTATATATAACAATATCTATACATTGGTGTGATGGTCAGTGGAAGAGTGTCCCTTACATCTGTGGTCTTGGGGAAGAATTTCCCCCCTACAGATAGCTAAAAAGATCATTGGTGTCATTGCTCAAGGAACCCCTAGCAACCATTGGAGGGACCCTAGGGTTCCACGGAACAATGGTTGAGAAACCCTGGACTAAAGCCTCGTAAACATGCTTAGATTTTCGGACAACCGATCGTCTGTTTTTTGTGGAATGCTAGTCTCATGTCGAAGGTGAAGGTTACTCACAATACAAACATTTTCGTATGACAGAATACAACGTCAGAAGTGATGTAATGTGTTGAATAGTTTTGTATGTATTCTTTCGTTTTTGAGCATGCGTAGTCTTGCTCTTATGATTTATTTTTGTACGAAAACCATACTAATGAAACAAAAATCGGACGTTGAGTTCACATCATACAAAAATGGTATAGTCTGCCCATGCAGCTTTTGTCTGACAAAAAAGCAAAATCAGCCATCCAAAGCACCGTATTAACGATCTTAAAATCGGCAGACAGCTCGTCTGATTGCCGTATCGTGTGTACAGGCCTTAAGGCTGGCCATACATGTTCAATTTTCTTGTACAATTTTCCTTTAAATTTAATTTAAACTATACAGTGCAAGGGACTGCCTAATGAGATACAATTGAACGTTGTTTAGTATTGACCTCATATTATATGTTTTTTGGTAAATCTAAAGGAAAATTATACAAGAAATTGAACATGTATGACCAGCCTTAGAGCAGCTCCTGCTGCTGTCAGCCAAAGCCTGTGAGCAGAGAGCAGGGGGCAGAGCCAAGGCAAGCTGTGTGTCTAAATAGACAAGCCAACATGAGTGCCCCAATAGGAAGAGGCTACCTATGGGGATACTTGGTGGGTTGGAGCCAAGAGTGACAGTGGGAGACCCCAGAAGAGGAGGAAGATCAGGTCAGGTCACTGCACAAAGCACGTATGACATGTTTGTTATTTTAATTTAAAAAAATTAAAGCTTTACAATCACTTTAAAAAGGTTTTATCTCTTGTTTACACATAAATCTTGACAAGAAGAGTGTACAGATTTAGAGTTGTGACTAGCATGTATAATAAAAAAAGAACCTCTTAGCTCAAATGAATAGATGCAGTGTTGTAGGACTAATATTGAAATCTTTTTCTCCTCTAGCAATTCATTTTTGAACCCAAAACCATCTTCACTGTCAGTCTCCTAAAACCTTGCACTTTTATGTTATGGTGACATTACAGTAAATACCTTCTCACTTGTATAGCAATTTGTGACAATTTAGTAGACGTGTGCGATTCATTTTGTTTTTCAGATAAAAATTTCATTTTCAGAGATTCGGATGTATCTGAATTTCTGAATGGACATAAAAATGAATGGCAACAAATCCGAAAAAAGTTATAACAAAAAAAGTTGAATTCATTTGTTTCATTCTCATTTAATTTGAATTTTCTAATTAATTTAATACATATCAAATGTATTGCGATTAGCTGGTTGTTAAGGAGCAGGCAGTCTCTGCATCCTTCACAACTATGATTCATTTGTATTTGCACTCACTAATAAGTGAGGAGAGACACATTGCAGAGCTCTGCCTATGTAAACAAGGCAGAGCTCTGTTCTGTCAGCAGGGATGTGATTGATTTTCTTTCCCTGCAATGCAGGGAGTAAAATCAATCAGATCCCTTAGTAAAAACAGCACACAAAAACACTGTGTGACAGACCCAACTGGGAGAGGGGCTTTTGGTGGGGACTGTGGGGGTAGCCTCTTGCCTTCTGCGTATGAGTCCTGGCATTTGAGGGAGCTACAAAAATTCAGGAAGATGTCCTGTTATATAATGCAAGAGGACATTACCCTTTTTACAGTCAAGGAAGCCATGATGGTCTCTGCCAACTTGAAACTCAGTGAGAAGATGTTTGTGAAAATAAAGCTGGTCTTCTTGAATATTGGTGCCAAACCATCTGGGTGGGCACTGACACCTATGATTGTCTAGGTGACTAGTTAATTAGCTTACTGTTTAATTAGCTAACTGTTTATCTTTATGTTAGCTGTTCATTAGATGTACTGACATTACTGTTTACAGTTTGCATTGTTTAGGATAATGTGATTAAGCTCTTACCTGACCTTACCTAACCTTTGGATGGCACTAGATGTTTAACCCCTTCCCAGCCAGTGTCATTAGTACAGTGACAGTGCATATTTTTACCACTGATCACTGTATTAGTGTCACTGGTTCCCACAAAGTGTCAAATGTGTCAGTTAGTGTCAGACTGTCCAACACAATATTGCAGTTCTGCTATAAGTCCCTAATTGCCGCCGTTAGTGGTATAAAAAGATAAGATAAACATTTCAGTATATATCCCATAGTTTATAGCTGAAACTAAGCAATATACTCTTATTTGGATTGTTTTCCAAAAAATATGTAGCAGAATATATTTTGGCCTAAATTTATAATAAAATTAGATTTTTTCCTTTTTTTTTTTTTATTGGATATATTTTAAAGCAGGAAATATTTTTATTTATTTTTTAAAAAAAATTTGTTTATAGTGCAAAAAACAAAAAAAAAAACAGAGGTGATCAAAAACCACCAAAAGAAAGCTCTATTTGTGGGAAAAAAAGGACATACATTTAATTTGGGTATAACATTGCATGACTGCACAATTGTCAGTTAACCACTGCCCCGGAAATGCCTGCTCAATGACCCGGCTATTGTTTTGCGATACGGCACTGCTTCGATTTAACTGACAATTGCGCGGTCGTGCGACGCTGTACCCAAACAAAATTAACGTTCCTTTTTTCCCACAAATAGAGCTTTCTTTTGGAGGTATTTGATCATCTCTGTGTTTTTTATTTTTTGCGCTATAAACAAAAAAAGAGCGACAATTTTGAAAAAAACACAATATTTTGTACTTTTCGCTGTAATAAATATCCCCAATTTTATTTTTAAAAAAGTGAAATTTTTTGTCAGTTTAGGCTGATATGTATTCTTCTACATATTTTTGGTAATAAAAAAATCGCAAAAAGCGTATATAGAGTGGTTTGCGCAAAAGTTATAGGGTCTACAAAATAGGGGATAGATTTATGGCATTTTTATTATTATTATTTTTTTTTGTACTAGTAATGGCGATCTGCGATTTTTATCAGTACTGTGACGATATGGCGAACATATCGGACACTTTTGACACATTTTTGAGACCATTGGCATTTATACAGCGATTAGTGCTTTAAAAATGCACTGATTACTGTGTAAATGTCACTGGCAAGGAAGGGGTTAACACTAGGGGGCGATCAAGGGGTTAACTGTGTTCCCTAATATGTGTTCTAACTGTGGGGGGGGGGGGACACACTATAGGAGATGACAGATAGTGGTTCCCAGCTTGTAGGAACTCACGATCTGCATCTCCTCTCCTCACAGAACAGGGATGTATGTGTTTACATACACACGTCCCTGTTCTGCCTCTTGTGCCTGTGATTGCTCTTAGCTGGCAGTCATCGCGACCGCCGATCACAAGCATGGACAGTGCAGCGGGTGCATGTGCCTGCTATCCTGCTTAAAGGGACCGATGTATAGCTACGACGGTTCGCGGGATCGTGCCAACCTGCCGCAGTATAAAGTAACGCAGAGTCATATCACAAAATATGGCCTGGTCATCGAGGGGCGTAAAGTGGTCTGGTGTGGATTTTGATGGGGACCCCATGGCAATTTTTTTTGACTCTTCCCCACAACCCTGGGTGGTGGTTGTGGGGGTCTGCAGGCAGGAGACTTATCAGAATCTTGGAGCCCCCTTTAACAAGGAGCCCCAGATAACAGTCACCTCCGTTGTGAATGATTATGTACATGAGAGGTACATGGTACCTCTACTCATTCACCAAAAATGTGTCAAAAGTATATAAAAACACAGTTATTGAAAAGTCCATCCACAAGTCATGTTCATCATGACTGACGTTGGATCTACTTCGAGGAACATTTTCAGTTTTTTTGAAAAAAGAACTTGTCAAAAACTGCAATGCCCTGTACACGCGATAGGATTTTTTTGACAACAAAATCCATGTTTTTTTCCGACGGATGTTTGCTCAAACTTGTCTTGCATACACACGGTCACACAAAGTTGGTCGGAAATTCTGAACGTCAAGAACGCGGTGATGTACAACACGTACGACAAGCTGAGAAAAATGAAGTTCAATAGCCAGTGCTGCTCTTCTGCTTGATTCCGAGCATGCGTGGTACTTTGTGCGTCAGAATTGTGTACACTGATCGGGATTTACGACAACGGATTTTGTTGTCGGAAAATTTGAGAACCAGCTCTCAAATTTTGTGTGACGAAAATTCCGATGGAAAATGTCCGATGGGGCCTACACACGGTAAGAATTTCCGACAAAAAGCTCCTATCAAACATTTTCCATCGGAAAATCCTATCTTGCATTAGTGTTTTTATTTGCTTTTGACCTTTTTTTTGGTGAATGAGTAGGGATACTATGTATCCCTACTCATTCACATGGAGGGAGTAAGATCTTGGGATCCCCTTGTTAACCTCTTAAGGACCGGAAGCATTTACCCCCTTAATGACCAGGTCATTTTTTGCAATATGGCCCTTGCGTCGCTTTAACTTACAATGACGCACTCATGCAACTTTTTTTACCCACAAATAGAGCTTCATTTTGGTGGTATTTGATCACCTCTGCGGTTTTTATTTTTTGTGCTATAAACAAAAAAAGAGCGACAATTTAGAAAAAAATATATATTTTTTACTTTTTGCTATAATAAATAAACATTCCAACCACAAAATCCATCTGATTTTGGCCGAAACTTGTCTTGCATACACACGGTTGGACAAAGTTGTCGGAAAATCAGATCGTTCCGAACGAGGTGGCGTAAACCAGGTACGACAGGACTACGTAGAGGCCAGTACCCAATAGCTTTCATCACCAAATTTCTTCTGAGCATGCGTGGCACTTTGTGCGTCGGAAATTCTCTACACACGAATGGAAAAAATCCGATCGGGTTTTGTTGTCTGAAAATTTTAGATCCTGCTCTCAAAAAGTCCGCTAGAGCCCACACATGATCGGATTTTCCGACAACATAATCCGATCGGACTTTTTCCTTCGGAATATCCGACCGTGTGTATGGGGCGTTATTCTGAAGAAATCCATGAGTGTTTGTCTCTGCCTCTGTTCTGAGTGGGTCTAATGGGAGTGTTTTCATAATTAACTGTCAGGTTTGGCAGCAGCAGGGCACTAATGAGGAAATCTGCTGGGCCTGCATCCCCTTAGACGGGTTCCTATTGAAAGTATCTCTCCAAAAATTACATTTTTGTTGCAGGGGATTCCTGAAATCTGACTTGTATCTTAGGCCCCTTTCACACCGGGGCGTTTTTCATTTTAAAAATAGCGCCTGTTCACCGCATGAAAAAATACGGCCCCTTTAACTCCAGTGTGAAAGCCGGCGGTGGAGCGGTGCGCTAGCAGGATGACAAAAAAAGTCCTGCTAGCAGCATCTTTGGAGCGTTATAGGAGCGGTGTGTTCACCGCTCCTATACCGCTCCTTCCCATTGATTTAAATGGGAAACCGCGGTAAAACCGTGGCAATAACGCCGCAAAGCGCCGCTACGGCGGCGCTCTGTGGGGGTGTTTAACCCTTTTTCGGCCACTCGCGGGGGGTAAAAACCGCACCGCGAGCGGCCGGTAAAACCGCACCGCGAGCGGCCGGTAAAACCGCACCGCGAGCGGCCGAATACCGCGGTTAAAACGACGGTAAAGCAGCGCTAAATATAGCGCTGCTTTACCGTCACTGCGGCTCCCTGCCCGAGTGTGAAAGGGGCCTTAGTGTAGATTTCTGGGAAAATTGGTCACACAAGCAGGAAATTATGTTTCTAGGGAGTGGTCAGTACACACTCTGTATACAGAACAACTCCAGGTAGCCCAATTGCAATGCATTCTCAGAAAATTAAAGAGCTGCAGATTGAAAAAGGAAAGGTCATTTTTAATAACATTCAATTACAATATGATTAGTGTCGCAATTATATGTAGCGGTGACACCTTTTTAAGGTGTCCGCTATTGTGTAAATTTTGTTCTTTTTGTCTCTCAGAACAGTAAAGAGGTTCTGAGAGCTAATTGGATAGGGGAACTTTGGCATCAGTTTGGCTGGGCCGTGTTGGGGTTCTGCCTGATCATGTGTGCGGTGAGGTGCACATGACAGGCCTAGAACCAGGCCTGGTTGGACGTTTGGGTACCGGCATTCCCCGGAGCCAATCAGTGGGTGCGTTTGGCCCTGCTGAGGAGTCTGGGGAAGGGTACTTAAGATGCTGGAGTCACGTGTTCGGGGTTCGTTAGGCCAGAGCTGGCTGTTCCTGGATCTGGGCCGGGGTAGCCCCGTGAGGGGTCCCGGTCTGGGGAGTGTGTGCTGCCCCACAACATGGTTGGTGTGACAGGCCCCACAGACCCACTTGGTCTGGGGCAAGGATCCATCTGTTCCCAAGTCTCGGAACTGGCTGGTCCGAGGCGCAGTGACTGAGGGAGGATTCAAGGCAACCGGGTGCGCTCTCAACTTGGAGGGGCATCGCAGCTCATGTAAGCGACCGGGGGAGGACTCTTCGGAGGAGGGCCAACAAGCTGACATCCTGAGAAGTGCCTGGTTGCTGGGTTGTCAAGGACCCTAGAGAATCCACACTTCCTCAATACTGTCAAGGAGACGGATAACGTTCCAGGTATGGAGGTAGGAGGAAAGGTTCCTGTTTTTGTTCCTGAGTGCCACTTTGAGTCAAGGTCAGAGACTTTGCAAATTTCTTAATTCAAGTGCTGATTGCCATAATCTCTGGCTAGAGATTTGTTCAGCTTGGAAGCACCCAGCTGCGAGTGGCTACTCTCTGAGTTGGCAAATAGAGACTTCCGTATGCTTAGCAGTTCAAGGTGCCTGAGTTTTCTTCATCCTTGCCCTCTGTTCCCACGTTACACTATATTATTTTTTCTTTATTTGCCATTTTTTCCCCACGAAAGTGGAGTTACCCTTTAAGTTTTTGGTTGTAACATTACAAAATGTGGAACATTTCAAGGTGTATGAATACTTTTTATAGGCACTGTATTGATTGGTTTGGTTTGCGCAAAAGTTATAGCGTCTACAAATTATGGGATATATTTATGGAATTTTTATTTATTTATTTTTATTTTTTTACTAGTAATGGCGATATATGTATATATATATATATATATATATATATATATATATATATATATATATATATATATATATAAAAATAATAAACTTACCATGTGGATATTAATGTCATGATTTGTTTCCAGCCTAAATTCCTGCTGATTCACCTCCATATATTGGACTGAGCTGGAGAAGAAAGAAAAAAAAAATATATATATATATATATATACACATGTCGGTTTCATGTCAGGTTAGCAATATTTAGACTATTAAAATATACATGTAATATAAATGCTAAATAGATTTATTTAATATAAAAAATTTTATGTGACTGCCACAGCAAGTAATTTACTAATCTGTCAATAATCATATATATGAAATAATCTCAACAACCCAAAGTGTCAGACTGCAGTACAAGCATGGAAATCTATGTGATTCCTGGTATGAATTAATAATAGGGGCACCTCCTAGGAAAAATAAATATAACTTGCAAGATTACGTTATATAAAATGGTAACAGGGCATACAAGTTCCCATTTAATTTTTATAAAGAACTAAAAACTAAATTTAAATAAAAAATCAAGGGATTCACTTTGCACCTTCATAGTTTTAGATAACATTTGGCTGAAAAGCTTATAAATTGGTCAGGTCCCTGCTTCCCACGTGATAAAGACCTGAGCTGTCTCCCAAGCTTGCAGTCCACCCAACTAGCCAGTAACAGATATGATTTAGTTATACAGTATGTTGCACCCCTCCTAGTTGCTAGTATAGGTAAATTTAGTCTGGCTCTTCTGTAGGCAGAGGAACATGGGTTACTGTGGCTCTGTTACCTCCCCCTGACTGCTAGAATTCTGCATAATTCTAAAACTTAGAGGGTGGAGGAACAGTGGTTGCAGCCTGAATTTTTATGGAGTCGCCACCAATTCCTGGGGAAGCGAGGCCCAGAATATGGGGGAACAACCCATAATTACTCAGGAGCCTGGCAGTCTGAGAGCAGAGTCCAGGGTCCATTCATCTGGAAGGGACCCCTGTGCTGGGGGCTCTGCCCCTGGGGCAGTAGAAAGACCAGGAGAGAAAGTGAGGGAGATGGAGAAGGTGGAAGCCTCACACTTATCCAGTCCAGTCTGAGCTAGGCTTAGCTGGAGACATCCAGGTACCCAGAACCAGCCTGTGCAGCACTGTCCTTTTTGGATTTAAAGAGGGGGGCCCACAAAAAAAAAAAAATGTAAAAGTCAGCAGCTACAAATACTGCAGCTGCTGACTTTTAATAATCAGACACTTATCTGTCCCAGGGTCCAGCGATGCGGGGGAATGAGGCCCCCCCTCGTTCCCCGCTCCGCTCGCGGTGCCGGAATTCTTAATGTGGGCACCCGGCTGTGGCTTCACAGCCGGGCACCCACTGCACATGCACGAGCGGCACCGTGATTCGACGCTCACTCATCTGGAACACGTGACAGGTCCCAGATGACTGTGCGGCGCCTAGGGGAAGTGATGTCAGTGCCCGGGCA
Organism: Lithobates sylvaticus; assembly: GCA_028564925.1. Lineage (NCBI taxonomy): Eukaryota > Metazoa > Chordata > Amphibia > Anura > Ranidae > Lithobates > Lithobates sylvaticus. Next base: position 205,565,374 of record CM053032.1, read on the forward strand.
CAGAAGGTGGCAGACTACGAGGGACCCCCTAGCAACAGGCATTTAGAGGTGAGTAAAAAATAATTTTTTCCAATTATTATTTTTTTTGTTTTTTTATGATTTTTAAGACAATTTTTTTTTAAGGAGCTTCTTAGGGGGACTGAATGAGTACCTTCCATTTCAACACATCCCTAGACTACAGAGAGTACAGTAAGGTGCAATTCCATGGAACAGCTTAGAGCCAGCGCAAAGCAGCCAGGAGCTCCCCAATATCTTTAGCTTGGGACAAGAGTAGCCAGGTTCTTTGTATTTCAGCCAATAGCTGCACCTTCAACTTTAGTTTTGAAACTTGTTGGTACTTTAGCTGCACCATCACTCACATGGGTGGGCAGCACAGTTGAAGTCAGTTCATAGCAGCCAGAGACATTAGCAGGTCCTCAACTGTTTGTTTGAAGTACTTCACTTCTGGGCATCACGTGCATTCCTATTGCCTATCCAAGTTAATCCCTTTAAATAAACAAAACCATACCAAAGCCTCTGGACTGCTTATTGAGCTTCTGAAAAAAGTGTGAAAATTTATGTCGCCTAGCTGTGTGGGGGAAAGACCCAACAAATCTAGCAGCCCTTTTGGGGGGAGTGCTACATATACATTTCCATGTTTAACTATTGCCTAAAGCAAAAAGCAGAATCCAGCAGCTTCATCCAGGAATATAGTAGCAAAACAAAACATACCAGTTTTACAATGCATGTAAAAAATAAACATTTTGAATGTTTAATCCCAAAGCAGTGTTAACCGAAACCAAAGATGGAATATATTGCAGCTTACCAATCATTTGATATGGTGGCTGCATTAGTTTTACTTTTTATGTTTTTCTTTTACCTTGTTTTTACCTGGTGATTTAGCAAGTAACACACCTCCTATATTAGAGTGCCTACACTCTGGATGAAGAAGCACATAGACACATTTGAGCAGTAGCATTGTCAATCTGGGGAAAGGGGAGTGTTATGCCCTGTACAATCGACCAGACTTTTCGGCCGGACTGTCCGGCAGGCTCAGTCAGCCGGACAATCCGCCGGACTTTCCAGCGGAGGTCCGCCGGACTTTCCGAACGTGTGGACTTACCCACACACGGACTTTCCAGCGGAGGTCCGCCGGACTTTCCGAACGTGTGGACTTACCCACACACGCCCGGACTTCCCACAGGACTCCCCCTTGGCTCCACCGGTTACAGCCCAACAACTCTTTCAAGATAGGGCCATTCTCTCATACTCAGCAATCCCATCAGTGCTCCTGGAGCTCCATATCCCTTTTTTAAAATACCTTCAGATCAGACACTTTTTTCAAAACACACAACCAATCGCCCAATGGTGTAGAGATCTTACCCCCTTTCGAACATATATGCAACAGCTCAGAACCCCAGAAACACCTAATCTCAGAGATATACGCGTTACTTTTTTCTGACGAAAATTCAAACACGAAGATAAAACAACAGTGGGAGACTATCGATATATCCAAAGAAGACTGGGAGCGCATATTCGAACACACACACAAAGGGTCTATAAACATCTCTGCACAAGAAAACAGGTATAAACTCTACTCCAGATGGTATAGGACACCAGACAAGATACACAAATACTTTCTGAGCATCCCATCCCTCTGCTGGAGATGCAACGTCACCCACAGCTCATTACTCCACATTTGGTGGGAGTGTTCGCTAATACAACCTTTTTGGAAGGCAATACACAATTTGATCATTAAAATCACAACCTACACCCCAGACTTCACCCCAAAGACCATTTCTCTAAGTCCCCATGCATGTATTGTAGTAGAGGTTTAAATTTTTTTGCATAAAGTGAGTCAAGTTTTGGTGTTAGCCATATCCCTAGGTACTCAAGTATAAGCCTAGGGTGAGAAATGTGCAGCTGCTGTAAGTGGAAAAGAGGGTCAACAATGCCCATTTGCAGCCTCACTGTGCCCATTTGCATGCCTCACTGTGCCCATTTGCATGCCTCACTGTGCCCCTTTGCAGCCATAGGTCCCCCGAACTCCAAACTTGGTAGTTAAGGGTTACTAGATGCCCCCTATCTTTGGACCCAAAGGGTCCTGAAATTACATTGCTGCAGATGGACACAGTTGACCGACTTTGGGGCCCCGTATCTCAGGGCCTCTTGGTTCTAGGAACCCCATCTTTGGATATGTTTTAGTGCTGGTTCCCCTGGGGTTGCACACCAATTTGGGGTTCCTAGCACCAAGTGGCCCGAGATTTGGGGCCCCAAAGTCGGGTCGGAAAATTTCATTTTCTGCTGCAGAAAAGTGCTTGACTCCAAGGGGGGCATTTTCAGCACAAAAAAAATGTGCTGAAAAACTCGGCTTATACTCGAGTACATATGGTATATAAGTCAGTATAATAGTTATGAAATAGCTGGGCTATTTTTTCAGTGTCATGCACTAGATCAGTGATGGCGAACATTGGCACCCCAGATGTTTTGGAATTACATTTCTCATGATGCTCTTGCACTCTGCAGTGTAGTTGAGCATCATGGCAAATATAGTTCCAAAACGTCTGGGGTGCCAAGGTTCGCCATCACTGCACTAGATGATTGTTCTTGTTTTTTATGGCAGATATGTTCATAGCGAACTGGGCATCTTTTAATGCTCTTGCAAGAAATATTCCTGTTTTGTCTCCGTGTTCATAATAGAATCCCATTTTTAAAAAATTATCTTTTGCGCTTTTTGAAGTTATATAGTGATAATTAGACTCACCTCTATGAGAAAAATTAAGTGAGGAGAGAGATTTACGATAAATGTCTCCAGATGATAACCGTAGGAGAGAAACAAGGGGTTTATTGTTCAGCTATGTAGCCAAACAAAATCCACTGGTAGAGGCAGTGGTAGGTGATTACTACAGGGATGTGATTAACATGGTAATCAAACCTGCTGTTATAGGAGAGACATACGCATCACCTCCCGCGGCCTTTGTAATAATGCAATTGAAAAATTAGAGAGGTTTATGTACCCCTTCCAGCAATTTAAATGGTAGATAAATAAAATAAGGTTAATAACCATCTCAAATAACCTAAATAACCTGGGGGCGCCCAAACCCCTTCTTTATATAAGACCCTGGTGTGGTTTGGGTGGTAAATGTGGCAGCATTTTAAGATTAAACCCATTGTCCTAATTTGTAACAGCACAAATTTCAGCACCTGGTTCAGTATGTACTAAATGAGGAATACAGTTCAGCCAATTTGGAACATGAGACACATGAGAATCAAATACAGTGCACTGAAGTGCCCTATTAAGAGGTTCTAACAAAAGTCATCATATTTAATTAACTCAGAGTCAATAAATACAATTAGTGGGTCCAAGACCGTAGGGTACTCATGTATATCATTGTTGGTCGATCTGGGGGACGGTATAATATATATGTCTAAATGTACAAACATATAACCAGCAGATGCTTCCAGGATCTATGTTGGATTTGGTGTTGGATTGCAGCGTCACTGGATGTATGAAACTGACCAATTGTGCTGGTTTTAAGGTCTCAAATTATTTGGTGTATTTTGGGAACTGTTCGTCCTCCGATGAATTAATCTTGTTGTAATGCAGGATATCGTCACTAGATGGCGTCCAACGATAATAAATCACATTGAAAGAAAAAGGTTTCAGCGTGGAGAGTCAGAAAGTTGTATTAATCCAAAAATAAATGACACTAAAATAAAAAAATCTATAGACAGTGATAAACATATTGAAAGAAAGTCCTGTAGTGGTCACACTTTACTAAGTGTGCACTATCAGTACAAATTTAGTTTTTCTCAGAACTGTAATGGAGTTCTGGGGGTTAATTGTACAGGATTTACTTTGGCATCAGTCTGGCTGGGCTGTACTAAGGTTCCGCCTAGTCATAGGTGCAGTGAGGCACCCATGACAGGCCAAGAACCAGGCCTGGTTGGACGTGTTAGGTACCAATCTTTCCCGGAGCCAATCAGCAGGCGCGTCTGGCCCCGCTGCATAGTCTGGGAAGGGGTATTTAAGGTGCTGAAGTCACGTGTTTGGCTGCTGCTTTGATTCCTGGTTCCGGTCTGGGGCAGCCCCGTAAAGGGTCCCGGGCTCAGGAGTGTCTCCCGTCCTGCAAGCATGGTCAATCCGACCAGCCCCAGAGGCCCTCATGGTCTGGGGCAGGGATCTGTCCATTCCCAAGCTTCGGAACTGGCTAGTCCGAGGCCCAGTAACTGAAGGAGGATTCAAAGGCGTCCCGGTGTGCTCTCAGTATTGGAGGGACACGGCAACTCGTACAAGTGACCAGGGGAGGACTCTTCGGAGGAGGGCCAACAAGCTGGCTGCTCAGTAAGAGCCTGGGAGCTGAGTTGTATGGACAATAAAGAATCCACCCTTCACACAGTATCGCCAAGAAGGCTGACAGATCCAGGTACTGTGAGAAAGGTTCCTACTTATCTTCAATTCCAAGTTAGTCTGTGGCAGAGACTTTGCAAAGTTTCCGGATCACATGTTGGCTGCTAGATATCTGGCTAGAGGTTTATCCGGCAGTGAAGCGCCCAGCTGCAAGTGGCTACTCTCTGGATTAGAGGCATTCAATGGATGTCAGCAGTTCAAAGTGCCTGAGTTTTATCACCTGTGCCCTCTATTCCCACCAGAGACTGTGTTATTGTTTGGAAGTTAACCCCTGCAAAATAAAAACCTTGAAAGGGACTTTTACGTGTCAGCATCTGAAGTCACTGGGCACTAACCCTGGGAACCCCTAGACAACAACTGACAAGCCACGAGGAGGTAATTGGTAAGCCCAGAAAGTCAAGGCCGCCCCTCTGGGTTATGGTCGCTACAGTCCATATGGTGATGTGATGTCCAATGAATCCCTCAGTGCTTAATACTTTCACTAAAGTAGTATGTGAATTTCAAAGAAAGCATCCACCTCATGAGAATGGCTGCTTACCAGCTCCTTGTGACCTCCTATTATGGGAGGTCTTTCCTGCTTGTGGCTATATACTCAGCCAGGGCCTCTGGTTATCCAGGGAAATCATGCTGTCAAGTCTCCACCACCTGGAAGGGCATAATCACACATGAGCCCCAAAATGAGATAAGACATACTTACAAATCTTAAGGCGTTTATTGTTTGAAAGATAGATTGCACCTACATCAAAAGAATGTAAATAGGCATAAAAGGATAAGCCGGCCGGCTCAATATAGCAGCCCGTCCTTCTGGGACTTGCGCAAATGCGGTGACATCAGCACATCCCTCCTCCCTATGCGTTTCATCACAGATGGATTAATTTGATGTGTGCTGTGTGTATCTCAGGAAAATTGCTACTTTTTCACTGTTTGAATTGTGACAGCGCACAGTATTCATTTTTTCTATCATGTCATCACCTGTAGACTGTATTTATAGCTCAGAAATAAAGATGTAGGCAATATATATTGCTCCTCATATTTCAGGTGTTGTCCTGAGGTCTGGATCCCTTGGCTGAAAATGGAGATTTGCCATAGTTGGAGCCTGTGCATTTAGTTTTTTGGAGGAGGGAGATCTAGAAGGGGAAGCTTGTGGAGTATGGCAGGGAGTAGTGCCCTGAATTGGGATACAAAATTCCTTGTACCATTCCGGGAGATTAATCAGTGGCAGGTGAGGCTCATGTCTTTTGGAGCAGCTGTGTCAGAGGGACAGGGATTTAAAGCTCTGTGTGCCCGTAACAAAGTTAATAGCAGTGTCTTTTGGGTGTTCAAGGAGCTAATTAAAGACAGCCTGGAGAGCGTGTTTGACCTGGGGGGTTCCACAGTTTCAGGGCTCTCCCTGACCCTGACATTTTGCCTCCTTCCCCTGTTATCAAGGTCCTCCAGGTGTCTGTTCATGAGGATTAGATGGGTGGCATGGAATGAGACATTTTCCAAATGCTCCACCGCTCTCTCTCTCTTAGCCTCTGCTCTCTCTGTATTAGATATACGTTCAGATAGAGATAGAAGATCTGCTTTTAAATCAGTGATAGCTGAGAAGGTGCTTTTTATATCAGCAGCTATCTGTGTCATTTCTGATAGTTGCAGTGGGTGATCCGCATATTCTGGGTCTCTTACCATATCTTCTGAGGCTGTCAAGGAGTCCTCACTGTTGTCTGCCTCGTGTTGCGTCAGTGCCATCTTGGCTGCAGAGCGGCCTCGGGTCTGGTGTGTTTGAGACCGGAAGATCTCTAGTATGCTGTGGGTCTCCATCGTGGATAATGATCAGCGCTGACTGGGGCCAGGTGTGTGCTTACCCATGTCCGTTGCTGTTAGGCTGGAAGGGGTTATTTTAGCCACAGGTGTGTAGAGCTCGCCTAAGCAGCATCCATTCCCACTGAGCGCGAAGCCACACTCCCTATGAATACTTTTTCAAGGTGCTGTACTATCCTTTAATAAGGACAAAAATCTTTACATACTTCCCAATAGTCACAAAATTGCCAGGAGAGTCCCTTTTTTATCTTAACCACTTCATTACAGGGCACTTTCACCCCCTTCCTGCCCAGGCCATTTTTCAGCATTCAGCGCTGTCGCTTCTTGAATGACAATTGCGCAGTCATGCAACAGTGTACCCAAAGGAGTTTTAAATCATTTTCTTCACACAAATAGAGCTTTCTTTTGGGAGTCTTTAGTCACTGCTGTTTTTTTATTTTTTACTAAAAAAAGAAAAATGTTTGGAAAAAAACGTTTCTTAGTTTCTGGCAGTAAATTTTGTAAATAAGTAATTTTTATCCTTCACTGATGTGTGGTGATGAGGCTACACTGATGGGCACTGATAGGATGCACTAATGGGCACTGGTGAGGTGGCACTTATGGGCACTGGTGAGGTGGCACTGATGAGAAGGCACTAATATGCCGCACGCCGCTCCCCCCTCCCCGCAGTGTTCACGGTCCTGCTTGGGCATGAGTCCAGACACTCCATATTATAATAAAATAATACTGTTTCTCTCTTTTCTTTTCATATGTAAAAATGTGCTAGTGAGTATATGTTGTTAAATTTGTAAAATTTATTGTGATATGTATTACCATAGAATCAATCGCTCCTGAGGAAGCGCTAACTTTAAAAGCACGGAACATGACGAGCTAAATCCTTTGACGAGAAAAACCGGACCTCCGCATCAGCATCACCCCAGATCTACAGGACCTAGTTCTATTTTCTATATACACTATTTATGCCAGTGATCAGTTTAGAATATCTGGTTTTGTATACTTTTTACATGTGTTTACATCTCACTGTTTGGGTGTTGTTTTGCTGATAAGAAGGTCTGATGTTGTTTACTACGTTACTAAATATATTTTGAGCATATGTAATCGCTGATTTATCGCGATTCGATATATATACATATATTTTTAATAAAATACCCTTTTTTTATATCTTGTAGTATATGTATTTTTGTGCCTATAAAGTCCACTTTCTTTAGTTAGTCTCCACTTACACAGAAGATCACATGGTTAAAGAGCCGTGCCATTGTCGCTTTACAGAGAGAGGCTGTTCTGGGGCGATGTCATATGACGTCCACCCAGAACGAGAGCCTCACTGCTCCTCCTTCATTTGACGGAGGGCCGGCGGCAGGCGGTTAAAGTCCTACCTCAGCTTTGTCCTGGCAGGTGTCCCAGCCACATTGAAAATGATAACCTCTGAATTCAGATTTTTAAGGCAAGTTCAGAAGAAAGAATAGGGTATTATTATTTAAAATAGTTTATTTAGCATATAAAATATAGTTGATTGAGATAAAAATAGTCAACATATAGACATGGTACTACAAAATAGTGTGAATCACATTACATAATATTATATAAAATTTGAATGATCCTGACGTGATATTGTGCAATATTGATGGTAATAATTAGAAGTAGGAGGTCCCTTCTACTTATTACCATCAATACTGCACATCGATGGTGGAACAGCAAGTAGTTGGGGAATACCACTTCAGAATCATTCAAATTTTGTATAATATTATGTAATGTGATTCATACTATTTTGTAGTACCATGTTTATATGTTGACTATTTTTATCTCAATCAACTATATTTTATATGATAGATAAACTATTTTAAATAATAATATCCTATTTTTTCTTTTGAAATTGCCTTAAAATTCACAATTCAGAGTTGATCATTTTCAGCACACAGCCCCTCAGCCTGACAGTCTACTGGTACTGGCTTGCAGTATCACTCATCTCAGCTGTACAGAAGGGGTGGGTGGGACATTTCCCCTAAGCAGGCATCAGCTTCTAAGTAGAAGCAGTGCCTGTGTAATGCTTTAACCTGTGGGCAGGCTGAAACACTCCAGGTCTGCCATCATCATGTACTCCTGCCACCTGCCAGTATAAGAGAATGGGGAAGAAGTTGGTGTGAAGGTAACTGCACAAATAATGGGGATGAGGTGTTCGGCTACAGATTTCTGCTGGAGGAAAGGGGCACTGGAGGCAGTGGTGTACTGGGGGGCAATTGAGGCAGTGACATGCTGGGGGGACATTGAAGGTAGTGGAATGCTATGGGGGGATTGGGAGACAGTGGTGTGCTCTGGAGGGACATTGGAGGCAGTGATGTGCTCTGGGGGGGGGGGGGGTATTGGAAGCAGTGGTGTGCTATGGGGGGGTATTGGAAGCAGTGGTGTGCTATGGGGGCATTGGAGGCAGTGGTGTGCTGTAGGAAGGGCATTGTGACAGCAGTATTCTATGGAGAGGAATTAGAGGCAGTGGTATACTCGAGGGGGGGGGGCATTGGAGGCAGTGGTGTACTATGGGGAGGGGCATTGGCGTGTTGTAATGGACTTGGGGGCAGTGGTGTGCTATGGGGGGCATTGGAGGCAGTGTGATCAAGGCTGCTCAGCTGTTGGTTAACTACCAGCCTCTCATTGTTTCCACAGTGACTCACCTGGTTACCATTACCTGCCTCATTAATCCAGCCTACAGCCAGCCCTTTTTGCTATTTAAACTGCCTTGCTTTTTTACTCTGTGTCCTTGTGTGGTCAGCATGTCCAATGTGCCTCTGTTGTGTTCCTGTTATAAATTGGCCTCACTGATGTCTCTTTTCATTCCTGATCCAGATTTTTTGGCTTCCAGCAACACTGACTTCTATCTTCTAATCCCGGCTTGTCTGATTACCCGCTCTGGCTTCCAAACCCTGGCTGCTGTTTTTGACTATGTTCCTGTCCTGTGTTATTTTTGCAATTACATTAAAGGTGTGATTTTAACTGCATTATCCGTTTCTGCTGGTTTATGGTTCCTGACATTATGCGAGGGCCATGCATTTAGAAGAGGCAGGCAATCCACCTAGTTGTAATATTTTTTCCAGATTGAATGAGCAGGACCACCACATGGATCAGTTTTCCATAGCGTTACAGACGCTCCTGATTCAAACTGCTCATCTGGATCCTCCCATCTGGCTGCTCCGGTTCAACCAGTGTGGCAAGCCATCCCTGCTGCTGCTCTGAGCACCCGCCTCTAATACTAACTCTGTAAGAGGTAGAACTGGTCCTGCTCCACTTCCCCAGTATTTTGGGGGGCGATTCAGCTCACTGCAGAGGGTTTGTCAACCAGGTTGGAATATATTTTGAGATGCTGCCCTAGGCGTTCCCCACGGACAGAAGCAAAATAGACTTAATTATTTATTTTCTTTCTGATAGAACCTTGGCTTGGGCAAATCCTCTATGGGAGATGCAAAAAAACATTGTCTAGAATTACCCTGAGTTTGTGACTTCCTTTAAAAGGGTAATTTATATTCCTGCTCGCTCCACTTCTGCTGCCAAAAGCCTCATGTCTATCAAATTCCGTACTCTGTCAGCAGAGGTTGGTGGGAACAATGAGGGCCTCATGGCTGCTTTTTCTCATGATCTCTTGTATAACATTAAAGATGAGATTGCAGCCTGAGACATACCTAGGAATCTTGAGGAGTTGATCTCGCTTGCCATTCTCATTGATACCAGACTCTAAGAGAGACCTCCCTTTAAGGAGCGCTTGCGCAAGCCTCCTGTATGTTTGGCTCTGAACTTTGCATACCCACCCATGCCTCCCTCACCTCCAATGCCTCCTGGTCCCAAGTCCTCCAGTGATGTAGAGCCCATGCAGCTGGGATTCACATGTCTATCTGCTGAAGAGAGGGCCTTTAGGAGGAGGAAGAGATTGTGCCTTTACTGTGGCCAGGCAGGTCACTTGTTGAAGTCTTGGCCTACCCGTCTGGTAAATGCCCCCACCTGAGGTCCTGTAGGGGACACAACATAGGCGGCATCTTTGCGTCCAAAGCTATCTTGAAGGATAAGCCTCTAGTTCTAGTTACCCTTTTCTGGTCTGAGTTTTCCATCGATACCCAGGCTCTAGTCGATTCTGGAACTGCAGGCTTGTTCCTAGATAGTGTTTTTGCATCCAAACACTTGATACCATTACAGCCTCATGCCTCCCCACTTGCCATTGAGGCTATTGATGGGAGACCTTTACAGCCTGACCATATGACTAATGAAATAATCCAATTTCAAGTAATTTCCTCTTCTCATTACCCAGTGGTTATCCTTGGTTACAGAGGCACAAACCCTCTTTTGATTGGAGTAGTGCTGAGGTTCTCTCATGGTCACCACAATGCAGTAATACATGGTTTCAGAAAGTGATTAAGGTCATATGCACAGCTGCTCTCTTTATTGCCAGAGGAATACTGTGAATTCAGTCATGTCTTTGACAAAGGTAAGGCTGGTATTTTGCCGCCACATCAGCCTTATGGTTGCGCAGTTGACCTTCAACCTGGTGCCATTCCTCCTCATGACTGGGTTTACCCTTTGTCTGTCTCTGAGGATAAAGCCATGGAGGATTATGTTGCAGATTCACTTTCCCGGGGGTTCATCCACAAATCTTCGTCTCTTGCCGGTGCTGGCTTTTTCTTAGATTGGTGAACTGAGACCTTGTATCGATTACAGGAGTCTCAATCGCATTACAGTTAAGAATGCTTATCCAATCCCATTGATTTTTGAATTATTTGACCGCCTCAAGGGAGCAACGGTCTTCACAAAGCTCGATTTGAGATAGGCATACAATCTCGTGAGGATTAAGGAGGGCAACAAATGGAAAACTATGTTTAATACTAGGACTGGACACTACGAATACCTCGTAATGCCCTTTGGTCTCTGCAACGCTCCTGCAGTTTTCCAGGAATTAATTAATGATGTCCTCCGAGATATGCTGCAGCACTGTATGGTGGTTTATATCAATGATATTCTCATATATTCTAAATTCTTAGAGAACCACACACAGACATCTCCCATGTGCTACAGAGGTTGAGAGAAAACAACGAGTTACATTTTTGGGTTATGTAATTTCTACTGCTGGATTGAGAAACTATTTGCAGTCTTATAGTGGCCTCGACCTATACATGCTCTACAATGTTATCTTGGCTTTGCTATTTATTATCGTAATTTTTTTTCAGAATTTCTCTTCTCTGGTCAAACCCCCTGACTGATTTGACCAGGAAAGACGGCAACCCACAGAATTGGTCTCCAGATTCCATTAAAGCCTTTGAATCCCTCAAGGCCGCTTTTGCTACAGCTCCTGTGCTGGCACATCCTGATCCTACATTACCCTTCATTCTTGAGGTTGATGCGTCCGAGAGGGGAGTAGGCACTCTCCCGTCTCAGCGTCCTTCCTTTGAGAGATCTATGCATCCCTGTGGCTACTTTTCTAAGAAATTGTCTCCTGCAGAATGTAATTAAGAAATTGGGGACAGAGAATTGTTAGCCATCCTTTTTGCTCTTAAAGAATGGAGACATCTCCTCGAGGGTACTACTGTGCCCATCCTCATTTTGACTGACTATAAGAATCTCACATTTTTGTCTGAGGCAAAGTGCTTATATCCCAGAAGGGCACGATGGGCCCTTTTTTGTCAAGCTTCAATTACATGATCTCATTCTTACCCGGTACAAAGAATATAAGGGCTGATGCCTTGTCACAACAGTTTTCCTCCTCTTCCAGGATGGAGTCTGTTCCTACTTCTGATACCTCTGGACTGCATTTTAGCCACTATTGGCACTAGTCTCACTTCACCTTTGGATGAGAGAATTCTAGCCTCTCAGATCCATTCTTCTCCTGAAAACCTCATGGCCGCTGCTTTGTCCCAGGGAATCTCTGCACTGCTTTGTTCCATATCTACCATTCTACTAAGGCAGCTGGGCACACAGGAAAGAATCAACTCATATGGTCTATGTCTCAATAATTCTCTGGGCTGATGTAACTGTCTTCGTACCTGCTTGTCCCATGTGTGCTCAGAATAAAACACCCAGCACCTTTCAGTGGGCCTCCTACAAGCCATACCCAGTGGAAAGAGGCCTTGGACCCATTTGTCTATTGATTTTATTGTGGATGTATCCAACTTCCAGGGCAACACAGTTATTCTTATAGTAGTGAACCGGTTTTCGAAAATGTCTCATTGTACTCTGCTAAAGAAGTTGCCTATATTCAAAGAACAGGCATCAATTTTTGTTTGGGAGGTCCATTGGTTACATGGGTTACCTAAGGTTATCATCTCAGACAGGGGTAACCAGTTTGTGTCCAGGTTTTGGAGAGCCTTTTGTGTACAGTTGATAATTCAGCGTTCCTTCTCCTGGGCATATCACCCACAGTCCAATGGGGCTGCCGAACGGGCCAACCACGCATTGGAGCAGTTCCTACATTGCTATATTTCTGACCACCATAACAACTGGTCAGACATGTTACCATGGACAGAGTTTGCTCACAATAGCACCATCAAAGCCACTCTCTGATTGTTTCTGTTTATGACAAACTATGGGTTCCAGCCATCCATGTTGCCTGACCACATTTGTTCCACAAGGAATTCCTGCGTTAGAGGAACATCTTTGTGAACTCCATCCCCACTTGGGTGCAGGTCCAAGAATTCTTGCAACGTGCCAGCAAGAGGTACAGACTCCATGCTGACCGCCGACGCCGACCTGCGCCCTCCTACCAAATAGGGGAGAGGGTCTGGCTGTCTTCTCGTAAATTCCTACTCTGTTATCTCACTAAAACTGGCACTGCAGTATATTTTGCCTTTCTGCATTCTCCTTAAGATTAAGCTAGTGGCCTGTGCATTAGATCTTCCTTCCAACAAGCATATTTTCATGTTTCCTTATTAAAACCTTTAGTGTGCAACCGCTATACCACCTCAGTACCATGTCCTTGCTCAGTTCAGGTTGACAACCATGAGGAATATGAGATACAATCTGTGACAGACCTAGCCGGGACACAGGCTTTTTGAGAGGACTAAATGCGAGCCTCTTGCCAACCGATTATGGGCCCTGGATTTTAAGGGGCACAGGGTGAATGAGAACCCCACTATAATCTGTGCTAGTCAGATTCAATTGCAGGGTTAATTAGCACCTACAACAATAGGTGAAATATTCTTTAGAATCTGTGTCAAGATAGACTGGACTCATTTGCATTATACAAGACAACAGACAGGTGGCTGGAGTTGATGATATTAGCATCTAACATGTGTGAAGCTCGGTGACAAGTCTGACCAGTAGTAAAATCCTGATGGGCACAGAGTCATATCGGCTGCTTAAAGGGATTAGTTAATTAGCTCATGTTAATTTGTTACAGGTGTATTGTTAGAGTAAAATGAGCAGGAGGGGGGGGATCTCCTCTTCTACTGTATATAAATACTTGTCAGCTTGGTTCTAATAAAACAGTCCATGTTGGCACTAAGCACGTCTTGTCTCGTTTAGTGCTTGGGAGCGGTTGGAATATCTGAGATCCATATTCAGACTGGGAGGAAGTGGTATATGACGAAAGCACTCAAGAGGTGCATATGACCACTTACATTTAGTAAAGGCAATTCAGCACAAAAAGAGAGTCCTCTGGGGCGTCATGTGTGCACTAAGTCCGTTTGTTCTTTGTCCAGTGTGGTGTCCTGTCCAGCAGGATATCCTGAAGTTGGTAACACTGGTTTGTTGGACCGAGAGCGAGGCTTGGCTCCGGTCATGTGATTCAAACAGACGTCGGGCGCAATGTCGTCACAGCTAAGCCGACGGCGTTTCGGAGCATGCGCACTGTAGATGGAAGGAACAGGCACACTCCTTCATCAGAGCTGGAGGAAAGACAGGCTGATTTTCAGCCTTATATAGGTGCTGAGGTTATGGGGCCATCTAGAGGCTATTAAGGAGAAGGCCTGCACTAAAGGCATAAACGTTCTTTTACACAATGAAAAGACATATTGATTACAATTGACATATATAGCAATGAGACAATAAATGGATGAAAAAATAAAATAAATAAATGAAAAAATGTATGAAAACACATGATTATAAATTAACCCAAAAAATGAATAAAAATAAAAATAAATATTTGCTATACATGTTTGGGAAATAAAATACATGATGGATAAAAGAGTATAGTGTATAGAATAAATTGGAATGGAATTAGAAAATAAATAAAATAAGTGAAAACGTAGATATACAATAATAACATAATATTACTAGATGAAAACTGTGACAGATCATAGGATAATTTAGCATTACGAACATTTTTTTTTTTTTTTTAAAAAAGATAAATAGATTGGATATATGCTATGTGGATAGAACCAGAGAAAATGCCGCCACCTTGGGTCTATCACTCTGCGCTCATGGATTTGGATCTTTAAAGTAAATAAATCAATAAATATATAAATGAGAGCCTAAATATATAAATATGATAAAATATGGATGTGTTAAAATGTATTCACATACACAAATAAAAGCAGCTACTGTATAGTAAAAACAAGAATGGTGATACGGCAATATCTAAAATGAGTCCCCACACACCCTTTGAATGGGTGCTGTCTCTTTAAATATCGCAGCAGCACTAAATGACTTTAAATTAAAAGTTCATAAATAATACATAAAATCATGAATACAGTCTGTATGCAGTGAGGTTTAACCAGTTCTTTCTGTGATACAGTGATGAGACTTCCACCCGACAGTAATTCTTATCACCACGTGCTGGTAAAAACTCCCCTTTGGGGATGCACTCACCAGAGCAAAGACAGAATTGGGCATATCAATCAGAAAACCAATGGTAACTGCAACATCCTTAGTACGTCCGCCTCTCCTCCACCTGTATACCTCAGAGTAGTTCCTCTCCAACAATATCATGGGAGTTAGAGAGCTTTACATAGTATTCCGACCAATAATCCGTCTCAATTTGGTTCCCAGCATCTATTAGATATGAGTTCAAATCTTTGTCAAAAAGATTCAACTTTTTTAGTCATGACCCCCTCCCCAGTGGCTGCCCTAAAAAGAAAACTAGGCGCAGAGGCTGTAGAGGGGGAAGAGTCAGACATAAAAACGAGCCTCCACAAATTGCGAAAACTGTAAAGATTTTTAATTTATCCAAGCATGATCTTACTTCGGCAGAGAGCTCTATTTTAAGTAGGGGCTTAAATTTTGCACCAGCATATAGACCTGACCCCTATATATTGTTCAAAGATTTGAACAAATATGTAAGGAAACTTACCCTAAAAAGATTCTTCGAAATCCAAAGAACCAAATATAGGGAATCAGAAAATATTTCTCTTTCAAATGATGAGTTGATGTCCGGATTAAACTCTTTGGAGTCTAGTCTAGTTATGGGTCCTATAGATACAACAGATGATATGGGTTTAGATATGTCTTATACTGATCTAGAGCTATATACCCAACACCCACAAACGTCACCCCCTGTGGCACATTCTACTCTTAAACCTAAATCAGTGTTCTATCCCTACCAATCAAAAGGAGCTCACATAACAACATTTTATAATATGGTATATGCAGACATAAAAAGACTATGTACCAACACAACTTCCTGTCCTCCTGATTTGGGCCATCTCACATCTGCAGAAAATCAAGCAATAAAATCCCTTTCTAATAATTCAGACATAGTCATCAAAACTGCCGATAAGGGAGGAGGCATTGTGATTATGGATCGAGATGCTTACCTCCAAGAAGCCTATCGTCTCCTATCCGATACATCCACCTATCAGAGATTAAACAAAGACCCCCTTCCTGAGTACAAAGAGGAAGTTATTCTGTTGACACAGGAAGCTATGCACTCAGGCATCTTGGAAAAATCGGAGGTCTCTTTTTTAAACAAAGATTTTTACCGCACCCCTTATTTTTATCACATACCCAAGGTGCACAAGAGTTTGGATAATCCTCCAGGTAGGCTCATTATAGCAGCCATGGACAGTATCACGTCTGGCTTGTCCAAATACGTCGATCACTACCTTCAGCCCCTGGCCCAAGGACTACAATCCTACATAAGAGATGGTACCCACCTACTCGAACTCCTAAAACCATATGTTTGGCATAACAATTACAACTGGATCTCACTGGATGTGAGCTCGTTGTATACTTCCATACCACATATTTTTGGACTTGAGGCAATAAATTATTTTTTGTCCTTGGATCCTTATATGAATGGTAGACAAGCTTCCTTTATCGTAGATTGCACCCGTTTTTGTCTAGAACATAATTATTTCATGTTTGATGATAATTTTTATGTTCAGGTCCAAGGAACAGAAATGGGAGCTAATTTCGCCCCCTCCTATGCGAACCTTGCTATGGGTCTTCGGGAACAAAGATTCATTTGGAATAACAATCCCTACTCTAAACACCTAATATATTATGGCAGGTACATAGATGATATTATCATTATCTGGGAAGGCTCACAACAGGAAACAGAAGATTTTGTAAATTTCTGCAATAGCAATCCATATGGCCTAAAATTCACATATGTTATAGATTCAGAGAAATTGGCTTTTCTGGATCTAGAGCTGTACCATATAGATGAGGCTATACATGCCAAGAACTACACGAAACCGACAGCGGGAAATTCCCTTCTACATTATAAGAGCTGCCATTTCCATAAGTGGAAAAATAATATCCCTAAAGGACAGTTTTGTCGCCTAAAACGTAATTGCACTAGTCACTTTGACTATGTAGAGGAAAGTAAGATCCTTAGTAGAAAACTAAAAGAGAAGGGATATCCAGAATCCCTCATACGAGAGGCCCAAATGCATTATGAAGATCCCTTACCATCCAATAAAGAAAGAGAAAAATTTGACCAGTCCATTTGTTTTACCACTAGGTTCCATTATGGTCATAAGAAGATGGAAGCCATTTTTAGAAAACATTGGCCGATACTCCTAGAGGACCAACACTTAAAAGCTCAATTACCCCAATGTCCCAAAGTCACATATAGGAGAGCTCCCAATATCAAAAATAAAATTGCCCCCAGTAAGCTCACTACCAGCCGCCCTCAGCCCTCACCACGATTATGCTTGGTACCACTGTGCGGCATGTTCCAATGCAAAAAATCTCTATGCAAAACATGCAAGTTCATCCAACATGGCCAAAAACAGTATACGATGAAAGGAAAAAACTATGAGATCAGCCAGTTCTATAACTGCTCATCTGATTTTGTCGTGTACTGTTTGCAGTGCCCTTGCGAACTAATTTATGTAGGTCGCACCATCCGTCCCCTCCGCGAGAGATTCGGTGAACATCGCAGAAAAATCGAGGGAGGGAAAGACAAACACAGCGTTCCTCGTCATTTTGCTCAACACCATAAAGGTTCCACCGAAGGGCTAAAAGTATGGATCCTTGAACAAATGCCTAAAAACATTACAGATGCAGAGAGATTTTTTAAGCTATGTGAGCGAGAAACTTATTGGATCTATTCTTTAGAAGCATTGTCTCCTGGCGGAATCAATGAAGCTTTGGAGTTATCCACAATTCTGTAATGTTAAATATATAGAGTCTTAAAAATAGGTATATAAACAAGAGACGTGTATGTTAGTGTGTGTATATATATGTGTATATATATGTGTGTGTACATCTGTAGGTGTGTATATATATATATATATATATATGTAATAATCTTTTTAATAATTCTTTTAGCATATATCCAATCTATTTATCTTTTAAAAAAATAAATAAAAAATCAGCCTGTCTTTCCTCCAGCTCTGATGGAGTGCGCCTGTTCCTTCCATCTACAGTGCGCATGCTCCGAAACGCCGTCGGCTTAGCTGTGATGACATTGCGCCCGACGTCTGTTTGAATCGCATGTCCAACAAACCAGTGTTACCAACTTCAGGATATCCTGCTGGACAGGACACCACACTGGACAAAGAACAAACGGACTTAGTGCACACATGACGCCCCAGAGGACTCTCTTTTTGTGCTGAATTGCCTTTACTAAATGTAAGTGGTCATATGCACCTTATCTCTGTGAAATAAATTGCTTACAATTTTAACATGGTGGCGCCTCTCTTCTGTGTTTTCTTTTTCATGTGCTTTGCTGATCCAGTCTGCTGCGCTGATCCAGTCTGCTGCGCTGTTCCAGTCTGCTTTGCTGATCCAGTCTGCTGTGCTGTTCCAGTCTGCTTTGCTGATCCAGTCTGCTGTGCTGTTCCAGTCTGCTTTGCTGATCCAGTCTGCTGTGCTGTTCCAGTCTGCTTGCTGATCCAGTTTGCTGTACTTACCTCGTCCGCTGAGCTGATCCAGGGATCTCTCTCTACCGGTCTGACGATCCTGCCAGGCACCATGCCCCTCCTTACTCCTGGGTCTCCTGTCACCTTACCAGGGAGCCGGGAGTGGGAGCCGCAAGGGAGGCTCTCCTCTGCAAATCCAGACTCAACACCACCAGGTGCGTGACACTATCAATGATTCCTATAGGTTTCATGGGTGCATACAGTACCTTGTTCATTGGAGGGATTACAATTCGGAGGAACGTTCTTGAGTCTCATCCTTGGATATACATGCTCCTGCCCTCCTCTGTGCTTTCTATAGACAGTTTCCCCTCAAGCTTGGTGCCCCTCTGAGGGGGAGTGGTCATTTAGGAGGGGGTACTGTCAGGGCAGGGCTTCTGATATTACTAGCAGCTCTCTTCTCAGTGCTGAAGGCTGTTCGGATAATTACCAGCCACTCATTGTTTCCACAGTGACTCACCTGGTTACCATTACCTGCCTCATTAGTCCAGCCTACAGCCAGATTATTTTTGCTCTTTAAACTGCCTTGCTCAATCCCTCCATGCCCTCCCATTGTCAACATCTCCAGCGTGTTTCTCCTGTATGTTTCCAGTGTGTTTCTCCTTATCGGAATCTGGAAGCCCCCTTTAACAAGGGGACCCCCAGATCCTGGACCCCCTCTATGTGAATTGGTAATGGGGTATCGTACCCCTACCATTTCACAAAAAAAGTGTAAAAAATGGTAAAAAAAGACAAGAGACAGCTTGGGACAAGTCCTTTATTAAAAAAATAAAAAAAAATGTAAATGTCCCGCGATGTAGATCGACACCGCCTGACGGACCAAAAAAAAAGCAGCAACCTTTCCGCCATGGGAGGCTCCCGCCGATTGACACTTCTTTTGGATGACAGTTCTTCTATAGCTAAAGGTAGGACCAACTGGTGATGTAAACGGGTGACCCCATCCCCTTCTGATGCCACATCAGGTCCCGCGGACTCGATGTCCACTGGCAGCCCGCGATCGTGGCGAGGAGAGGCAGAACGGGGAACTGCCTATGTAAAGGCATTTCCCAGTTCTGCCTAGTGACATAACAGAGATTTTCTGTCCCCTGTCATCGGGAACAGTGATCTCTGTCATGTTTCAGTAAGCCCCCCCCTACACTTAGAACACGCTGAGGGAACACACTTAACCCCTTGATTGCCCCCTAGTGTTAACCTCTTCCCTGCCAGTGTAATTTTTACATTGATCAGTGCATTTTTTTAGCACCGATCAATGTAATAATGTCACTGGTCCCCAGAAAGTGTAATTTGGGATCAGATTTGCCTGCTGCAATGTCGCAGTCCCCCTAAAAATTGCAGATTGCCGCCTATGCCAGTAAAACTAATACAAAATAAATTAAATTACCTAAATCAACCTATTACTCTCTCAGAAATTCAACAAGTTATCAAAACTCTCCCCTCTCACAAAGCTCCAGGGCTTCCTTAATAATAATGAATATTATCAAAAATTCTCTAACCACCTAGCTAACCATCTTGCTTCTATCTACAAAGAAGCACTCCACAAGAAACATTTCCCTAAGGAGATGGTCCAGGCATCACCACAATCCCAAAACCTGACAAAGACATCTAATTTCCCTACAATCACAGACCAATTTCTCTCCTAAATTCCAATATCAAAATGTATGCAAAAGCACTTGCCCTTAGGTTGATTATCTTACCACCCAGACCAAGTAGGTTTTATTAATACAAGACAAGCCTTTTGACTGTGCCATTGACCTCGTTCCCAGAGCAACCCTGTCCAGGGGCCGGACCTATCCCTTATCCGTTCTGGAGACCCAGGCCATGTCTTAGTATGTTGTGGAAAATCTAAAGAAATTATTCATTTGGAAACCCTCATCGCCTGCGGGAGCAGGGTTCATTTTTGTAGCCAAGAAGGATGGGACCTTAAGACCCTGCATTGACTATCAAGGCTTAAATGCTCTAACAATCAAAAATCGATACCCCTTACCCTTAATACTGGAACTGTTTGACAGATTGAAAGGTGCCTCCATTTTCACTAAGTTGGATCTCAGGGGTGCATATAATCCGATCCAGATACGAGAGGACGAAGAATGGAAAATGGCGTTTAACATTAGAGATGGGCATTATGAATACTTGGTTATACCCTTTGGTCTGTGTAATGCCTCAGCTGTGTTCCAAAATATTGTCAACAAAATCTTTTGGGAACCTGCTTTATCAAATTGTTGTCATCTATCTGGATGACAGTCTCATCTTTTCGGATAATCTGCTTGTTCACAGAAACCATGTCCGGATTGTACTTCAGTGCCTTAGACAAAATAATCTGTATGCCAAGCTGGAGAAATGTTCTTTTGATCCTGGAAAGGTCCTGGAAAGGTCTTGGCTGTCTCTGTGTTTCATGACTTGAAACAGGCATTTGTTTCTGGACCTTTGTTGAGGTGACCTAACCCCCCATTTTTTATTGAAGTGGACGCTTCCTCGACTAGGGTGGGAACTGTGATTTTTCAATCCTTTGAGAAAAAATGTCAACCATGTACGTTTTTCTCCCCAAAAAGTTCTCAGGCAGAGAAAAATTACGCTATTGGAACTTCTTGCAATTAAATTGGCATTGGAGGAGTGGCGTCATCTTTTGGAGGGTTCCCCACACTCCATAATAATTTTCAATGACCATAAAAATCTGCCGTACTTACAGAATGCCAAGTGGAGTCTTTTCTTTTCCAATTTTAATTACAAACCTGGTTCTTGCAACAGTTGGGCTGATGCACTTTCTAGGTCATTTGACATTCAGGATGAGGAGCCCACCTCTGAACCTGAGTCGATCATTGCTACCTCATGTATTCTTGCCCATTCTATGCTGGACGCAAAAATTCCTCCTGGCAAGACCTTTGTACCAACCAAGTTGGGAATTAAGATCCTTCATTGGGGTCATGATTCAAAGGTGGCAGGTCATGCTTGAGCCCCTGCAATCTTTCTTCCTCATTAGCCACCTAATACTGGTGGGCTACTCTTCGTTCTGATGTTAAAAACTACGTTAAGGCTTCTCATGTCTGTTCCCCATCTAAATCCTCCACACAAGCTCCTGCTGGTCTTCTCATGCCTTTGCCCATTCCTAAGGATCCCTGTTCTCAAATCACCGTGGACTTTATCACCAATCTTCTGCCTTTTGAGAATAATATGGTCATTTGGGTGGTAATTGATCGATTCTCCAAGATGGCTCACTTTGTTCCTCTTCCTGGTCTCCCTTCTGCTCCTGCCTTGGTTCCCATTTTTGTTCGAGAAATTTTCCATCTCCATGGAGTTCCTTCCCATATTGTTTCTGACAGGGGTGTTCAATACACTTCTCACTTTAGGAGAGCGTTTTGCAAATCCCTCAACATTACCTTGAGTTTTACCTCTTCTTACCATCCTTAATCCAATGGACAGACTGAGAAGGTTAATCAGGAGTTAGGAGGTCTTTCTCAGTACTTTAGTCACGGCTCATCATGATTATTAGTCATCACTACTCCCGTGGGCAGAGTTCTCTCACTGTTAACATCAGTTCTCAGAAGACACCCTTTGTCAGTTTATGGAAGACATCCTTAGCTTCCTCTTCCTATGACCTGTTCTCCTGACATCCCAGCTTTGGCTACCATTCAGGAATCATTCAATTACATTTGGGTTGATGGTTATGATTCCCTCCAGACAGCTGCTAACAAATTCAAGGGTTTTTCTGACCGTCGCAGGCGTAAGCCGCCTCCTCTACAGTCAGGAGACAAAGTCTGGCTTTCCACCAGAAACATCAGACTTCGGGTTCCTTCTCTGAAATTTGCCCCAAGATTCATTGGTCTTTAAACTATAATTTCTAACCTGAATCATGTTTGTTTTAAACTCCAGATCCCTAAAAGCCTCAAGATTTCAAACTTCTTTCATGTATCCCTTCTGAAACCTTTAGTTCTCAATTAGTTTTCTCGTCCTCTCCTTACCTCAGCTCAGGTCTCGGAGGATGATCAAGAGTACGAAGTTGGTCAAATTTTGAATCCTTACTTCTGTAAAGGTGTTCTTCAATATCTCGTGCTTTGGAAAGGTTTTGGTCCTGAGGTGAGGTTTTGGATTCCTGCATTTGACGTCTTTGCGCCTCGTCTTCCGAGGAAGTTTAATTTGAAGTTACCCTCCAAGCCTGGTCCCAAGCAGGGGAGGGGGAGGTCTACTAAGAGGGGAGGAGGGTTCTGTCATGAATCTGCAGTAATGTTTTATGCTCTAACTATCTGCTTACCTCAGGTCTGCGTCTCAGCTTTAGAAAGTGTGACCCCATACCTGGGCATTTAAAGTGGAGTTCCACACAAAAATGGAACTTACACTTTTTGGAATCCTCCTCCCCTCCGGTGTCACATTTGGCACCTTTCAGAGGAGGGAGCAGATACCTGTCTAATACAGGTATTTGCTCCCACTTTCTGGCATAGATCACTGCAGCGTTCGCGGTGACCTACGGCACTTCCAATGCCTACTCTGGTCCCCCCGCTGTCTTCTGGGAGAACGCGCAGCGCGGCTTGCGCATGCACAGTAGGGAACCAGGAAGCTAAGCCGCATGGCTTCACTTCCTGATTCCCTTACTGAGGATGGCGGTGGCAGCAGCCGAGAGCCGACGGACAGATCGGCTTTCAGCTGCTGACATTGCGGACAGGTAAGTGTCCATATATTAAAAGTCAGCAGCTGCAGTATTTGTAGCTGCTGGCTTTTAATTTTTTTTTTCGGCGTACCTCTGCTTTAAGTATGAGCTCTCAGCATGGCTCCACCCCAACCTTGCAAATACTATTTAACCCCACGCACTGCAAGCCAGCCTTGCCGAGCAAAGTTGTGATTAGGCTTCTGGCTTGGCGTCCTGCTGTATGTTTACCTCTGACTTCCTTGTACCAAACTTGGTGTGTCCTTCTGACCATTCCTGTCTGCTAGTGACCCTGACCTTGGCATGCCTTCCTGACCATCCATGCCTGCTAGTTGCCCCAACCTTGGCTTGTTCTCCTGACTGTCCTGTGTTTAACCCTGAACTGCTGCTTCTGCTCTGTCCACCAGAGCCAATCCATGAGCATGAGCTGAAGCTCTGGTAAAACCTGCTGGCTCTTAGATTCCACGCCCTGGGGAATCTTATGCTTTAGCTTCCTGTTTTATCCGTGTCGGTGTTCAGGTGGAGCTGCTTTCCTGAACCACCCAGAGCTCCATCCTCAGCAGTCAGCCTCAGGTGACCTGATATATTGTTAGGCATAATCAGTAATGCTTCCCAAATTCACCTTACCTACCTATTTCACAATTAAAGCAGTACAAACCCCCATGACAACATATACAGTAATGCCCTGTAGGGGCATTAGTCACATCTATCTAATATCCGCTTTACCTCTCCCAATCACCTACTTCCATCTCCACATACCTCAACAATTGGGCGCATGTAGGTATTTAAAGCGGAGTTCCACCCTTGGCACCTTTCAGGGGGGGAGTGGGGTACAGGGAGCGTCCTTATTGTGCAGCGCGACTCACATATGTGCAGTAGGAAACCGGGAAGTGAAGTCGCAAGACTTCACTTCTTGATTCCCATGCTGGACAGGGTAAGTGTATATATTTTAAAAGCCAGCAGCTGCAGTATTTGTAGCTGCTGACTTAAAAAAAAAAAAAACAGCGGAACTCCTGCTTTAAATAGCAGATGACATAGACCCCTTTGAGGATTCACATAGCAAATATGACCTCCCCTTATCTGAATATTATAGATTATTATTCAAATTTGAACTTTATACAAAAACGGATGTTCTCAATGACTCTTACTATACCTACACCTATATTGAACTTGTATAACATTCCTCAAGCACCCCAAAAAGGAATCTCGTTTTTTAACAACTTCTTAGTAACTCACATACTTTTACTAAAGCTGCTACATTCTATAAATGGGAATGAGGCTTTGATGAAGGAGCGCACCTGTTCTCTCCATCTACAGAGCGCATGCTCCGAAACGCCGTTGCGAATAGCCGTGACGTCACTACGCCCGACGCCTGCCTGATCTTGTAGACCGGAGCCAAGCCTCGCTCTCGGTCCAGATTAACTGCTCTATCTACTACCAGGATATCCTGCTGGACGGGATACCACAGAGGAAGCATAACAGGCTGTCATAGCGTTAAAGACGTCCCAGAGGATCTACATGTGCTGAACTACTTTTTATTCTATGTAAGTGGATATTTGCACTTCTTCTCTGTTAATAAATGCTAACAATTTTAACCTGGTGGCGCCTCTCTTGTTCTCTGTTATAAATGGGAATGAGACTTGGATATTACATTTTCGAACGCATTTTGGCAATCTGCTATAACTCATATAAATAGACATATAAATATACATTGGGGTTTACGTACTAAAGCTGGCGAGTGCAAAATCAGGCTCACTTCTGCATAGAAATCAATCAGCTTCTAACCTCAGTTTGTTTAATTAGGCTTTGACAATAAAACCTGGAACCTGATTGGTTTCTATGAAGAATTGAGCCTGATTTTGCAATCTTCAGCTTTAGGAAATAAATCCCATTATGTATGAACCAATGGGAACATGCATAGATGATATTTAACTCCCTACAGACTCTCCAATAGGGATGAGCTTCAAGTTCGAGTCAAACTCATGTTCGACTCGAACATTGCCTGTTCGCCTGTTCACCGAACAGCAAACAATTTATGGTGTTCGCGGCAAATTTGAAAAGCTGCGGAACACCCTGTGAAAGTCTATGGGAGAAATCTAAAGTGCTAATTTTAAAAGCCTATATGCAAGTTATTGTCATAAAAAGTGTTTGGGGACCTGGGTCCTGCCCCAGGGGACATGTATCAATGCAAAAAAAAGTTTTAAAAACTGACATTTTTTCAGGAGCAGTGATTTTAATAATGCTTAAAGTGAAACAATAAAAGTGTAATATTCCTTTAAATTTCCTACCGGGTGGGGGGGGGGGGTGTGTATAGTATGCCTGTAAATGGTGCATGTTTCCCGTGCTTAGAACTGTCCTTGCACAAAGTGTAATTTTTGCATGAAAAAAAGCATTTAAAACCACTTATTAATGAATTGTCGGCTCCCGTAATACAGAGAACAGTCATTAAAAGTCATTGATAAAAAAAAAAAAAATATGTGTGGGGTTCCCCCCAAATTCAATTACCAGGCCTCTCAGGTCTGGTATGGATATTAAGGGGAACCCTGAGTCAAATAAAAAAAAAATACATGGGGTTCCCCCTAAATATCCATACCAGGCCCTTCAGGTCTGGTATGGATTTTAAAGGGAACCCGCGCCAAAAAAAAATGGTGAGGGGGTCCCCCTCAAAATCCATACCAGACCCTTATCCGAGCACGCAACCTGGTAAGCCACAGAAAAAGAGGGGGGATGAGAGAGCGCCCCCCCCCCTTCCTGAACCGTACCAGACCACATGCCCTCAACATTGGGAGGATGCTTTGGGGGTCTGTGACCCCCTCAAAGCACCATGTCCCCATGTTGATGAGGAGAAGGGCCTCATCCCCACAACCCTGGCCGGTGGTTGTGAGGGTCTGCGGGCAGGGGGCTTATCAGAATCTGGAAGCCCCCTTTAACAAGGGGGACCCCCAGATCCCATCCCCCCTGTTTGAAAAGGTAATGGGGTACAAAAGTACCCCTACCATTTTACAAAGAAAGTGTAAAAAATAGTTAAAAACACCATTGGGAAAAGTCCTTCATTAAAAAAAAAAAAAAAAGCGGTGGTAATCCACTCTTGCTATCCAGCAATGGGTGGTCTCTTCTCCGGGGTCCAGCAATGGCTGATCTCTTCCGACGATGTCCAGCGCAGTGCATCCTGTCTCCATGGAGACACTGAGGGAATCCCGTCTTAGCTGAGGAGGACCGGGCCACTCGTCACCTGACTCCGCCCCCTCTGACGCAAGGGGGAAGTCGGGCTTCCCCAGTGACGTACGGGTGACCCCGACCCCATAGAGGGGGGCGGTATAACCCCATACACCTCAATGGGGGAGCCCGACTTCCCCCTTGCATCAGAGGGGGGTGGGGTCACCCTTACATCACTGGGATAGCCTGGGTTTTCCCTGGGTTCCTCCACGGAGACACAGCTGAGGAGGACCGGGCCACGTCACCTGACCCCGCCCCCCCCTGATGCAAGGGAAAAGCTGGGCTTCCCCAGTGATGTACGGGTGACCCCGCCCCCCTCTGATGTAACGCAAGTTTCCGTTACATCAGAGGGGGGCGGGGTCACCCGTACGTCACTGGGGAAGCCCAGCTTCCCCCTTGCGTTGTGTCAGAGGGGGGCGGGGTCAGGTGACGGTTGGCCCAGTCCTCCTTAGCTAAGACAGGATTCCCGCAGTGTCTCAATGGAGACAGGATGTGCTGCGCTGGATGTCGTCGGAAGAGATCAGCCATCGCTGGACCCCGGAGAAGAGACCACCCATCGCTGGATAGCAAGAGTGGATTACCACCGCTGGAATCTTTTTTTTATTTATTTTTTTTTTTTTAATAAAGGACTTTTCCCAACGGTGTCTGTGTGTTTTTTAAAAATGTTTTACACTTTCTTTGTGAAATTGTAGGGGTACTTTTGTACCCTCTTACCATTTCAAACAGGGAGGGGGCCGGGATCTGGGGGTCCCCTTGTTAAAGGGGGCTTTCAGATTCTGATAAGCCTCCCGCCCACAGACCCCCACAACCACCGGCCAGGGTTGTGGGGATGAGGCCCTTCTCCTCATCAACATGGTCACAGACCCCCAAAGCATCCTCCCAATGTTGAGGGAATGTGGCCTGGTATGGTTCAGGAGGGGGGGGCGCTCTCTCCTCCCCCCTCTTTTCCTGCGGCCTGCCAGGTTGCGTGCTCAGATAAGGGTCTGGTATGGATTTTGAGGGGGACCCCACGCCATTTTTTTTTGGCGCAGGGTTCCCCTTAATATCCATATCAGACCTGAAGGGCCTGGTTTGCCTGGGGGTGACTTAAAGTCATGTTGTAAGTCGCCCCTACTCACGCTGTGATACATACTCAAGTCGTGTCCAAGTTGCCTCCCGAAGTGGTGCTGGAAGTCATGTTGCCCCTGTGTGAATGGACTGTTAATGATACGGCATGCGCTATTACCTATAGCATATTATTGCTGTTGCGCTTAAATTAATAATTTATCTGGCACACCAATTAAGGTATAAACCGGCGCAGCGCATTCATCTTAGTAAATGACCCCTATTGTGTTCCTAAATCAGTCAGAACAGATTATCCCTTCTGCTTAACTTAACGACTACATGGAATTGGAAATCTCCCAAAGTACCGTAATATATCTGATACAATCTGAACTATAACTATTCAATTGAATGTCTGTACTCTCTTAAAAAATGATTATTTTAGCAAATTCACAACTGTTTGGAATCCTTGGCTCTCATCTAAATATTATATAGAATGATCCCTGAGATTTGTTACCCCATCCTTCATATAATCAATTTTTTTCTCTATTTTTGATGTCTTGTTTATACTGTATTGCTGCTTACAATGCCTGACAACTTTCTGTATGTGGTTTATTATGTGCCATTTTCCACATGTTTTTGTTCTTTCTTCTCCTCTTCATGGCATTGCTAAGCCTGATCCTATTACCTCTTAAACTAAGTACGATGCGAAAAGATTGAAATCATTTTTTTTTTTTTTATTTCTTCATAAATTTTGGTCTGCTACATGTATATTAATGGGTTTGTGAGAAATTGATAGCATCTACAATAGACGTGCAGAACGAAAAAATTATTTTGTTTTGATTCTTTATTTACATACATTTTTTTAGTTAAATTAGTTTAATTCATTTTTGGAATTTGTTTAGTTTATTTGTATTCAAATCGATTCAAGTTTTTCGAATTTGGAGCAATTCGAAAAGTTTTCGAATCAATTTTGACTAGTTTTCGAATTCGAATACTTTTCTAATTCAAATGTTTTTCCAATTTCCAAAGAGAATAAAATAGAATAGAGAATAAAAGAATAGAATATAGAGTAAAACATTACAAAACAGGTTATATTCTTTCTATTCTATTGCTTTTTCTTTACTATTCTGTTATTTTCTATTCTAATCTATTCTTTTCTATTCAAATTGATTCTATTTGAAATTTTGGAAAATGGTTATATTCTTTCTATTCTATTTTTTTTATTATATTATTTTCTATTCTATTATAGTCTATTCTATTTTTTTTTCCTATTTTATTATTTTCTAATTCTATTACTTTCTTATGTATTCAAATTTAAATGTATTCTATTTGAAATTCACATTTCAGAAGATGGTTATATTCTTTCTATTTTATTCTATTCTATTTGTTTCTATTCTATTCTAGTCTATTCTGTTCTTTTATTTTCTATTCTATTGTGTTCTGTTTTTCTCTATTATATTCTTTTAATTTCTGTTATATTCTATTATTATTTCTTTCTATTCTATTACTTTATTTTCTATTATATTGTATTCTCTTTGAAATTTGGAAAACTATTTGAATTTGAAAACTATTCAGATTCAAAAATGATTTGAAAACTATTTGAAAAATTTTGTTATTTCAATGTAATTAAATTTGGTACAATTGTAATTCGGAAATTCGGATACATCTGAATTTTCAAAAACACGAAAAATTGGTCCGCAATTGGTTTCAATTGCGTTGTGTGGTGGGCAGTATGGCACTAGCTGACGCTGGCTGGGAGGGACACTAACTGACTAACTTACACTGACCTCAATAGTGACACTAATACAGTGATCAGTGCCAATGCTGTACACTGTCACTGTACTAATGCCACTGGCTGGAAGGGGTTAAGATCTAGGGGTAATCAAGGGTTAAATGTGTGCCTAACAATGTAATGTTTATAATATGTGCTGCGAATAGATGTGGCAGTTTTTCTCTCTGCTTTGCTACATCACTGCTTTGTGTAGTGTACAGCCCTGTGTGACTTTTTGCTGTGATTGGTCAAAGCCGATCAACAGGTTCCGGCCATATTTATTAACCACTTCAATACAGGGCTTTTAAACACCCTTCCTTACCAGAGCACTTTTTGCGATTCGGCACTGCGTCACTTTAACTAACAATTGCGCAGTCGTGCGACGTTACACCCAAACAAAATTGACGTCCTTTTTTTCCCACAAATAGAGCTTTCTTTTGGTGGTATTTGATCACCTCTGCGTTTTTTATTTTTTGCGCTATAAACAAAAGAAGAGCGACAATTTTGAAAAAAAAAACACAATATTTTTTACTTTTTGCTATAACAAATATCCCATTTTTCCTCAGTTTAGGCCGATACGTATTCTTCTACATATTTTTGGTAAAAAAAAATCGCAAGTTATAGCGTCTACAAAATAGGGGATAGATTTATTGAATTTTTTTTATCTTTTTTTTACTAGTAACGGCGGCGATCTGCGATTTTTTTTCGTGACTGTGACATTGCGGCGGACACTTCGGACACTTTTGACACATTTTTGGAACCATTCACATTTACACAGCGATCGTTGCTATAAAATTGCAATGATTACTGTGTAAATGTGACTGGCAGGGAAGGGGTTAACACTAGGGGGCGCTGCAGGGGTTAATGTGTTCCCTAATAGAAGTGATTCTAACTGTGGGGGGAGGGGACTCAAGGGGAGGAGACCGATCATGTGTTCCTCCGTACTGGGATCACATGATCGGTCTCCTCTCTGCTGACAGGACGTGGAGCTGTGTGTTTACACACACAGCTCCACGGTCCCGCACGGTCCCGTTGTTTAACGGGCAATCGCGGGGCACTCGCACCGGGTCCCGAGCGATGCCGCGCGCGCGCCCCCCAGGCGGCCGGGAATGCGAGGACGTCATATGACGCCCACCCAGGATGGGAGATCCACCTTGTGGGCGTCATATGACTATGACGCAGTATTGAAGTGGTTAAATGATATATGTTTTACATGAGCAGTGTGGCTGATTTCTTCTTCAAAGGGTTGTGGTGGTATCATAAATAAGTAGTATGCTCATTTTCATTATAGTCACACATATTACAATGCAATAATGTACCAAATTGTAGAAAAATTTGCAGTCCTTGTTACTTTCCTAATAACAATGAATTTACTGAGCAAAGCATTGGAAAATATTATACTTAACAAAAAAAATATCTGTTGTCAATACACAGTTTTGACTTTACCACTAGACAAAGAACTTCATTCTTGGTTGTTTCTACACCCAGGCTTTCCTGAAAAAAAAAAAAAAACACCAAAAATTAGCTATACTAATTCCTGTTGAATTACCCAGAATTCAAGTCATGGCTAGTACTGCAAACACCACCCAGCAAAGGTGACAAAGGTCAATATAAAATTGATTAAGCCAAGTGGAAAAATAAATCAGCCCAACAATGTCTGTAGTCTATTATATGCAGATACTGTTCCAGTATTTAGACAACCCAAGGTGGTATGGCTGGTGAATACAATAGCCAGCAGTGGAGATTCTTCCACCCATGGTATTTAGCACGGATAGGGAAATAGACTAATTTCTTCATTTCAGCCTGTGGGGCTGAATGAGATAAATCAAGCTACATTTGGCTAGCCTTAGTAAACTATGTGAAGCTTTGGTCATTTTGCATATGATTAATGCTAAAAAACAGCTTTACCTTTTAGCTAAGTGAAGAGTCTCTATTGGAGGAGATAAGTGACTCCTTTAGTTTAGCAATTTTTGAAATGTTTTAATTGGAAATCTTCTCCCTGGATGACGACGCAGAGGTTCCGCCCCTCTATGACGGAGCGGATGCCGTCGTCTTGGTTACGATGGCGCAGTTACTGCGGTGACGGCGTCTTGTCTCGGTCGATTGGAGGGGGGATTTGGCGCCGTCGCCATGGCGGCGGGGACGCCGCTCTGGCACCCTAAACGGGAGGGTGGAGCTGATTGGTGCTGTGGCCCTCAACTCCTCCCCTGGCTTTCTATTGTCTTCTACCCATATGTTGTCAATATGTTAGTGCCCCAGCTGTGGCTGATTCACAATTATTGCCCCATTTGGCGCCATTCCCTCCATGAGGAGGGGGTTATAAAAGGCAAACACCAGGAGCTCTAAGGATGTCTGCTCCATGCCTGTCTGCAGGTCTTAGGACAGGATTGTTTTTTGGTTTTAAGGCTGATCTGTACCTCCTGGGTCCAGATTTGTTGGACGATTGTGAGATCGGAATCTTCTTTCTTCCCAAGTGAATACTGTGTAAGTGATATACACGGAGAACAAAGAGAGGAAGATTCAAGTGGAATGGGGGAGCCAGAAAAGAGGGACATAGGGAAAAAAAAAACCCAAGTAACAGAACCCCCCAAAGAAAAGCCACAAGAGCCAGAGACAAAACAGACAGACGGGAAGACAGGGAGAACGGGCAAAGATCGAGACTCGGAATTTACCGAACTAAGAAGCCTGATAAAAGCTCTACCAACAAAAGAGGACATACAAGGCCTAATAGCATCAGTTGACAGGGCATGCAAACAGTCAGCAGAGGAATTAAAAGAAGAGATAGGGGCGGTGGGTTACCGAGTGGAAAATTTGGAAGCGGAACAGGACGAGATAAAAATCGCAGTAGGAGAAGTCCAAGGGCTTATTAAGAAACAAGAAGACACATTGAACTCTTACAGAGACCAATTAGATGACTTAGAGAACAGAGACCGCCGCCAGAACATTAGGATAAAAGACCTACCTGAGGCCCACAGTAATAAGGAGCTACCCGAAACAGTACAGAGGATCTTTCAACAGATACTGGGGCTAAATGGGAAGGAGCACATTGAGATAGACAGAGCACACCGCATAACTTACCGGGCTACACAGACAAGACAGAATAAGGAAAGGCCAAGGGACATAATTTGTAAAATACATAATTACACTGAAAAAGAGAAGATCATGAAGGCTGCACGAGAACTAGCAATAATTAACTTTGAAGGGGCGGAGATATCATTATATCCCGATATCACACGCAGGACTCTAATGCAGCGTAGGATGGTACGCCCCCTGCTGGAGGCAATG
This sequence comes from Lithobates sylvaticus, assembly GCA_028564925.1. Classification (NCBI taxonomy): domain Eukaryota; kingdom Metazoa; phylum Chordata; class Amphibia; order Anura; family Ranidae; genus Lithobates; species Lithobates sylvaticus. The sequence goes on from CM053032.1 coordinate 205,597,791, forward strand.
AGAAAAAAAGAAATAAGATATCAATGGGGATACCCTTTCTCATTAATAGCAACGAAAGACGGTAAGACTGCGGTGCTACGCACTAAAGACGATCTAACAAAGTTCTGTGAAACACTGGAATTACCCCAAATAGATTTTGAGGACTGGAGAGTCGACACTAAGATGAACATAAAACAACCCCCGGCGCTATGGTCCACGGTAACAAAGAGATGATGAGGGGTGGGGGCAATAAGAACCACCTCTGCCCCCCCCCCCCCTCATATTCCTCTTCCCCCCCTTTTTTTTTTTTTTTTCCCTTTCCCCTACTTTTGGGAGGGGAGGAGGGAAGGGGGAGGAAGGAAAGAATGTAAATATGGACTTATGTTTGAAATGTAAATGAGCCCAACAGGCGGTCCTGTAAGGACTGCACAAGAAATTAGTGATGGCTTTTACAGTTGGTGGTTGGTACAATGTGGGAATATGTTCTTTCTCTACTTGGTTAAGGGGGAAAGTCAATAAATATGCTGGACGGAGGGGGTGGGGGGTGGGGGGTGAGGGGAGGGAGGATGAGGGGAGGGAGGATGAGGAGGAATAAGAAAGGGAGAAAAAGGTGTATTGTAGGAAGAATAATAAAAGCAATAGGTCCGGGTGGGGAAGGGGGCTCTAGGGTAAGGGTGGGTTAGTTCTAACGTTTTTGATACAATTAGGAAGGTCCGGATGCCGGATTTGCAATCTGCAGTATGCGGATAAAAGGGTGGGGGAGGGAAGGGCAAGGGCTGCCCGGGCAGGGGACCCCCTCTATTAGTGGGCTCGGGATAGGGAAAACGGGCCAAGGGGAAAAGGGAATAGGAAGACAGGTTGGGGAACAGAAACTCCCGGAAAAAAAAGAAAAACACCCAAACGTAAAAGAGAAAAACAGAGAAGTGTATTTCAAAGAGAAACTAGATGACGGATAAGGTGGTGAAAATAATGACATATAATGTGAGAGGGCTGAACTCTCCCCAAAAAAGGGACCGCTTATGGCACGAGGTGAGTCACCAGGAGGTGGACATAATTTTTCTACAGGAGACTCACTTCGGGCCAGGACCGGTCCCCAATCTACCAGTATATTTATATAATCAGTGGTTCCATGCTACGTCCCCAATAGCGAGAGCAAGAGGAGTATCCATAGCCCTCGGGAAAACTTGCCCCATGAGGATAACCGAGGTACAGGCGGACCCGGAAGGAAGGTTCATATTCATAAAAGGGGCTCTCCTGGGATCAATTTACACCCTGGCATCCATTTATGCACCAAATGTGGGCACGGCAGAATTCTTACTGAAAACATGGAAAAAGCTAGATGGGTTTAAGGAGGGGTGCGTGATTATGGGGGGGGACTACAACATGATTATGGACCCCGATTTAGACACTACATCCCAGAGAACTGGACTACCATTCAAGACATGGAAACGGGTGAAAGAATATTTGAAACGAGTGCACTGGGTAGATACCTGGAGAGCACTCAATGAAAGAAAAAGAGATTATAGTTATTTTTCTAAAACCCATGGGGTATACTCAAGGCTGGACATCTTGATGGTAGACCAGTATTATCTGGATAATGTACAAGAAGTGAAAATAAGAGCTATAACAATCTCGGACCACGCCCCAGTAGTCATGAGGTTCCGATCATTACCAGGAGGTCAGAAGGAAAGAACTTGGAGATTAAACGAGTCATTATTAGATGACAATCAGATATTAGAAGACATAAAAAATAAATTGGTGGGCTATTTTGAAGAAAACAGATCGGGGGAAACATCAGAGCAGGTAAGATGGGACGCCCATAAAGCAGTGGTAAGAGGAGTATTAATAGCCCATGGAATTAGGAAAAAGAGAGAAAAAAAAATGGAGCTGGAGGAATTGATCGGAAAGATATATAAAATGGAACAGAAACATAAAAATAGTAGGAATCCGGAAGAGGCTAGACAGCTGGAAAAATATAGACTAGAGTATAATTTGCACCTGGACAGGAAAACGCAAAATAAATACAGATATGCGGCGCATAAATTCTATGAAAATGGGAATAAATGTGGCAAGCTGCTAGCTAACCAACTTAAAAAACAACAAGAAATTTCCCACGTACACGGCATCCAATCCAGGGACAAATTAATAACAGATACTAAATCGATAGCAAAAGAATTTGAAAATTTCTATAAAAAACTATATAATATAAAAATGGAAGGGGGAGATGGGGATAAGAAGGAACAAGCTGAAAGAATTAGGGAATATATCAGGGAAGCCTCGCTGCCGAAATTGGCTCAAGAAGTGGTAGAGGGGATGGAAATGCAGATAACCGAGGAAGAGATAAAAGGCATAATAGAAAGTCTCCCTAATGGCAAGAGCCCGGGCCCTGACGGGTTGACAAGCGCATATTATAAAAAATTTAAAAACATACTGGTAACACCGCTAAGGGAATACTTTAATCAGATAACAGTTAACCAGAGAATGTCCCCGGAATCCCTGACAGCCTTCCTGACAGTAATCCCAAAACAAGGAAAAGACCCGAAATACTGCTCTAATTACAGACCCATCTCTCTTTTGAATACAGACACAAAACTATTAGCAAAGATCCTAGCAAACAGACTACAAGAAAAAATAACAAGGGTGGTGCATAACGACCAGACAGGTTTTATGGTAGGTAGAGAGGCTAAAGACAACACTATAAGAGCTATACACTTGCTACACTGGATGCAGAATGGCCCCCAAAAGAGCCCAAGAGTTACTCTGTCAATGGATGCCGAAAAGGCCTTTGACAGAGTAAACTGGGTCTTTATGCTAGAGGTATTAAGGGAGATGGGACTGGGAGAGCGGATGATGGGATGGGTGACAGCACTATACACTGGACCAAAAGCACAGGTCAAAGTAAATGGGGCACTGTCAGAAGGATTTGAAATCACAAACGGAACAAGACAGGGCTGCCCACTATCCCCCCTATTATTCTCACTGGTATTAGAACCCTTCCTATGTAAAATAAGGGAGAACAGGAGGATAAAGGGAGTAGAAATGGGCATTAAGGAATACAAGGTCTCAGCATATGCTGATGACCTACTGTTCTTCCTGTCAGATCCACAAGAGTCAGTGAGAGAGGTAATGGGGGAGGTGAGGAGATTTGGAAATCTCTCAAATTTCAAGATTAATGTGGAGAAATCGATAATACTACCTATACATATATCAAGAGACTTGAGAACAAAAATACAAAATAATTACCCATTTGAGTGGCAAGAAAAATCACTGTTTTATCTGGGAGTACATATTTCAGCAGATGTAAAAACAATGTTCGAACAAAATTATAGCCCTCTATTAGCAAGGATAGAAGAAGACCTGAAGAAGTGGAAAGGAAAGATATTTACTTTATTCGGCAGAATAAATACGATAAAAATGAACATAGTGCCTAGGCTTCTATACGTCCTATATACACTACCAATCCCAGTACCCCAGACTTTTTTTAGAAAAATACGGAAAATATTCACGGCTTTCATATGGGAAAATGGGAGAGCAAGGCTAGCACATAAGATTTTATGTAGGAACAAGGGAGAAGGAGGGGTAGGCCTACCGGACATGCTAAAATATTACAGAGCAATGACATTAGTCAGAATCTTGAACTGGTGTCATGATCAGGATAATAAAGCATGGGTGCTGCTGGAAAAGAATCTGTCTGGCAGAGACTTAGCAGGGGCACCATGGATACCAACTAAAGATAGGGGGCTATCGGAATGGATATCACCATTAACGAAGAACACGCTGTCGGTATGGGACAGAATGAATAAAACGGGAAGATATGCCCCGAAAATATCACCCTTAGCCCCATTGGGTGGGTATCCATGGTTCCCTCCAGGTGAGGAAAAGGGAGCGCTAGGACCCTGGGAAACAGAAGGAAAAACGATGAGTTTAAAATACGCCCCGGACAGGGTTCTCCTGTCACAGAGGGACTTAGAATCAAGGTATGGAAGCACGAGCTGGACGGGGTGGAGGTATAATCAAATGAAACAGTTTTACAAGAAAAAAGATAAACAAATCCGATCACAGGATTCCTTAACGGTGTTCGAGAAAATGTGTATAGATATACCAAAGCCCAACCATCTATTATCTCAGATGTATAAAATTGTACTTAGCGAGGAAGAAAATACAATACCATACTTTATAAGGGAATGGGAAAGAGAATTAGGGTACAAATTCACGACACTACAAATAAAAAGGATAATAGAAGCCACTTACTCATCGTCAACAAGCTCAGCCACACAGGAAATGTCATATAAATTTTTAACCAGATGGCATAGAACCCCTGCCCGACTGGCACAAATATACCCAACCGCAGAGAGCTCCTGCTGGAGAGGATGCGGAGAAAAGGGAACTCACCTCCATATATGGTGGACCTGCCCTGAGATAAAGAAATATTGGGGTGAAATAGCCCCATGGATCAGGAAAATGGAAAAAGAGAAGATGGAGATGAAACCAGAACATTACCTGTTCCATGGGGCTATGAACACCAAGGCAGCCCACAAAGAAAATATAATACAGCACTTACTGAACGCAGCTAAAAAACTAATACCAAGAAATTGGAAACAGGTCAAGGGCCCAACATTGGAGGACTGGAAAAGAGAGGTAGATAAAATCCAAGAAGCAGAGAGGTGGGTATATAAAACGAAAAATAAACAAGAGAAATACGATGCAATCTGGGAGGGATGGGAAGAACAGGCTAAGGAAATAGAAATTGAAATACAAATCAGGAAAAGTGAAGGGGACCGATGTAAATAGACGGGGAGGAGACCACAACCTGGGAAACCTATTCGGGGAATGTAAAAAAAATAGTTTTTATGTCTTTTGTCTTAAAAACAGAAATGTATAAGGAACTGCTGAATACAAAATTGAGGGATGCTTGCTGTGGAGGGAGAGGGGCGCTCTCGGCGGCCGGGGACCATAGGGATGAGGAACAAATTAAAACCTTTTAAATTTTTTTTTTTTTTTTGGCTGACACCTCCACAAACACAAGACAAACTACACTTAACTAGGTAGGTAAAAGGATGGGGTATAAGGAGAAAATAACACATAGATTGAGTGGTGAGTAGGGAGGGGGGCGGGGGGAGGGGAGGGGTAACAGGGGGAGGTTAAGAGGGGAAATTTGAGATGGAAACACGGATCGCGGAGTAATTGGGGAAACGCACACTTCCACAAGGAAATATTTAGGGAGGAACGAGCCTTCTCCCCCTAATCAAACAAACATATATAAACATATACATATCTATATATATATATAGTAAGTCTTTTTTTTTTTTTTATCACCACAAACTAAGGAAAACCACACTTGATTGGGAAGGCACAAGGATGGAGCACTGAGAGAAAGCAACACAACACTTAATGGAGCAGAGTAAAGAGGGAGGGAGGGGGGGAGTAAGGGGAAGACCGAGAGGGAGGGTGGGAGACCCTGATTTGGTCGGGAGAGATTGTAGGACACTTAAACACTTTTACTCAATAGGCGGGAAGACACTAAAGACACGTAGTAAAAAAGTAAACAAATATTATTTGGGATACAGGGGGTATATCACCTGAATCAAAGAACCGGAAGGTTTTTAATTTTTTTTTTTTTGCTGCTCCTCTCCCGGGGGACGGGGGCCGCCGGAAGGGCCAATCTTCAGACCACGGGGGTATTAAATGACTGGATAGACTAAGGATATGTAATCAGCAAAATGTAAACTGTATATATAAAATTATTAATAAAGATTTAATTATAAAAAAAAAAAAAGTGATATTAATTTATTTTATGGGCGGTCATATACACCAATGGGCTGTTTTAGATGCCCCTTGGTGTTTATTATATTTTTTATATATGACTGACTATATACATTTTATATTGATTTCTCTCAGGTCCTTCTATCAGTGTCCTGTCCAGATACTGCTATCTGGGGGACCATGAGATACAGTAGGCGGAGCTTAATATACATCCTTGTTGAGTTTTGTACTCTGGCGCTCCTTTTGCAGTGAAAATGATCAGTATTCCATATGGTTGGTGCCTGGGTTGATCGAGTGTCTGTGTCCTGGATCATTGAATGGATATGTAGGAATATATATTTTGTGTACATATGCTTACTTACATATGAGACCTCCCTTGCGTCTCCCACTCCTGGTTCCCTGGTGTGGGGACAGGAGACCCAGGAGTGAGGAGGAGCACGGGTGCCTGGCAGGATCAACAGACCGGTAGAGTGACCAAGTCAACTTAGCGGACACGGTGGAGGCCTGAATAGCAGGGAAGGCTGGATACAGACTGATGAGCTGGACCACTGGTAAACAGGTTAGCAGAGCTGGCAGGAACTGGACGGGCAGCTTTGCAGACTGGTTAGCAGAGTAGGCCGGAACCGAACAGGTAAGCAGGCTCACAGGTAAACGGGATAGCAGAGCTGGCTGGATCTGGACAAACAGCTTAGCAGACTGGTCAGCAGAGTAGACTGGAACTGAACAGGTAAGCAGGCTCACAGGTAAACGGGATAGCAGAGCTGGCTGGATCTGGACAAACAGCTTAGCAGACTGGTCAGCAGAGTAGACTGGAACTGAACAGGTAAGCAGGCTCACAGGTAAACGGTATAGCAGAGCTGGCTGGATCTGGACAAACAGCTTAGCAGACTGGTCAGCAGAGTAGACTGGAACTGAACAGGTAAGCAGGCTCACAGGTAAACGGGATAGCAGAGCTGGCTGGATCTGGACAAACAACTTAGCAGACTGGTCAGCAGGGTAAGTAGGATCTGTGCAGATGATCAGACTGGGAACAGGAAACAGAACCACTGCATGAGCTGGAGCAATGCAGGTGATCAGGTTTGTTACAGGAATCAGACTGCAGACCGGACAGGGACCATGCAGATAATCAGAGTTCAGCAGGTCAGGAATCAAACTGGTGTTGAGGTACAATGGATGAGGCAGGAGGATGGTCACAACAAGCCGGGGTCGGGTACAGGCAGATAGCTGGGTAGTCACAGGTAAGCCGGGTCAATAGGACAGATAAATCAGGATTAGATTACACACACCACAACGCTGTAGAGCAGACAGCAAAGGGCATCTGCTCAGGTCAAGTTTAAATAGGCTGGCTGGCGCTAACTAGAGCGCGCGCCCATCTCCCTGTGCACGGCTGCACACGTGCACACGCCCGGGCGCGCATGCGCAATGGAATCTGAGGGCTGGGACGGCCCGGGTTTAGGTTTCTGGCAGGATCTTCATGACATTGCCCCCCTCCTAGGGGCAACCTCCGGGTGCCCCTCTGGGCAAATCTCTCAGGATGGGCTCTCTTAAAGGCTTGAACTAGACTCTTAGCGTGGATATTGCACTCGGGCTCCCAGGAATTTTCTTCAGGGCCATAGCCCTTCCATTTAATCAGGAACTGATTCTGATTTCTCCTTCTCCTAACATCCACTTCATATTCCTCCTCGCCATCTATCAGGACTGGATCCGGGGGTACTGTTCTCCTGGTGGGTAAAGGGTTAGGAGTGGAGGGTTTCAGCAGGGAAACATGGAAGACCGGGTGGACCTTGAGGGAGTCTGGGAGTTCCAATTCATAGGCTACTTCATTTATTTTCCGTTTAACTGGAAAGGGACCTAAGAACTTAGGGCCCAGTTTCTTCGAGGGACAAGCCATCCTTAGATTTAAGGTAGAAAGCCATACTGTGTCACCTGGTGCCAGTACCAACTCTCCGCGCCTTTTTCGGTCAAAAACTGTTTTATTATGTTCCTGGGTCCGGGCCATGGTATCCTGCAGGAGTTGGTTATTGGAAGCAAAGAAGTCAATCTTTTTCTGAACTGCGGGCACAGTACATTCAGGGAGAGAATTGGGCAAGAACGAAGGGTGAAAGCCATAATTGGCGAAGAAGGGCGTCTGTTGGGTGGCAGAGTGGATGGCATTGTTATATGCAAATTCGGCAACTGGTAACAGGGAGATCCAATCGTCCTGGGTAAAGGAGGAGAAGCACCGTAGATATTGTTCCAAGGTCTGGTTGGTCCTCTCGGTTTGCCCATTGGTTTGAGGGTGATAGGCGGATGAAAAAGATAGTTCAATATTGAGGGCCTTACAGAGCGATTTCCAGAACCGAGAGGTAAATTGTACCCCTCGGTCGGACACTATGTTGGCCGGTACCCCATGGAGTCTGATGACTTCTCGGATGAACACCTGTGCGGTTTCTGAAGCAGAAGGGGTGCCCTTCATAGGAACAAAGTGTGCCATCTTTGACAGGCGATCAACTATTACAAAGATCGTAGTGTGGTCTTCTGCTGGGGACAGTTCCACGATGAAGTCAATGGACAGCATCTTCCAGGGACGGTCTGGGACTGGCAACGGCTTGAGTAGACCCCAGGCTTTGGTCCTGTAACTCTTGCTCCGTATACATACAGTGCATGTCTCTACGAACTTCCTGCAGTCTTCTCTTAGCTGAGGCCACCAGAAGGTACGTTGTACCAATTCAGTAGTTTTGGTGACACCAAAGTGTCCGGCAAGTCTATGGTCATGGCATAATTCCAGAATGGTTAACCGCAGACCCTCGGGAATGAAAATTTTATCCTCATGCCACAGTAGACCATCCTTGGCTTGCAACCCAGGTCCAGGAGTGGGTATGAGGCCACTGGAAGCCCATCTGAGCTGGGACAGCAAGTCTTCCTGTAGCAGAAGGACATTTCCAGGGGCAAGGATAGTGTCTGGAGGGGAACCATCCTGGGATTTGTGGTACATACGAGACAAAGCGTCCGGCTTCGCGTTCTTGGAACCCGGACGATAGGTCACGTGAAAAGTAAAACGAGAGAAAAATAAGGCCCATCAGGCCTGTCTGGGTTTCAACCTCTTGGCAGTCTTCAGGTACTCTAGGTTCTTGTGATCCGTGAAGATCAAGATTGGGTGAGTAGCCCCCTCCAGCAGGTAGCGCCATTCCTCGAGGGCGTTTTTTATTGCCAATAACTCCCGATCTCCCACATCGTAGTTCTTCTCGGCTGGGGATAGCTTTCGTGAGAAGAATGCTACGGGGTGCAGCAGGGCCTTGATGCCCTGTCTCTGGGACAGAATTGCTCCTACAGCTATCTCAGAGGCGTCCACTTCCAAAACAAAGGGTAGTGAAGGGTCCGGATGCTTCAGGATAGGAGCTGAGGTAAAGAGCCCTTTGAGGGCCTCAAAGGCCCCCTGGGCTTCGGGAGACCAATGGAAGCGGGTACCTTGTTTGGTGAGCTGTGTAATGGGTGCCAATATGGCCGAGAATCCTCTAATGAATTTGCGATAAAAATTGGCGAAACCAATAAATCGCTGGATACCCTTCTTATCTGCGGGAATAGGCCAGTCCAGGATGGCTGTGATCTTCTGGGGGTCCATCCGAATGCCCCTACTGGAGATGATCAAGCCCAAGAAGGGTATGCTTTCCACTTCAAAGAGGCACTTTTCGGCCTTGGCATAGAGGCCATGTTGCCGGAGGCGACCCAGAACACTTTTGACATGTCCACGATGCAACTCTAGGGAGGAAGAGAAAATTAGTATGTCATCAAGATAAACAACAGCAAAAACATCAAGAAAGTCCCGAAGCACATCATTAATGAAGGACTGGAAAGTGTCGGGGGTGTTACAGAGTCCGAAGGGCATCACCAGGTACTCAAAGTGCCCAAATCGGGACCGAAATGCCGTCTTCCATTCATCCCCATCCTTTATGCAAACTAAATTGTATGCCCCTCTGAGGTCCAATTTAGAAAAAATGGAGGCCGTGCCAAGCCTCTGAAACAGTTCTGGAACCAAGGGAAGAGGGTAGCGGTTTTTGACAGTGACCTCATTTAGGGCACGATAGTCCACACAGGGTCTGAGGGAATGGTCCTTTTTTTCTACAAAGAATATTCCCGCACCTGCAGGAGATGTGGACGGGCGGATAAAACCTTTTTTCAAGTTATCGTCAATGTAGTCCTTCAGTTTCCCCTGCTCCACCTCTGTTAGGGGAAAAACCCTGCCGAAGGGAATCTTGGCCCCGGGAAGAAGTTCAATGGGACAGTCATAAGGCCTGTGGGGTGGCAACACATCTGCCTTTTGTTTGCTGAACACATCCAGGTAGGCATGGTAGGCTTCGGGGATAGACTGACGTAGACCTGCCTCAGTTTCCAGGCAGAGCAGGGCAGAGGGTCCTGCGGAAACCATGGAGCCGCAGGACCTTCGGCAATAGGGAGAGGAAAAGGCCACTTCTCCTGTGGCCCAGTTGATAGCTGGATTATGTGCTTGCAGCCAGGGAATACCCAAAATGACCGGAAACAAGGGAGAAGAGATTATGTCCAGCCGTAAAAGTTCCTGGTGTGATTCAGAGATCACCGTGTGCAATGGGGCAGTCTCCTGGGTTACCGGGCCAGATTTAATGGTGGATCCATCTGCCAGATGGACGGACAGTCCCTGTTCCCTTGGAAGAAGAGGAATCTGATGCCGGGCAGCAAAAACAGAGTCCATGAAGCAACTACAGGCCCCAGAGTCAATGATGGCGGTGGTCCGCAGGGTCCTTCCTGGGAGCTGGAAGGAGACAGAAAGGGCAAGATGGGCCGAAACCCTGGTCACTGGATCAACATAACTGGAAAGAATAGTGGGAAACTTACAGAGTTTAGCCGGGCAATTTCGGACATAGTGACCTGGCTCTCCGCAGTACAGGCACAAATTGTTGCTGCGGCGTCTCTGACGTTCTGCTGGGGTGAGAGAAGGCCGCAGGAGTCCTAGCTGCATGGGTTCCGATGCCGTGGAGGTATGAACAGGCCTGGCAGAGGAAGCAGAGCGGAAATGGCTTGGGGCCCTGGGGAGCATCCAGGTAGGTCTTGGGGACCCCAAGGTTCGTTCGGCCCTACGCTCCCGTAGGCGCCGATCAATTTGGATACTTAAGTCTATGAGGGAGTTCAGGGTCTGAGGAACCCCTACTCTGGCGAGCTCGTCCTTGAGCGCGTCTGAGAGGCCCATGCGGAATTGGTGACGAAGAGCAGCGTCGTTCCAGTCAGTCTCGGCACCCCAACGCCTGAACTCAGCCACATAGTCCTCTGCTGGTCGCTGACCCTGTTGAAGGGAACGTAGGGCGGCTTCCGCAGTGGTTGAGAGTTGGGGGTCCTCATATAACTGCGCCATGGCGTCAAAAAAGGTGGTGACACTGGCCAATGCTGCATCCTTCTGTTCCACGAGACGGTGGGCCCAGATTTGGGGATCCCCAGTCAGTAGGGCAACCACAAAGCCCACCTTGGTGGTCTCTAAAGAGAATGTCCTAGGTTGAAGAGCAAAATGGAGTTCGCAAGAATTGCGGAAAGTCCTGAAACTACCACGGGCACCTGAAAACTTCTCTGGAGTGGGGACCTTAGGCTCAGGTGGTAGCATCACTATGGTTTGGGCAGGTGCAGGCCCCGTTGGGGGTGTTGCCGGGTGTGAAGTTCCTTGGGTACTGGTAGGACCGGACAGGGCCAGTACCCGTTCCTCCAGCCGGGTATACCCCTGTTGGAGATTCTTCACCGCCTCGGTCAGTCCTGCCAGGTGTTGGCATAACCCCTCCATGGCGGGGGCTCCCTGCTCGGGCTCAGACATGGCTGTCTGCTACTGTCACGTACCTGGTGGTGCGAGCCCGAAATTGCAGAGAGAGACCTCCCTTGCGTCTCCCACTCCTGGTTCCCTGGTGTGGGGACAGGAGACCCAGGAGTGAGGAGGAGCACGGGTGCCTGGCAGGATCAACAGACCGGTAGAGTGACCAAGTCAACTTAGCGGACACGGTGGAGGCCTGAATAGCAGGGAAGGCTGGATACAGACTGATGAGCTGGACCACTGGTAAACAGGTTAGCAGAGCTGGCAGGAACTGGACGGGCAGCTTAGCAGACTGGTTAGCAGAGTAGGCCGGAACCGAACAGGTAAGCAGGCTCACAGGTAAACGGGATAGCAGAGCTGGCTGGATCTGGACAAACAGCTTACAGACTGGTCAGCAGAGTAGACTGGAACTGAACAGGTAAGCAGGCTCACAGGTAAACGGGATAGCAGAGCTGGCTGGATCTGGACAAACAGCTTAGCAGACTGGTCAGCAGAGTAGACTGGAACTGAACAGGTAAGCAGGCTCACAGGTAAATGGGATAGCAGAGCTGGCTGGATCTGGGCAAACAGCTTAGCAGACTGGTCAGCAGAGTAGACTGGAACTGAACAGGTAAGCAGGCTCACAGGTAAACAGGATAGCAGAGCTGGCTGGATCTGGACAAACAGCTTAGCAGATTGGTCAGCAGAGTAGACTGGAACTGAACAGGCAAGCAGGCTCACAGGTAAACGGGATAGCAGAGCTGGCTGGATCTGGACAAACAGCTTAGCAGACTGGTCAGCAGAGTAGACTGGAACTGAACAGGCAAGCAGGCTCACAGTTAAACGGGATAGCAGAGCTGGCTGGATCTGGACAAACAGCTTAGCAGACTGGTCAGCAGAGTAGACTGGAACTGAACAGGTAAGCAGGCTCACAGGTAAACAGGATAGCAGAGCTGGCTGGATCTGGACAAACAGCTTAGCAGACTGGTCAGCAGAGTAGACTGGAACTGAACAGGAAAGCAGGCTCACAGGTAAACGGGATAGCAGAGCTGGCTGGATCTGGACAAACAACTTAGCAGACTGGTCAGCAGGGTAAGTAGGATCTGTGCAGATGATCAGACTGGGAACAGGAAACAGAACCACTGAATGGGCTGGAGCAATGCAGGTGATCAGGTTCGTTACAGAAATCAGACTGCAGACCGGACAGGGACCATGCAGATAATCAGAGTTCAGCAGGTCAGGAATCAAACTGGTGTTGAGGTACAATGGATGAGGCAGGAGGATGGTCACAACAAGCCGGGGTCGGGTACAGGCAGATAGCTGGGTAGTCACAGGTAAGCCGGGTCAATAGGACAGATAAATCAGGATCAGATTACACACACCACAACGCTGTAGAGCAGACAGCAACGGGCATCTGCTCAGGTCAAGTTTAAATAGGCTGGCTGGCGCTAACTAGAGCGCGCGCCCGTCTCCCTGTGCACGGCTGCACACGTGCACGCGCCCAGGCGCGCATGCGCATGCGCAATGGAATCTGAGGGCCGGGACGGCCCGGGTTTAGGTTTCTGGCAGGATCTTCATGACAGTCTACAATCATGTTTCTTTGTCTCTTCATCAACCTGTAGTTTGAAATGGCCGCTCTTGTATGATCCACTATTCATGAAAATCCTATTAATATATATTGATTATATGTGAAATGTGTACAAATTGTTTGTTTGAAATTTTTCTCCTTTTTTTTTTTTTGTATCAATAAAAATATTTTTTTATATTTATGAATATTTTATTATATTGCCTTAAAAATCCCATCACTGGAGGTAGTTAATTTATACGTATATCAGGGATGACGGCAATGACATGCCATTCCCCCAGTCTATTTAATTCCTGCTGGACAATTGTGTACCTGGCTTTTGTTGGTGCAGGAACCCACCCTCGTAGCCACTTGTGAATGACTGCCCTGAAAGCCTTGGAAATTATCCCTCTTCCTCCTCCTGTGCCACATCCTCTTCCATCATCGCCCGAAGCGTTTTTTCAAGGAGGCATAGAATTGAGATAGTAATGCTGAGAACTGGCCATGTTGGTGGAGTACTCGAAACAGCACAACAAGGCACACAGGTCTCGCATGGAGGCCCAGTTATTGGTGGTGAAGTGGTGCTGTTCCGCAGAGCGACTCACGCGTGCATGCTGCAGCTGAAGTTCCACTATCGCCTGCTGCTACTCGCACAGTCTGGCCAGCATGTGCAAGGTGGAGTTCCACCTTGTGGGCACGTCACATATGAGGCGGCGAGCTAGAAGGCCGAAGTTACGCTGCAGCGCTGACAGGCGAGCAGCAGCAGGGTGAGAACGCTGAAAAGTGCGCACAGACGGCCCGCACTTTCTGCAGCAGCTTTGGCATATGTGGGTAATTTTTAAGGAACCTCTGGACCACCAAGTTCAGCACATGCGCCAGGCAAGGGATGTGCGTAAAACCGGCTAGGCCCAGAGCTGCTACGAGATTTCGCCTATTATCCCACACCACCAGGCTGGGCTTGAGGCTCATCGCCACCAACCACTCATCGGTCTGTTGTTTCATGTCCCTTTTCCCCAAACAGGAAAGTTTTAAAACTGCCTGCTGTCGTTTACCCTTGGCTGTGCTGAAGTTGGTGGTAAAGGTGTTATGCTGACCGAATGAGGAGGCGGTAGAGGATGAGGAAGCGGAGTACGTGGAGTTAGCAACAGGAGGCAAACTGAAGCGCACTGCAATCCTCAGTGGTGGAAGGACATGCGCCAATCTGCTATCCACCTCAGCCCTAGCCGCCACTGCATTTATCCAGTGTGCTGTTAGGGAGATATAACGTCCCTGACCGTGCTTACTGGTCCACACATCCGTAGTTAGGTGGACCTTGCCACAGATGGCGTTGCGCAGTGCACACCTGATTTTGTCCCCCACTTGGTTGTGCAGGGAAGGGATGGCTCACCTGCAAAGGTAGTGGTGGCTGGGCACAACGTACTGTGGGACAGCCAATGCAATCAGGCTTTTAAAACTCTGCCTCTCCACCAGACGGAATGACAGCATTTCAAAGGCCAGGAGTTTTGAAATGCTGGCATTCAGGGCCAGGGATCGCGGGTGGGTAGGGGGGTACTTCCTTTTCTGCTCCAGTGTTTGGGAGATAGAGAGCTGAACGCTTCCATGGAACATTGTGGAGATGGTTGGCGACCCAGGTGCAGAGGCGTTGCTAGGGGGGTGTGGGGGGTGCGGTCCGCACCCGGGTGACACCCGCTAGAGGGGTGACACCCTCCCTGTTTTTTTTTTTTTTTTTTGTGATTTTATTTTTTTTTAGCTGCCGTTTTTTTTTTTTGGTTTATTTATTTATTTTTTAACTGCAGTGTGCCGGCCCGTTCACTTCACCCCCGCAGCCCGCTGGCCCTGGGCTGAAACAACATTAGCAGCAGCGCCTGGTGGCCTGGTATCCTCCTTCCAGCCAGCCTCAGCTGGCCCTGTCACATCTCAGAGTGTGGAGTGCAGATACAGGCTGATGACGTGACGTCACAACACTGTGTCTCCGCTCCGCCCGGGCGGCACGGCAGCTGGAAGTTGTAAAGCTGCCCTCCTGAGCCTTCTCTCCCGGCGCCCGTATTGTAAACAGGTACGGGGGGGGCCGGGGGGTCCAAGCCAGCCCAGCCAGGTTGCTGAGACAGCTGAGTTGTGTGTGGTGGGGGGGGCGCCGGCGGGGGGGGGGGGTCGCCATGGTACCCACTACCCACACAGACACGCCACCAAAGAGCTGGTGGGAGGAGGAGGGAGGACTCTCAGTGTCTGGCGCCACCGCCCTGGCTGACCTTTTCATTTTATGGCTATGCAAGTATGATGGGGGGGGGGTGCAAGGTGATCTGCTACAGCTATGAATATTTATGGTGGATAATGGATATATATGGATTATGGCTATGCAAGTATGATGGGGGGGCCGGGGGTGCAAGGTGGTCTGCTACAGCTATGAATATTTATGGTGGACAATGGATATATATGGATTATGGCTATGCAAGTATGATAGGGGGGGCCGGGGGTGCAAGGTGGTCTGCTACAGCTATGAATAATATTTATGGTGGATAATAATGTGTATATATATATATATATATATATATATATATATATATATATATATGGATTATGTCTATGCAAGTATGATAGGGGGGGCCGGGGGTGCAAGGTGGTCTGCTACAGCTATGAATAATATTTATGGTGGATGATAATGGATATATATGGATTATGGCTATGCAAGTATGATAGGGGGGGGGGGGGGGGTGCAAGGTGATCTGCTACAGCTATGAATATTTATGGTGGATAATAATGGATAAATATGGATTATGGCTATGCAAGTATGATAGGGGGGCCGGGGGTGCAAGGTGGTCTGCTACAGCTATGAATAATATTTATGGTGGATAATGGATTATTTATTAATTATATATTATGTAGCGGGGTTGTTCCCCTTTTAGGGGATAAGACTACAATTCCCATAATTCCCCAGGCTCCTGGGAGGTTGGTTGTTTCCGCCCGAGAGGCTGATGGGGGAGGTGATATAAGGAAAGAGGAAGGACCGCCTTTTCCTCTTCTGACGCAGGGATCACAGAGAGAGGAGACACCTGTGCGGACCGGGACTGCTGAAGGCCTGAAGCCTGGGCCTTGCAGCAGACTGAGAGAGACTCTCACACCTCATTGTCAGCCGGAGCAGAGCGGAGCCTTTTGCCTGAGAACGGTCGGTCGGAGGGAGGACCGGAACGCAGGGGCTGTGACAGACGAGGCCGGACGCCGCCAGTGGAGGCCCCGGAGCTGAGGACGGTATCCGGAGTGGTGAGCGAGCTGAAAAGCTCATCTTGCACTGTTATTTCACTTTATGCCTATCGAACTGCCAAGGCAAATTTACCTCAGAGCAGAAGATTGTTCTTTCTTGTGGATTACAAACACACCATTTAAAGCTACATGTGCACCACCTCTACAGTTCTTGTGCCGGTGAAGACTACTGTATTCTCCTAAGGACTGAGATCTATTGTTAGGGATCAGGCCTGGTCCGTTAGGTAGTCACAGTTAGATTTGTTGCACCTCAGGGGTGCCTAGCAGACGGTCGCTACACGTGGCGCTCCGTTCCCCATTGCTGTTCAAACACATATATGTGTACATGTTATAGAGCATATTGCAGGGACCTGCTCACGTGTTGTAAGTCAAATGTTAAATGCATGTTACTATTTCTTTTCATACTGCCAAAGTAAAAACAGTTATTTCAGCTAGCAGTCTGCCTGTGAGTTTGAGTCCATTACATTTAGAGTATAAGTAATCTTTATATGTGCATAGATACATATCCCTTTACTAACTGTGCCAGAGCGGGTAGAGCAGATTGCCGGGGGGTTGGTGGAGCTGTACTCAGGGACCCAAATCAAACTTGCGGCCCTCTTAATTGGGGGTATCGCTACACGTGGGGGCTCGTAATCCGGGATCCTGAGACAGCGGGAAAACCCGCCAGAAGGTACCGGCATGGACCCGATAGAAGTGGGACGGTGGTACACGATATGGGGCACTGATCCAGCCGCAGCAGCAGTCATTGAACTGCCAGGGATATGGCAGGAAGAGGCAGTCAAGCAGCTCATAATGTCCCTATCCCCATGCCACAAATCACGGATAATGGACATGAGAAATGATGCCGGGTGTACATACGCCCTAGTAGAATGGAGAAGTGAGACCCCAGAGCAGTTCAGGAGCCAAAGCATACAAGCATTGGATGGTCAGACCTATCATTTGCTGCATGCGCTGCCGCGCAAGGGAGACTGTTTTCAAATGAAAACCATGCTGTCCCCGAAGGTGGAAGATCAGAAGGGCACGGAAAGTCCCGTACCTGTACAAACCACTCTTAGTGCAGAACTGTGCGCTGTCCTAGGGGAGATTGTGACTCAGTGCAAAAGAGATACCGGGGATTACCCGATGTCGGGATACAGGAAACTCTGGATGTTTTCAGGGAGAAAACCTGTACCCTCGGGAGGAGAGGGATTTGAAGAGTGGCTAGACGGTGCCACACAGGCCTTAGAAGAATGGGAGGTCCCAGAAGGTAGAAAGAAGCAAAGGATTGTTGAGAGCCTAAAAGGGCCTGCCTTAGAAGCCATACGCAACCTAAAGACAAGCAATAAAGATTGCACTGCCCAGGATTACCTAGACATCCTGGAAAGTGTGTTTGGTGGGACAGAGAAAATCACGGAGCTTACCTATCAACTGGAACACTGTTACCAGAAGACAGGGGAGAAGCTGTCGGAGTATATGGGACCTATAGACAAGATCCTGCATAGGATTATCCTGAAGAAGGGGATAGATCCGGGGAAGGTAGATGAAGCCCGTGCTCAGCAGGTGATGAGGGGAGCCCAACCCCTAGACCCTGTTGCACTAGTACTACGCACCCGACAGGATAGGAAGAGCCTGGACTACCCCGATCTCATTCGGATGGTCAGAGAGGGAGAGGCCATGTTGGAAGAGAAACGGGAAAAACAGGCGATGGGGCCTACAAAACTTCCAGTGGCAACGGTCAGGTCGGCCTTAACCCCTGAGAGAGTGACAGAAGTAGATGCTCTGAAGTTGCAGATGTCCCAAATGATGGAGATACTGACCTCTTTGGTGGCGAAAGAGACGCCCAGTCCCAAGAAAGAAGCAAGCAGGAGGGAATTATTTCCAACTGTTTCAGCACCAGCATCCCCACCTGACTGGGGAGAGATGATCTGTTTTAATCGTGGGGGAATTGGCCATATTGCAGCTGTATGTTCCAGTCCCAAGAGGAAGAAAACAGATAGCCGCCAGCCGTCGGGAAACTCCAGAGGGCCCCGGTGAAGGAGTCAACCGGGTGCCCATCGCCTTCAGTGAGCTCCAAGAAGAATGGCATGAAAAGAAAGAGAGGAGACCAAACTCCTCGGAAGGAACCCAGGGTTCATCAACCAAGATACACCCCAGAGAGAGGGGGCAAGACCCCTCCAAAGAAGAAGACAGCATCAACCCGGCCCTACCCAGAAGAGCTGGTTGGTCCATCTCCAACTGTACCTATCCAAGTGGAAGGAGTATACACACAGGCCCTCCTAGACACTGGAGCACAAGTGACCTTATTGTACAGGGACTTCTATGATAGGTACCTGAGTCATTTGCCTATCCAGAAGATAGAGAAGCTGGAGATATGGGGATTGGGAACTCAGAGTTTCCCCTACGACGGCTACCTACCCATACGATTGACCTTTGACCCATCCGTGGCTGGGAAGGCTGAAGTGTTTGATACCCTGGCAGTTGTGTGCCCCCGCCCGCCAGGAACCAGCAAGACTTCCCTGATCATAGGGACGAACACGGATCTAGTCAGAAGGCTCCTGACCCCCCTTGTACAGAAGCAGAATCATTCAGCTCCCAAGATCCATCCCATGCTGAAGGCGGCCTACCAGCGGTTGGTCTTAGAGCAGAAGACCCCAAGTGAGGGGATAGGGAAGGTGTGGAGACTTGGAAGAGAAGGAGCGGTGCTACAGCCCGGAGAGGTAGCCTGCCTCAGGGCCACGGTGAAGCTTAATTGGGAGCAGCCTGGCCCCTTTGTTATGCTGGAATCTGACCCAATGGAGGGTCACTCAGGCCTGGAAGTGATCCCAGAAGTGATCCCAATCAAGGCACTGAAGAAGGCTAGAGGAAGAGTCCCAGTGAGCGTGAGGAACCCTACGGAGCGGCCCGTGGAGATCCCTGCCAGGATGCTGCTGGGACAGGTGAGTCCTGCTGTCCCAGTTGGCTGGTCAGAAGTGAAAGGGACGGGTGAAGGAGAAGATGTTTGGAAGAAACTCTCCATGGAAAACCCAAACCTACCTGGAGCTTGGAAGGAGAGAGCCAAGGCCCAGCTGACCAGATGGGAGAAGATCTTCTCTAAAGATGAGTTTGATGTGGGGTGTGCGAGGAGTGCCACCCATCGAATCCGCATGCAAGAGGACAAGCCATTCAGAAAGAGAGTAAGGCGGGTCCCGCTAGCAGATCTGGAAGATCTGAGGGAGCAGCTTGCGGAATTGAAGAAGACGGGAGTGATTCGGGAGTCCAGAAGCCCCTATGCCTCCCCAATAGTGGTGGTCAGGAAGAAGAATGGGTCGTTGAGGCTTTGCATTGACTACAGAACTCTCAACAGGAGGACCATTCCTGATCAGTACACCACGCCAAGGATAGAGGATGCCTTACAGAGTTTATCTGGAGCTAAGTGGTTCAGTGTGATGGACCTCAAGAGTGGGTACTATCAAATTCCCATGCATCCAGAAGATAGAGAAAAGACTGCCTTCATAACCCCAGTAGGGTTCTTTGATTTCAACAGGATGCCTCAGGGCCTGTCTGGAGCTCCTGCTACCTTCCAACGCCTCATGGAAAGGACTGTTGGAGACATGAACCTCATAGAAGTCCTTGTGTACCTGGACGATGTCATTGTTTTTGGAAAAACTTTGGAAGAACATGAAGCCAGATTGGAGAAAGTATTGAAGAGGCTCAGTGAGGAGGGACTCAAACTTTCTCCCGAGAAGTGCCGGTTCTACCAGTCTTCTGTGAACTATCTGGGACATATAGTGTCTGAAAAAGGAGTTGCTACAGACCCTGAGAAGTTGGAGGCAGTTACTTCGTGGCCAAGACCCACAACCGTCACTGAACTTCGATCTTTCTTGGGGTTCTGCTCCTACTACCGCAGGTTTGTGGATGGGTTCGCCCGTATTGCAAAATCCCTAAACGAGCTGCTCAAGACAGAAGGAGAAGAAGATGGCTTGGGGCCCAGGAGGCCCGGTGAGTCGGTTCAAGAACAATGGAACTCAAGGTGTGAAGAGGCTTTCAGAACCTTGAAGAGGAGTCTCACCACAGCCCCAGTTTTGGCCTATGCTGACCCCACTAGACCGTATGAGCTACATGTTGATGCCAGCCATGAGGGCCTAGGTGGAGTACTCTACCAGGAGTATGAAGATCAGCTGCGACCAGTGGCCTATGTGAGCCGGAGCCTGACCCCCTCAGAAAAGAATTACCCCACCCACAAATTGGAGTTCTTAGCCCTCAAATGGGCAGTAGTTGACAAACTAAAAGACTATCTTTATGGGGCCGAATTTACTGTAAAAACAGATAATAACCCCTTGACCTACCTATTCACTACCGCAAAGTTGGATGCAACTGGACACAGATGGTTGGCGGTGTTATCTGGATTCAACTTCAGCCTTAAGTACAGGCCAGGGGCTGGAAATAGGGATGCAGATGCCCTGTCCCGAAGATCTCATGTCATGGTCGATGATTGGGAAGACTGGACCCAAGTGGCACCAGAAGGAGTGTGAGCCCTTTGTCAGGGGGCTGAACTCCAAGCCAGAGGAGGATCCAGAGCTGAAGAGATAGGAGTTACCACAGTGGGAGTCCCAAAATGCTACTGTGGGGTAACTCAACTAGAAGAAGAGTGCCTGCCGAAGCTGTCCAAGAAAGAGTTAAGGTGTGACCAATTGGAAGACCCCATGGGGAAATTGGTCCTGGAAGCATTGGAAAACAAGAGTCCAGAGGGACTTCGACATCACCCTTCCAAAGAGGCTCGCCTACTGAGGAGAGAGTTGGATAAATTACAGGTGCATCAGGGAGTGGTCTACCGAAGGGGCCCCTCTGATAGCCCAGAAGATAAGTGGCAGCTGTTTCTCCCCGAAAAGCATCGAGAGACTGTGCTGGTTGCCTTATATGACCAGCATGGTCACTTGGGAGCAAAGAGAACCTTCCAACTTGTTAGAGACCGGTTTTATTGGCCCTGCATGAGGGCCGAAGTGGAGGAATATTGCCATTCCTGTGCACGATGCATTCAGAGGAAGACTTTACCTCATCAAGCTGCCCCAATGGGCCATCTACAGAGCCAAGGCCCAATGGATCTGGTATGCATTGATTTTCTCTGCCTCGAACCCGATTTGAGTGGATTGGGAAATGATCTGGTGATAACCGACCATTTCACTCGTTATGCCCAGGCATTCCCAACCAAGGACCAGAAGGCTTCTACAGTGGCCAAAGTGCTCCTAGAAAAATACTTTGTTCATTATGGACTACCACAGAGAATTCACTCAGATCAAGGAAGGGACTTTGAGAGTCGCCTGATCCGGAAGTTACTAGATTCTTTGGGAGTGGAGAAGACTAGAACTACACCATATCACCCTCAAGGGGATGCCCAGCCTGAAAGGTTCAACCGGACCCTATTGAACATGTTGGGAACTTTAGAAACAGAGAAAAAGCAACATTGGAGCCAACACATTTCAGCTCTGGTGCATGCTTACAACTGTACCACCAGTGATGTGACGGGTTTCTCCCCCTACCGGCTTATGTTTGGGAGAGAAGCAAGGTTGCCAGTGGATCTGGCCTTTGGCATTTCCTTAGACCATGCCTCTGAGGCCTCTCACAAAGGATATGTGGACAGACTGAGGCACAGTTTGAAGATAGCTTTTGAAAAAGCTCAGACGGCCTCTGACCAGAGGGGGGCCCGAAACAAGCGGAACTTTGATTTGAAGGTTCGAGTACAAGACCTACAGCCTGGGGACTGTGTACTGTTACGCAATCTAGGGATCCCTGGAAAACACAAGCTTGCTGATAGATGGAGATCAGAGCCATATATCATCTGTAGGAAGCTACCAGGATTGCCTGTCTATAAGTTGAAGCCAGAAGGGAGAGTGGGGCCTTTGAAGACCTGGCATAGGAATCACTTGCTCCCACTCACTGAAGCAGTCAGAATACCTCCAGCGAGAGACTTACCTGAATCTGTTTGCATTCTGGATACCCCCAGACCCAACACTCGGTCCCAGACCTCCCAACCAATAGGGGGACAAGGCCCCCAACCGGCAGAAGAAGAGAAAGGAGAATTTGAATGGCTATGGCCTTCCTCGACTCCAGGAAATTCGCCATAGATCTTCCACTTACTGAGGATGTGGAAGATGGAACATTGAACCCAGAAGCTACAGAATTCGTTCCAACCAGTGATGTGCCCGAGTGCTGGGAAGATATCCCTGGCCTCTACTCAGAAGAAGAGGAAGTAGATGTTCCAGAATCAATAATGCTGCCAGAGTGTGTTCCTGAAGAAGAACCTGTGGTATCAGTGCCTGAAGGGCCCAGAGAACAGAGAGCTCGCAGAGTTGTGAGGCCTCCCAAGAAGTTGACTTACCCCCAAATGGGAAAAAGTTCAGAGGACTCTGTTACCACAGCAAGGAGAAGTGCTGAACGCCCTGACCCATCCACTGTTCATTTGGTGGAGGGCAACCCCAGCTCACTCTCTGGCACAGTTAAACAGGTCGCCCACCCTGAAGCAACCTGTAGGCAGGACAGCTCCCCATCCTATGATAATTGGTGGGAGGCTCCTCTGTCTGAATTATGTGAACGTGTTGTTTCAAAGAAAGCTTGTAGATTGAACAATGTCTTTGGGGACCAAAGATTCAAAGTGGGGGGAGTGTGTAGCGGGGTTGTTCCCCTTTTAGGGGATAAGACTACAATTCCCATAATTCCCCAGGCTCCCGGGAGGTTGGTTGTTTCCGCCCGAGAGGCTGATGGGGGAGGTGATATAAGGAAAGAGGAAGGACCGCCTTTTCCTCTTCTGACGCAGGGATCACAGAGAGAGGAGACACCTGTGCAGACCGGGACTGCTGAAGGCCTGAAGCCTGGGCCTTGCAGCAGACTGAGAGAGACTATCACACCTCATTGTCAGCCGGAGCAGAGCGGAGCCTTTTGCCTGAGAGCGGTCGGTCGGAGGGAGGACCGGAACGCAGGGGCTGTGACAGACGAGGCCGGACGCGGCCAGTGGAGGCCCCGGAGCTGAGGACGGTATCCGGAGTGGTGAGCGAGCTGGAAAGCTCATCTTGCACTGTTATTTCACTTTATGCCTATTGAACTGCCAAGGCAAATTTACCTCAGAGCAGAAGATTGTTCTTTCTTGTGGATTACAAACACACCATTTAAAGCTACATGTGCACCACCTCTACAGTTCTTGTGCTGGTGAAGACTACTGTATTCTCCTAAGGACTGAGATCTATTGTTAGGGATCAGGCCTGGTCCATTAGGTAGTTACAGTTAGATTTGTTGCACCTCAGGGGTGCCTAGCAGACGGACGCTACACGTGGCGCTCCGTTCCCCATTGCTGTTCAAACACATATATGTGTACATGTTATAGAGCATATTGCAGGGACCTGCTCATGTGTTGTAAGTCAAATGTTAAATGCATGTTACTATTTCTTTTCATACTGC
Organism: Lithobates sylvaticus; assembly: GCA_028564925.1. Classification (NCBI taxonomy): domain Eukaryota; kingdom Metazoa; phylum Chordata; class Amphibia; order Anura; family Ranidae; genus Lithobates; species Lithobates sylvaticus. The sequence goes on from CM053032.1 coordinate 205,621,544, forward strand.
CAAAGTAAAGACAGTTATTTCAGCTAGCAGTCTGCCTGTGAGTTTGAGTCCATTACATTTAGAGTATAAGTAATCTTTATATGTGCATAGATACATATCCCTTTACTAACTGTGCCAGAGCGGGTAGAGCAGATTGCCGGGGGGTTGGTGGAGCTGTACTCAGGGACCCAAATCAAACTTGCGGCCCTCTTAATTGGGGGTATCGCTACAATTATATTATAATTATATATATATATATATATATATATGTGTAATATAGCTGGTCCAGCCGCCCCCACCAGACCAGCTCACTCAGCTACTGTGCCTATTATATCTAATATAATACAACTGTGTCCAGCAGCACCTCAAACCCCCCCCCCCCTATCAGACAGAACAACACTCAGTATATTATATTAGCTGACTGAGCCAACCCACCCCCCCCCCCACCCTGAGCTGGTCTGATGATGATGATGATGATGATGGGGGGGGGGGGGGGTGCTGGACACAGATATATTATATTAGATATAGGCACAGTAGCTGAATGACACACCCACCCACCCTGGTCTCAAGCAGACACCAGGTAGATGAGCGGAGCCTACTGTTGCCAATATATGCAGTGTTATTAGGGGGAAAAAATTATTGGGGGGGGGGGGGTGACACCATGTTATACCGCACCAGTTGACACCAACCCTAGTGACGCCACTGCCCAGGTGGTAGTGTTGCTGGCAGATCCTCTGTTTGCGGGTTGCCAGGTGCCACTGTCACTACAGAGGTGGATGAAGAGGTTGAGACTGCAGCAGAAGAGGAAGCAGGAGGAGCCAGAGACCTTTCTTGGTTTTTGAGGTGTCTACTCCACTGCAGCTCGTGCTTTGCACTTAGATGCCTGGTCATGCAGGTTGTGCTAAGGTTGAGAACGTTTATGCCTCGCTTCAGGCTCTGATTGCACAGCGTGCAAACCACTCGTGTCTTGTCATCAGCACATTGTCTGTAGAACTGCCACGCTATGGAACTTCTTGGACCTGGCTTTGGTGTGCTCGGTCCCTTGCTGCGATGGGCAGTAGCAGGCGTACTATCTAGGGGACGGACGCTCCACTTTTGCACCCTGCTTCCTCTTCTGCTGTGCTGGTGGCTCTGTGCGACCACCGCCTCTTCCTCTGAACTACACTGGTCACCTGCATGATGTTTATTCCATGTGGGGTTGAGGACCTCATCGTCCTCCACATCATCTTCCACCCAGTCTTCACCCCTGCGCCCCTTGTCGGTCTGCACAATTGCGAAAGCAGCAGCAGTTGGCACCTGTTTTTTGTCATCATCCGAGACATGCTGCGATGGTCCTCCCATGTACTCATCTTGAAACATAAGTGGTTGGGCATCGGTGCACACAATCTCTTCCACTTCTGGGGCAGGGCTAGGTGGATGGCCCTGGGAAACCCTGCTAACAGAGTCATCAAAAAGCAGAAGAGACTGCTGCATGATTTGGGGCTCAGACTGCTTGGCTGATTTGCAAGGGGGTGAGGTGCAAGACTGATGGACATCGCTGCTGGCGCCAACTTTGATCTTTCAGCAGGAGACTGGGTGAAAGACAATTTGAAGGAACCGGAGGCACTGTCAGCAACTCAATCTACTATCGTCTGTACTTGTCCTGGCCTCAACATTCGTACAGCCGCATTAGGCCCGCTGCAGGCTCTGTCGCCTACTCGCACCTGAGGAAGGTGTTTCACTTGTGCGTGTAGCTGGCACAGATCAACCACGTCCTCTCCCTGCAACAGGAGCTCCACCAGCAGCACCACGACCGGGGGGCACGTCCCTTCTTTAACGTTCTCCTCATATTTCTCAAATTTAGGATCTTGCCCTAAATGGGTGTTTTTTGAATAGCAGAATAGAAGAACAGTATCTAAAGTGTGTATCTCACACATACAGATATGTAGGAAACACTGTAAAATATTTTTTTGGGCCCTAAATGGGTGATTTTAGAATAGCAGAATAGAAGAACAGTATCTAAAGTGTGTATCTCACACATACAGATATGCAGCAATCACTGTAAAATATTTTTTTTTGGCCCTAAATGGGTGTTTTTTAGAATAGCAGAATAGAGCAACAGAATCTAAAGGGTGTATCTGTCAGGGAATCAACAGAAGGAGAAGGGCTTTAGGACCCAGAATCTCTGGCAGGAGAAGGAGTTTAGGACCCAGTATCCCTACCAGCAGGTCACATGGGCCTATATAAGGAAGTCTGCTAGTGTCCGCAGTTGCTGGTTTGTCTTCAGCTCTCCCTGTGCCCTGTATTATCTGCTGATCTGATCTCCTGTGTACCGACCCGGCTTGTTTTGACCTGCTCTTCCTGATCCTCTGGCTTGACCCTTTGGCTTGCACCTGACTTCTTCCTGCCTGCTCCCAGCATCTGACCCTGGCCTGGCTATTTGACTCTGCTTATCCTGCTCCCTGTACTAAGACGCAGCTTATCTGAGGTCATTCTGATCCTGGACTGTCTCTCTGTGAATGACCCCTGGCCTGGCACCCGGCTCCGCTATTCAGTTATTCCACTGGACTCCTGGACCTTCCAAGCATGCCTGTCTCTGGCACCCGTGCTTCTGTGGGCACCACACCTGCTGTTCCACCTTCAGTGGTGTGCTGCGCTCGGCCGCAAGGGGAGCCCTCCCAGCATCTCGGCCTCCTACCAAGTTACTGACAGTACAAACCAGCCATGTCAGAGGCCGACGGAGGTGTCTCCCCGCTGGAAGCCGTAAGTCTACAGATCACGGCCCTCACTCAGGTCATCCAAAAACTCCAGGAAGGGTACTTTCAGTTAGAGGACCGCCTGCAGCACCTGCATGCAACACCTACCACCACAGATCAAGGGTCGTCTTCAGCCAACCCTCTGGTAGTTACCCCTACTGTGGTGATGCCCCCTCCGGAACCACGAGTACCAACACCAGAACGCTTCTCCGGTGACCGGAGGAAATTCAGAGCTTTTAAGAACGCCTGTTACCTATACTTGGCCCTGCAACCACGGACTTTTTCCACTGAAACAGTGAAGGTGGGATTCATAATTTCTTTGTTGACTGATGAACCCCAAGTATGGGCTCATGGCTTATTGGAGCAGGAGAGTCCTCTCATCAACTCTGTGGACCAGTTCTTTGAAACCATGGCCCAATTATATGATGACCCCCTGCGGGTGGCCACTGCTGAAGCTGCTCTGCATACCTTACGGCAGGGTCAGCGCCCTGCGGAAGATTACACCGTGGAATTTCGTACCTGGTCCTCAGACTCAGGTTGGAACGAGGCAGCGTTACGTTATCAGTATCGGCTGGGGCTGTCCGAATCCCTCAAGGATGAACTGTCCAGAATTGAGACCCCCTCAACACTAGAAGGTCTCATCCTACTGACCGTTCAACTTGATAGGCGCTTACGGGAACGCTGGTCTGAGCGTATCCAAACCTTTCGGCAGCCCGAAATCCCGCCTACATCCAACCCCATGCAGCTTGGCCTGGCCCATCCAACATTAACTTCAGAGGAGAGACTTCATCGCCGACAGGCGAACCTTTGCTTCTATTGTGGGGGAACAGGACATTACATAACCTTTTGCCCTGTAAGACCCAGGAAATCAGTTCCCCACACTCCGGTCAATTTTCAGGTATCCCGGTCTTCTCCAACCCATATTAGTCTTCCTGTCACGTTACTGGTGGCAGGAGAGGAAGTTCATCTCCAAGCAATACTGGATTCCGGGGCATGCAGCTGTTTCTTGGATCTGACCTTGGCAAAGAGACTCGCTATCCCTCTTCATCACAAAAGGCAAAGACTGACCGTCCATCTGGCCGATGGCTCAATGCCTAGTTCCGGGCATGTCACCCAAGAAACGGCACCTATCTTCACCTCCATCAATTCTAATCATCAGGAATTTCTATGTTTTGACGTCCTGAGCTCCCCTATATACCTGTGATCCTGGGAATTCCATGGCTACAGGCGCACAATCCTCAGATCGATTGGTCCAAGAGGGAAGTTCTCTTCACTTCTTCCTACTGCCGGCAGCATTGTCTTTCTCCTGAATCCAAGGACTTTTCTAGTTGTCTGTCTGTCCTACCAACACCCAGTGTGGGTTCCAATATACCAGCGGCCTATCATGAATTCCAAGATGTTTTTGACAAGAAGAAGGCAGATACCCTACCCCCGCATCGTCCCTACGATTGCCCCATTGACTTGCTGCCGGGGGCTGAGATTCCTTTTGGCCGTATTTTTCCCCTTTCCGAGACGGAACTTGAAACTTTGAGGCATTATGTTGATGAAAACCTTGAAAAGGGATTTATCCGCCCTTCCGCTTCTCCCGCCGGTGCCGGCATTTTCTTTGTTGAAAAAAAAGATAAGACCTTGAGGCCATGTGTGGACTACAGGGACTTAAACAAAATTACTCTCAAAAATCGCTATCCGCTCCCCCTCATCCCCGAACTCTTCCAGAGGTTTCGTACAGCCAACATTTTCACCAAACTAGACCTACGTGGAGCTTACAATCTTGTCCGTATCCGAGAGGGGGATGAGTGGAAAACAGCATTCAGAACAAGATTCGGGCACTTTAAATACTTAGTAATGCCATTTGGACTATGCAACGCCCCGGCCACATTCCAACATTTTATTAATTATATTTTTTGGCAGTACGTGGACCACTTCGTTATCGTCTACCTCGACGATATTCTCATATTCTCAGCTACTCTGGAGCTTCACAGAACGCATGTAAAAAAAGTACTGGGCATCCTCAGAACACATGGATTGTATGTAAAAGCCGAGAAATGCGACTTTGAGAAGACGACAATCCAATTCCTTGGACTCATCATCACCACTAATGGGGTAGCTATGGATCCTCAAAAGGTGAAGGCTATCCTTGAGTGGCCGGCTCCATCTGATAAGAAGGGTGTTCAGAGGTTCATCGGCTTCGCAAATTTCTACAGGAGATTTATAAAAAACTTCTCTAGCATTGTAGTGCCTATCACCCAGATAACCCGCCAACATACCAGATTCCAGTGGTCCGTAGAAGCACAAACTGCCTTTGATCAACTGAAGCTCCTCTTTACCTATCTTACAGTATCCTGATCCTACCTTACCCTATGTCCTGGAAGTTGATGCATCCGAAGTAGCCACGGGGGCAGTCCTTTCCCAACGTCAGGGGCCCAAAGCCCTACTTCATCCCGTGGCCTTCTCTTCGCGGAAGATGAGTCAGCCGGAGAAGAACTACGACGTGGGGGATCGGGAGCTCTTGGCGATTAAGACTGCACTGGAGGAATGGAGATATCTCCTGGAGGGTGCCATCCACCCTATATTAATATTTACAGACCATAAAAACCTAGAATATCTCCGCTCGGCCAAGCGACTGAGACCCCGGCAGGCTCGATGGGCTCTATTCTTTTCTAGGTTTAACTTCCATATCACCTTCCGCCCAGGGTCTAAGAATGGAAAAGCCGACGCCTTGTCCCGAATGTTCCCTGATACCCCGGAAGAGGTCTCACCCAGTTCAATTCTGTCCCCTCAAAATTTCCTCTTGATCCAGCCTGATTTAAGGATTTCAATTGAGCAGGCATCCACCCAGTGCACAGAGGCAGAAATCTCCTCTCTAAGAAGCCAGGTGGGGCTCCTTTGGCATCAAAACAAGATTTTTGTCCCACAGCAAGCCAGGCTTCAGGTTTTAAGAACTTTTCACGACCACCAATTGGCTGGCCACTTTGGGGTCCGAAAAACGACCAAACTGGTCCAACGGTCTTTATGGTGGCCCACTCTGAGATCCGATTGTAAGGAGTATGTAAATTCTTGCACAACATGCCAGCAGAATAAGGGGTCCAACGCTAAATCCTGGGGCCTGTTAAGGCCTCTGCCAGTCCCGGAACAGCCTTGGAAGAACATTTCATTAGACTTTATCGTGGATTTACCCCCCTCAGAAGAATTCACAACCATCTTGGTAGTAGTAGACCGACTATCCAAGATGGCACACTTCTTGCCAATGATGGGCACACCTTCCGCCATGGACACAGCAAAAACTTTCATCAAAGAAATAGTCAGATTGCATGGTGTACCAGACAGCATTGTATCAGATAGAGGTGTTCAATTCACCTCTAGGTTCTGGAGGAACCTTTGCAAATTGCTGTCAATTGAAACATGTTTTTCCACAGCCTACCATCCCCAGAGCAATGGTCAAATGAAAAGGACTAACCAAACGCTAGAACAGTATCTAAGATGTTTTTGTTCCTTTTCTCAGGATGATTGGATTTCATTATTGCCCTGTGCGGAATTCGCATACAATAACTCTGTGCACGCTGCTACCAACCAGTCGCCCTTCTGGGCGAATTATGGCTACCATCCCTCATTTCTACCCAATATCATTCCCGAATCCTCAGTTCCGGCAGTTCAGGACAGAATAAATTTCATTCAAACCAATTATCAAATTCTCCAGGATACAATGCGGAAAGCCCAAGAAGGGTATAAGAAACAATATGACAAGAAAAGAAGAGGAAACCCTGCCTTTGAAGTGGGGGACAAAGTGTGGCTCCCATCTGCAAACCTCAAACTGCCATGTCCATCCCGAAAGTTGGGGCCAAAGTTTGTTGGGCCTTTTGAAATTAAACGCAAAATAAATCCAGTAGCCTTCGAACTTGCCTTACCTGAATCTTATAAGATCCACCCTGTATTTCATGTTGCACTACTTAAACATGCCATTTCTAGTTCTTTTCCAGGGAGAGAAGAAGTACCCCCACCTCCAGTTCTGGTAGGAGACGAGACTGAATTTGAAGTAGAATCCATCCTTGACTGTCAACGGAGAGGTAGGACAATTCAGTTATTAATTAAATGGAAAGGTTATCCACCCGAGGAGAGCTCCTGGGAACCCGAGGCCAATGTACATGCCCCTAGATTCCTCCGAGAGTTTTGGGCTAAATACCCTGAGAAAATGGCCCAAATGGGCATCCGGAGGCTGCCCGTCAGGGGGGGGGGCACTGTCAGGGAATCAAGGAGGTGAACACCGCGCTAATTATTAGCTAGAAAAATCCTAGTGATTGATGATATGAATCAATAGAATAATAGTTTTTTGCGTGATATACACAATAAACAGACAGAATATAACAAAAAGCCGCGCTAGTGACTCAAATTGAAATAATATATGATTTGAAATTAATACAAATCCAAAAAAACAGGGGGGGGGTTTTAACCAAAAAAATGTATGCACAAAAGTCCGGTAATATGGAATAAACCAGTGTTCATACAAGTGACAAGGTGAAACTCAAAAAATCCAGTGACTGTAAAAACCAGGAACACCGTGATCCACCACCGTAAATAAAGCGCGCTTACCAGAGGGCAAGCTCAAATAAGCCCATATGATGTAATCGGGATAACTTTAAACCATCAGAGCTGACACCAACTCAGATCTCCTCGTGTAGGATCAGCCAGGGACGAATAGATTCCTGTTCCTCCTTGGGGCCAATGGTGGTATGAATAGTATCCAATAGCACCGAATCCAAGATCTCTCAGCACCCAGTACGAAAAAATATAAAAGAAAGGGATGCTCCCATGGTGTGATACCACAATAAAAAATGTTATTAAATAAAACCAATCCTACTTACATGTAGATGTAAAAAAAATCAGCAGGAAAACAAAGGTAAAAATGTATGTGCCGGCTGGCAACTCGTACACCCGCTCACAGCGCGGAACGTGATGACGTCAGTGCGTCAGCCTCCCTACGTCCGTTTCGTCCAATGAGATCTTCTGGGGAACGGGCGACGCACTGACTCATCGCGACTTAAATAGAAAACAAGCAATCACACCCTGGTGTGACCCCCTATGGCGGATAAAGTGAAAAAAGACTTCACAATAGATAGTAGCCACGGCGTCGGATTTCTCCAATGTCGCTCATGTGTGGGTTGTATGTAATAAGTTGCATCTCCTAAACGGAGAATGAACTAATATACCAAGAACAATATAGAAAAAATATTAAAAACTAGGGACCTAAAAAATTTTTTTAATGAATTCAATGCCACTGGATAGATCCAATGCCAATCTTAGGGGAATAGTCTATACAGGCTATGTTCTCCTAAACGGAAACACACCTATATGCCAAACACACTAGATTTTAAAAATTGGGTAACACTGAAAACTAATACAAGTCAGATATGGGATTGCCAATATTTAAGGTTGCAATCCAAAGAAGGAGAGATACTCAAACCGAGCTCCATCTTGTGGCTGAATGCCAGATTACATATCACACTAATCCATACCTGAATTGTACTCATAATCAGACTGGCGTCATGTTACACTCAATGAGGACCTTGGGGAGAATGAGTCTAGTTAATCTAAAATAGGCACACTTGCCGTTGTGATTAAACCAAGATGAACTTACATTGATGAAAAAGAGATACGATAAAAATTATAAGTTAAAATGCAACATACTAAAAATGGTAAACCGAGGAAATATGAAAAATCATAGACCTCGTTCCTACAAGTAGGAAAAAAAAGGGTGTTTGAATTAGAAAACTCCGCCATTTGGGGACATCACCTTACAGTCTGGTGTCCAAAAAGATAACCATCAACCACAACGTTCCTAAATATACACCCGATGTTAAATTGGGCCAAATAGGACTGTATTAGAATTAATTAAACTTCAAGTGTTTGAAAATTGTTTGGGGAAAAAGTTAGCAGGACGTCAAGAATTATCAATGAATGCATTGACGTCGGTGTCAACGTTTAACCCAAACGGGGCATAACTTTTAATTTTATAAATCCAGGACATTTCTAATCTAGAAATGCCCCGGACTAGAGAGCCACCCCTCCATTGGGGAACGTACTTGTCAATCCCCAAGAAAATTGTTTTGGAGGGGTCCTTCCCATGTACTTCCAAGTAGTGTCTGGATACCGGGTGTTTAGGAAACCCACCAAGAATATTGGTGACGTGTTCGTTTAATCTCACCTTCAAGGGGCGCTTTGTCCTGCCTACATACTGAAGCCCACATGGGCATTGGAGTAGGTATACGACACTCTCAGTCGAGCAGGTGATAAACGGTTTTATCTCAAACTCAGCTCCAGTGTTAGTGGAGGTGAATCTGTGAGTCCGCCTGTGAGTACACCCACTGAGGGAACAAATCCTACACCGCCTACACTGATAGAATCCTGTCAGATTGCTGAAAAAATTGTAAGTTTTTTCTTTGAGAAGGTCGGCCCTATCTCTAAGGGAGACCTCCTCAAGTACTGCTTGGAGCGATGGCAATGTGTACCCCTTCTCCAAAAAACGTTTGGTGAGGATCTCGGCTTGATTATGAAACTCCATAGGGTCGGAACAATTCCTCCTCAGACGTAGATATTGACTCTTGGGCACTGACTTAAGCCAGGCCTCATGATGGCAGCTCCCCATGGGGATATAGGAGTTCCGATCTGTGTCCTTGAAATGAGTGGCAGTGGTAAATACTCCATCTCGGACTCCTATTCTCAAATCTAAGAAGGAGATGGCAGTCTGACTGGCCTCATAATTAAGGACAATGCCCCTCTGATTGGCATTAAGACCTACAAGGAAGAGGTCCAAGTCTTCCCTACTGCCATCCCATAGGAGGAGGATGTCGTCAATATACCTAGCCCACAGGACTACCTGTGGACACTGTTGGGCATAGACGACATCCTCCTCCCATAGGGCCATAAACAGGTTCGCCAAACTAGGGGCATACTTAGCCCCCATAGCGACTCCCCTGTCTTGTCTGAAAAAACGTCCCCCAAACCAAAAATAGCTGCGAGAAGCAGCAAATTTGAGCAACTGTAAAATGAAAAAAATTTGCTCATCAAAAAGCCCTGAATCCCGCCTAAGAAAGTATTCAACGGCTGTCAACCCCAAATCATGTGGTATGATGGTATATAGGGAGGTGACATCGGCTGTCACCAACCATAAACCAGGAGGAGGGGTGATATTATCCAACAGATTGACGATGGATCGGGAATCCTTGACATAAGAGGGCATAATCTTCACCAAGGGTTGAAGAAAATAATCAATATACCTACCCACCCGGGACGTCACAGAGTCAATACCACTGACAATCGGGCGTCCCGGGGGGCAGGTGGGGTGTTTATGTATCTTGGGTAAGTAGTAGATGGTGGGAGTTCGAGGTGCCTTAGGCACCAAATACAGAGCCTCCTTCTTATTGAGAATCCCACCATCTACTCCACCCTGGACCAGGGTCTTCAGTTCGGAAAGATACAATGATTTGGGGTCAGATCGAAGAGATGTATAGGTGTCGGAATCACCCAAAATCCTATACATCTCATCTAAGTAGGCCTTTTTGTCTAATAAAATAATGCCTCCCCCCTTATCGGCAGGCCTTATTATAAGATCTTTATTTTGGCACAAAGAGTTTATACCATTCGTGATGTCCCTATTGGTTTTAACCCTTTTGATGGGGATTTGTTCCAATTCGGTCAGCACCAGATCTCTAAAAACCTTGACAGCTGGCGCTACAGCCCCAGGTGGGTTGAAAAGTGAGGTGTTAGATAACCCCGAATGCCGAAAGTTCGTGGTCACATCACCATTCACACCAATAGGGTTATTAGCCATGTGTCTTTTAATGCTAATCTTGCGTACAAATTTATGTACGTCCATGTACGTTTGGAATTTATTGAGTCCCCGCGGGGGGGGCAAATTTTAAACCCTTACTCAAGACTAGTTTCTCCGAATCACTCAAAGAGACGGAACTCAAATTGAAAATACCATCGTCTAGGAGGGCCTTTTCCTTTTTAGTTCGATGTCTCCTCCCCCCTCTGGTTCCTCTTTTCGATCCATAGGCCTTTTTAGGCCCTGATTCGGTCTCAGAAAACCCCAATGTTGATTGGGTGGCCCTAAACTTAAATGTTGAGTAGAGTTAGGCAACCCTGCTCCGTCGTTCCCCTCGTATTCACCAGGAGATCTGTCACACTCTACCGGGGGATAGAGGTTATTCTGAGCATGCAAACTCTGTCCAAATTCATTTCTAGGGTCATAACCCCCTGTAGTGTCAAAGTGATGGAAAGTCCCGGGTGATGGTAAATAGGGGTCCATCCTGAAATTGGGGTTCATCCCATAATTGCCATAGGGGTTAGCCCCATAATTGGGTCCAAAGTTAGGTGGGAACGAGCCTCCCCCTCCTAAGGGATAGTAATTAGGTGGTCCTAAGGGTCTGCTATTGGATGATGGGGGAAAACCATCTCCATAGTTGTTGTTAGCATGCCCCCTAGGTCCCCTATTGTTAAAACCAGATCCACGAGGTCTTCTTGCGGATGGTGGGAATTGGTTATTAGGTGGAAAGTTCCTACCAAAATGCCCTTGTCTATTGGGAGACTGATAGGCGCCCTGATTAGACCGATATATGGGACCTAAGGGCTTAGCAGCAGCCTTATTGGGTTTATTGGGTGCAGGATATGGAGCAATGGGCGCTGAGGCAGTAGTCACCACACCATCTGCCATATCTACATTCCCACTATTGGCTTGCTCCATTAATAGTTTTTTTGCCATTCAAAGACAATAACACCCTGATAGTCGGTCAGATCTCTATTAAATTTTTTCTTTTTCTTGATTTTCTGCTCCCTGTCTTCTTTTTCAAGAATTTTAAGGACTAGGATTTTTCTAGCTAATAATTAGCGCGGTGTTCACCTCCTTTTTTCACTTGTTATTTTGATATACCTACACTGCTGCTGTCGTTTGTAATTTATCAGAGAATTGATGTTACTCTGATTCATTTACCTCATTTTTAGGTTAATTGCTTCACTTTATTGTCATTTAGTTTATCATATATTGTTATTATGGATGTGTTTGATTATAGAGCCACCAGAGTGGTTAATGTTGAGGGTGTGTTTGAGAAATACAAAGATGAAGAGGGTGATTTAAGTGGTCTCTTCATGCGGTTAAAAAATTTGACAATATCCGAAATGCATACCCAATGGGATATTGCGTACCTAGAGACTTATGTTAGGAATAACATGGTACCTAGAAGTCTAAGATGGGAGATCAACCCACAAAAAGGGGATGTGGAATTAGAGGACTGGTTTAAATATTTTAACACAGCTGGGGTCAATGTCCTAAAATTTTTGATTGAGAGAAAATCATCCAAACTAACCAGACTGGACGAGGAGATTAAGGTAATCAAAGATAAACTTAATCCCCTCAAAGATGATAATGACTACAAAGAGAGGTCTGCTATACTCCTTAAAATTCTTGAAAAAGAAGACAGGGAGCAGAAAATCAAGAAAAAGAAAAAATTTAATAGAGATCTGACCGACTATCAGGGTGGTATTGTCTTTGAATGGCAAAAAAAACTATTAATGGAGCAAGCCAATAGTGGGAATGTAGATATGGCAGATGGTGTGGTGACTACTGCCTCAGCGCCCATTGCTCCATATCCTGCACCCAATAAACCCAATAAGGCTGCTGCTAAGCCCTTAGGTCCCATATATCGGTCTAATCAGGGCGCCTATCAGTCTCCCAATAGACAAGGGCATTTTGGTAGGAACTTTCCACCTAATAACCAATTTCCACCATCCGCAAGAAGACCTCGTGGATCTGGTTTTAACAATAGGGGACCTAGGGGGCGTGCTAACAACAACTATGGAGATGGTTTTCCCCCATCATCCAATAGCAGACCCTTAGGACCACCTAATTACTATCCCTTAGGAGGGGGAGGCTCGTTCCCACCTAACTTTGGACCCAATTATGGGGCTAACCCCTATGGCAATTATGGGATGAACCCCAATTTCAGGATGGACCCCTATTTACCATCACCCGGGACTTTCCATCACTTTGACACTAGAAATGAATTTGGACAGAGTTTGCATGCTCAGAATAACCTCTATCCCCCGGTAGAGTGTGACAGATCTCCTGGTGAATACGAGGGGAACGACGGAGCAGGGTTGCCTAACTCTACCCAACATTTAAGTTTAGGGCCACCCAATCAACATTGGGGTTTTCTGAGACCGAATCAGGGCCTAAAAAGGCCTATGGATCGAAAAGAGGAACCAGAGGGGGGAGGAGACATCGAACTAAAAAGGAAAAGGCCCTCCTAGACGATGGTATTTTCAATTTGAGTTCCGTCTCTTTGAGTGATTCGGAGAAACTAGTCTTAAGTAAGGGTTTAAAATTTGCCCCCCCGCGGGGACTTAATAAATTCCAAACGTACATGGACGTACATACAGTGGTGTGAAAAAGTGTTTGCCCCCTTCCTCATTTCCTGTTCCTTTGCATGTTTGTCACACTTAAGTGTTTCGGAACATCAAACCAATTTAAACAATAGTCAAGGACAACACAAGTAAACACAAAATGCAATTTGTAAATGAAGGTGTTTATTATTAAAGGTGAAAAAAAATCCAAACCATCATGGCCCTGTGTGAAAAAGTGATTGCCCCCCTTGTTAAAACATTCTATAACTGTGGTTGTCCACACCTGAGTTCAATTTCTCTAGTCACACCCAGGCCTGATTATTGCCACACCTGTTCACAATCAAGGCATCACTTAAATAGGAGCTGCTTGACACAGTAAGGTCCACCAGAAGATCCTTAAAAGCTACACATCATGCCGAGACCCAAAGAAATTCAGGAACAATTGAGAAAGAAAGTAATTGAGATCTATCAGTCTGGAAAGGGTTATAAAGCCATTTCCAAAGCTTTGGGAATCCAGCGAACCACAGTGAGAGCCATTATCCACAAATGGCGAAGACATGGAACAGTGGTGAACCTTCCCAGGAGTGGCCGGCCGCCCAAAATTACCCCATGAGCGCAGCAACGACTCATCCAAGAGGTCACAAAAGACCCCACAACAACGTCCAAGGAACTGCAGGCCTCACTTGCCTCAGCTAAGGTCAGCGTTCATGCCTCCCCCATCAGGAAAAGACTGGGCAAAAATGGCCTGCATGGCAGAGTTCCAAGGAGAAAACCACTGCTGAGCAAAAAGAACATCAAAGCTCGTCTCAATTTCTCCACAACACATCTTGATGATCCCCAAGACTTTTGGGACAACATTCTGTGGACCGATGAGACAAAAGTGGAACTCTTTGGAAGGTGTGTGTCCAAGTATATCTGGCGTAGAAGGAACACTGCATTTCAGAAAAAGAACATTATACCAACAGTAAAATATGGTGGTGGTGGTAGTGTGATGGTCTGGGGCTGTTTTGCTGCTTCAGGACCTGGAAGACTTGCCGTGATAAAAGGAACTATGAATTCTGCTGTCTACCAAGAGATCCTGAAGGAGAATGTCCGACCATCTGTTCGTGTACTCAAGCTGAAACAAACTTGGGTTCTGCAGCAGGACAATGATCCTAAACACACCAGCAAGTCCACCACCGAATGGCTGAAGAAAAACAAAAATGAAGACTTTGGAGTGGCCTAGCCAAAGTCCTGACCTGAATCCTATTGAGATGTTGTGGTATGACCTTAAAAAGGCCGTTCATGCTCGAAAACCCTCTAATGTAACTGAATTAGGACAATTCTGCAAAGATGAGTGGGCCAAAATTCCTCCAGGACGCTGTAAAAGCCTCATTGCACGTTATCGCAAACGCTTGGTTGCAGTTTTGCTGCTAAGGGTGGCCCAACCAGTTATTTAGGTTTAGGGGGCAATCACTTTTTCACACAGGGCCATGATGGTTTGGATTTTTTTTCTCCTTTAATAATAAACACCTTCATTTACAAATTGCATTTTGTGTTTACTTGTGTTGTCCTTGACTATTGTTTAAATTGGTTTGATGTTCCGAAACACTTAAGTGTGACAAACATGCAAAGGAACAGGAAATGAGGAAGGGGGCAAACACTTTTTCACACCACTGTAAATTTGTACGCAAGATTAGCATTAAAAGACACATGGCTAATAACCCTATTGGTGTGAATGGTGATGTGACCACGAACTTTCGGCATTCGGGGTTATCTAACGCCTCACTTTTCAACCCACCTGGGGCTGTAGCGCCAGCTGTCAAGGTTTTTAGAGATCTGGTGCTGACCGAATTGGAACAAATCCCCATCAAAAGGGTTAAAACCAATAGGGACATCACGAATGGTATAAACTCTTTGTGCCAAAATAAAGATCTTATAATAAGGCCTGCCGATAAGGGGGGAGGCATTATTTTATTAGACAAAAAGGCCTACTTAGATGAGATGTATAGGATTTTGGGTGATTCCGACACCTATACATCTCTTCGATCTGACCCCAAATCATTGTATCTTTCCGAACTGAAGACCCTGGTCCAGGGTGGAGTAGATGGTGGGATTCTCAATAAGAAGGAGGCTCTGTATTTGGTGCCTAAGGCACCTCGAACTCCCACCATCTACTACTTACCCAAGATACATAAACACCCCACCTGCCCCCCGGGACGCCCGATTGTCAGTGGTATTGACTCTGTGACGTCCCGGGTGGGTAGGTATATTGATTATTTTCTTCAACCCTTGGTGAAGATTATGCCCTCTTATGTCAAGGATTCCCGGTCCATCATCAATCTGTTGGATAATATCACCCCTCCTCCTGGTTTATGGTTGGTGACAGCCGATGTCACCTCCCTATATACCATCATACCACATGATTTGGGGTTGACAGCCGTTGAATACTTTCTTAGGCGGGATTCAGGGCTTTTTGATGAGCAAATTTTTTTTCATTTTACAGTTGCTCAAATTTGCTGCTTCTCGCAGCTATTTTTGGTTTGGGGGACGTTTTTTCAGACAAGACAGGGGAGTCGCTATGGGGGCTAAGTATGCCCCTAGTTTGGCGAACCTGTTTATGGCCCTATGGGAGGAGGATGTCGTCTATGCCCAACAGTGTCCACAGGTAGTCCTGTGGGCTAGGTATATTGACGACATCCTCCTCCTATGGGATGGCAGTAGGGAAGACTTGGACCTCTTCCTTGTAGGTCTTAATGCCAATCAGAGGGGCATTGTCCTTAATTATGAGGCCAGTCAGACTGCCATCTCCTTCTTAGATTTGAGAATAGGAGTCCGAGATGGAGTATTTACCACTGCCACTCATTTCAAGGACACAGATCGGAACTCCTATATCCCCATGGGGAGCTGCCATCATGAGGCCTGGCTTAAGTCAGTGTCCAAGAGTCAATATATACGTCTGAGGAGGAATTGTTCCGACCCTATGGAGTTTCATAATCAAGCCGAGATCCTCACCAAACGTTTTTTGGAGAAGGGGTACACATTGCCATCGCTCCAAGCAGTACTTGAGGAGGTCTCCCTTAGAGATAGGGCCGACCTTCTCAAAGAAAAAACTAGGGTGGCTGATGACGTGACTAGGATTCCCTTCATTACAACCTTTTCTACCCAACATAGAAGTATAGGGAAGATGATCAAGAAACACTGGCACGTTCTCACCAGTGATCTAACCCTTAGTACAGTCCTTCCATCTAAACCACAGATTGTCTATAGGGGTGTTCCCTCGTTAAAAACCAGAATATCTCCTAATGTCCTTGATCCGCCGGTGGTTAATACTCACAATTTTTTCAGCAATCTGACAGGATTCTATCAGTGTAGGCGGTGTAGGATTTGTTCCCTCAGTGGGTGTACTCACAGGCGGACTCACAGATTCACCTCCACTAACACTGGAGCTGAGTTTGAGATAAAACCGTTTATCACCTGCTCGACTGAGAGTGTCGTATACCTACTCCAATGCCCATGTGGGCTTCAGTATGTAGGCAGGACTAAGCGCCCCTTGAAGGTGAGATTAAACGAACACGTCACCAATATTATTGGCGGGTTTCCTAAACACCCGGTATCCAGACACTACTTGGAAGTACATGGGAAGGACCCCTCCAAAACAATTTTCTTGGGGATTGACAAGTATGTTCCCCAATGGAGGGGTGGCTCTCTAGTCCGGGGCATTTCTAGATTAGAAATGACCTGGATTTATAAAATTAAAAGTTATGCCTCGTTTGGGTTAAACGTTGACACCGACGTCAATGCATTCATTGATAATTCTTGACGTCCTGCTAACTTTTTCCCCAAACAATTTTCAAACACTTGAAGTTTAATTAATTCTAATACAGTCCTATTTGGCCCAATTTAACATCGGGTGTATATTTAGGAACGTTGTGGTTGATGGTTATCTTTTTGGACACCAGACTGTAAGGTGATGTCCCCAAATGGCTGAGTTTTCTAATTCAAACACCCTTTTTTTTCCTACTTGTAGGAACGAGGTCTATGATTTTTCATATTTCCTTCGGTTTACCATTTTTAGTATGTTGCATTTTAACTTATAATTTTTATCGTATCTCTTTTTCATCAATGTAAGTTCATCTTGGTTTAATCACAACGGCAAGTGTGCCTATTTTAGATTAACTAGACTCATTCTCCCCAAGGTCCTCATTGAGTGTAACATGACGCCAGTCTGATTATGAGTACAATTCAGGTATGGATTAGTGTGATATGTAATCTGGCATTCAGCCACAAGATGGAGCTCGGTTTGAGTATCTCTCCTTCTTTGGATTGCAACCTTAAATATTGGCAATCCCATATCTGACTTGTATTAGTTTTCAGTGTTACCCAATTTTTAAAATCTAGTGCGTTTGGCATATAGGTATGTTTCCGTTTAGGAGAACATAGCCTGTATAGACTATTCCCCTAAGATTGGCATTGGATCTATCCAGTGGCATTGAATTCATTAAAAAAAATTTTTAGGTCCCTAGTTTTTAATATTTTTTCTATATTGTTCTTGGTATATTAGTTCATTCTCCGTTTAGGAGATGCAACTTATTACATACAACCCACACATGAGCGACATTGGAGAAATCCGACGCCGTGGCTACTATCTATTGTGAAGTCTTTTTTCACTTTATCTGCCATAGGGGGACACACCAGGGCGTGATTGCTTGTTTACTATTTAAGTCGCGATGAGTCAGTGCGTCGCCCGTTCCCCAGAAGACGTCATTGGACGAAACGGACGTAGGGAGGCTGACGCACTGACGTCATCACGTTCTGCGCTGTGAGCGGGTGTACGAGTTGCCGGCCGGCACATACATTTTTACCTTTGTTTTCCTGCTGATTTTTTTTACATCTACATGTAAGTAGGATTGGTTTTATTTAATAAAATTTTTTATTGTGGTATCACACCATGGGAGCATCCCTTTCTTTTATATTTTTTCGTACTGGGTGCTGAGAGATATTGGATTCGGTGCTATTGGATACTATTCATACCACCATTGGCCCCAAGGAGGAACAGGAATCTATTCGTCCCTGGCTGATCCTACACGAGGAGATCTGAGTTGGTGTCAGCTCTGATGGTTTAAAGTTATCCCAATTACATCATATGGGCTTATTTGAGCTTGCCCTCTGGTAAGCGCGCTTTATTTACGGTGGTGGATCACGGTGTTCCTGGTTTTTACAGTCACTGGATTTTTTGAGTTTCACCTTGTCACTTGTATGAACACTGGTTTATTCCATATTACCGGACTTTTGTGCATACATTTTTTTGGTTAAACCCCCCCCCCCTGTTTTTTTTTGGATTTGTATTAATTTCAAATCATATATTATTTCAATTTGAGTCACTAGCGCGGCTTTTTGTTATATTCTGACTGTCAGGGAATCAACAGAAGGAGAAGGGCTTTAGGACCCAGAATCTCTGGCAGGAGAAGGAGTTTAGGACCCAGTATCCCTACCAGCAGGTCACATGGGCCTATATAAGGAAGTCTGCTAGTGTCTGCAGTTGCTGGTTTGTCTTCAGCTCTCCCTGTGTTCCTGTGCCCTGTATTATCTGCTGATCTGATCTCCTGTGTACCGACCCGGCTTGTTTTGACCTGCTCTTCCTGATCCTCTGGCTTGACCCTTTGGCTTGCACCTGACTTCTTCCTGCCTGCTCCCAGCATCTGACCCTGGCCTGGCTATTTGACTCTGCTTATCCTGCTCCCTGTACTAAGACGCAGCTTATCTGAGGTCATTCTGATCCTGGACTGTCTCTCTGTGAATGACCCCTGGCCTGGCACCCGGCTCCGCTATTCAGTTATTCCACTGGACTCCTGGACCTTCCAAGCATGCCTGTCTCCGGCACCCGTGCTTCTGTGGGCACCACACCTGCTGTTCCACCTTCAGTGGTGTGCTGCGCTCGGCCGCAAGGGGAGCCCTCCCAGGATCTCGGCCTCCTACCAAGTTACTGACAGTATCTCACAGTAACATATGCAGTGCTGTTGCACTGAGCTTGCATAAAATGCCCGCCGACACCAACCTAACTAACAGACAGATAAAAGTTATCTTTTCTCTGGCACTGGGCTCAGGGCAGTGTAAAAAGATTGTGCACTGGCGCATGCGCAGGCGCTCCGTAATGGCCGATTAAGCCGGGAGCTCCACATCACCCCTACCCCTGTCCATCGCGGTCCAACCGCCCCCTCTCTGCACAGGGATCCCAGCGGGAACACCCCCAAATGTCAGTACCGGATGCCAGGCGAGATCTTGGGCCGGAATTCAACAAGTCTGGAGGAGACAGGTGTACCAAGATGGCCGCTGCACAAGCCTCTACACAGCTACACACGGTCTCCGGGGACAGAAAGCTTAGAAAGATTAGAGAAACTGAATTTATTCACTCTTGAGAAGAGGAGAATAAGGGGGGGATATGATCAACGTGTACAAATATATAAGGGGTCCATATAGTAAACTTGGTGTTGAGTTATTTACTTTACGGTCAACACAGAGGACAAGGGGGCACTCTTTACGTCTAGAGGAAAAGAGATTTCATCTCCAAATACGGAAAGGTTTCTTCACAGTAAGAGCTGTGAAAATGTGGAATAGACTCCCTCCAGAGGTGGTTCTGGCTAACTCAGTAGATTGCTTTAAGAAAGGCCTGGATACTTTCCTAAATGTACATAATATAACTGGGTACTGACATTTATAGGTAAAGTTGATCCAGGGAAAATCCGATTGCCTCTAGGGGGATCAGGAAGTGATTTTTTTCCCCTGCTGTAGCAGATTGGAGCATGCTCTTTTGGGGGGGGGGGGGGTTGCCTTCCTCTGGATCAACTGTGGGTATAGAATGGGGTATATTGGATTGTACGATATTTTTTATTTTTATTTATTATTTCTTTTTTTTATGGTTGAACTGGATGGACTTGTGTCTTTTTTCGGCCTAGCTAACTATCTAAAGCAAGAGCAAAGGAAAGTAATCGCCCCAGCCACCCTCACTTATTCCCAAGTGACACAGGGACTGACACAATACCCCCAAGTCCCTTCACCGGCCTCCACCGAATCCCTTATAGGACGCAGCATGGAGGACTATGCCCTTTTTCCTGCAGGGCCTGCCATAACACCTCTGCACGCTGCACGCTACACCCTCCCCCAGCATGCCTGACCAGGATTCATTCTCCCCACAGGGAGACCTTTTCCTCAAACTGTCAGCCCTCCTGGAAAGCGGTCTTGCCAATACAGCTGCCCAGATAACAAGAGACATGAAATCTGACTTTGCCAATCTGGGATCCAGAATGGAGGCAATATAGTGCAAGCTGGATATAACTGTCTCCTGCACTAATCAAAATGCTGCTCATATCCAGACCCTTCAGGAACAACTGGACACTGCCCTATCCAGGATCGATGACCTCGAAAACAGGTCCAGGAGGTACAACCTAAGGTTCCAAGGTATCTCTGAGACCATCACGGATGTTCCCACAGTGGTTCAGGAACTTATTAAGGATTTAATACCAAACATTCTGCCTCACCGCCTGGAGTTGGACAGAGTTCATAGGGCCCTCGGACCGCCTAGAAAGGACGGCTCACCTAGGGATGTCATTGTGAAACCACACTTTTACGCCGTCAAAGAAGTAATGAGGCAGTCTAGACTCCAGCAACAGGTCTCCTACCATGGTCTCCAAATATATGCTGACTTGTCCCCTGCTACTATTCAAAAGAGGTGAGCTCTCAAACCACTACTCACAGCCCTCTCCCGACAGGAGATTAAGTACCGATGGGCCTTCCCCTTCCCTGTGAAATTCGCCATCCAGGGTAAATCTTACGCTTTCTCCAGCCTACTGGAAGGTGAGAGACTTCTCCTTCACCTCAAATTGATATCCCAAGAAGCTCCTATGGATGTCTCTGCTGCCTCTGCAGTCTCAGCCAAGTGACCAACACCGACGAGTCCAGTTTCCCCCCTATGGGTTTCTGGAAAGATTAAGAAATCTAAGGATGGTAGACCCCCATAAAATGGCCTTCTGGGACTTTCCTAATTTTTGCCCCACCTTTTGGGCATGTCACTTGGGATGGATGTCTCTGTTGTAGAAGGGGCTTCGAGCTCCTACTCTAACCCGTGGCCAGGCAGGCCTTCTTATGTTTGTTCGTTTGCTATTTTTTACATTAGGGTTATTTTTTTATCTTTTTCCAAGACTGCTGTTTTGTTCAGGGCTCTCTTATCTGGAGCTAGGACTATCCTAATTTAAGGCTAGCGATCGGTCTGACAGTCTTTCTAGAACTCTCAGTAAAAGGCCAGCTTGAGACGCCCAAAGGTGTTCCTTCTGACTTGGACCTTACAGATGAAGACTCCGACCCAGCCATCTCAACCCCCTTTGGCGGGTGACCCAATACCTCCCAGGGCTTTTATAGAAGAACTCAAGATATTTCTGGCTCGTTGTTAAAGAGGTTTATTGAGACATTTCCTGTTAGGAAAACTATCAGTTAGGCAAATTGCTCATGAGAGGTGTTTCCTCCTTTTTTTTTCATCTGTATATTGTGTCAATTTAGATTACAAGTTCAATTATTTGCCAGCGTTAGGGGTGATACCCTTGCGCCTCCACCCATCCCTCGGAAGCAGGTCTCTGCCTTTACGGGATGGGTAGTCGCCCTCACTAAGGGGTCGCCAATGGTTTTTTCAGGTCTCTGGTGGGTCATTTCCTCACCAGATGTGAAGATGTTGCTTATTTTTTTTATATGTTACCCTCTCATTCCCCTTTCCTAACCTCTTATCTTTCGAGCCAGTCGACGGGCCGCATACGGCTTACAATACCAAACCCAGACCGCACATCTCCCGCTCCTTCTCTTAGGCTCCGTCGGGAGAAGACATCAAAGGGTAAGAGACATTTGTTCCAGCAGCTTTTCACCCAATACGTCCCAATGACTGAACTAAACCAGAAGAGTAGGGACCTTAGGCCACTCATAATGCTCAGGGGCTGAACTCCCCCAGGAAAAGGAGATTAGCCTTTGAGCACTATCGCTCCCTAAAACTAGATGTCGTCCTCCTCCAAGAAACGCATTTCCCTATTCAATACAACCCCAAATTCCTCCACTCTTATTACCCAAACTTTTACATAGCAAATGCAGAAAACAAAACTAGGGGGGTAGCTATCCTCTTCTCTAAGACCTGCAAATTTTTCCATTCCTGAGGGCAGATACATTCTTGTCAAGGGTTCGAGCGAAGGCAACTTATTTTCAATAATCTCCTACTACGCCCCCAACAAGAGCCAAACTATTTTTTTCCAAGCGCTTCTCAAAACCCTACTCCCCCTTGTGGAAGGTAAGGTTATCTTCGGTGGGGACTCAAATGTCGCCTTTGATCAAGGACTTGACAAGTCTAGACCCCCTAGGACCCAGCTGACACGACCTACTTTTTGCAAACGACATGCTGCTTTTCCTGACCTCCCCATCACGTCCCTCCCTAATCTCTGTAAAACATTAAAAGACTTCTCTAAGGTCTCCGGCCTTAGGGTAAACTACACTAAATACCACGCCCTTAACATCTCATTACCGCCAAACACTGTAGCGACACTTCAGAGCGATTTCAAATTTACTTAGAAGGACACCTATTTAGAATAACTGGGGATAAATCTCACATCTAAAATTGAACAGTTGTACTCAGCCAACTTTCCCCCTATCTATAAGAAGCTGGAATCTGACCTGAAAAATTGGGCCAAGGATGACTTATCCTGGCTAGGTAAAATACACTGCATTAAAATGACTTTCCTTCCTAGGCTGCTATACTTGTTTAGAGCTATACCGATTAACATCAGAAAAGACCACCTCCAATCATTACAGAGGAAATTGACGCAGTTCATTTGGGGAGGAGCAGGTTACAGGTTACCCTGTGATACACTCTTCAGACTTAAAAAGAAGGGCGGGCTTGGCCTACCAAAATTGCATTGGTATTTCCAAGCAGCTCGACTCGCCCAACTGTCCACTGTATACTCCAAATTAGAGAAACCTGATTGGATACAAATAGAGAGACAAGCTGCCCCTACATACACCCTAGACTTCTTACTCTGGATCCCCTAGAAGGAACGTCCCCCCCCCATACTCTCTCCTATCCTCTCACAATGCCTCTCCCTTTGGGACAGACTAAAAACCGAGACTTCCCTAACCTCAGCTCTCCGCCCCCTGACACACATCTTCAACAACCCGGACTTTACACCAGGGAGAGACATCAAATCCTTTAAATGGTGGCTGGACAAGGGGTTGTATTGAATAGGACACTACTTCACAGCCTTGGGTCCAATTACTCTAAAAATTTTCGAGAGATCCCGACCACAGAACACTTCAGGCTTAATGAGATACATTTTCTCCATCACATTTGGAAAGGGAAACCCGTTCCCCCTCGATTCACAGACTAGGAGCTTTGGTGAGGACAAGCCACGGACCAGAGAGGTGGAATCTCTGTAATCTATCAGTCACTAGCCCAGAGGGAATGCAAGGCCACATTCATGACGGCTTGGGAAAATGACCTTCAGATGCAATGGGATCTGGAGACCTTCCTATTCTAGAGCTTACAAGGGGATTAGAAATATCTCCCTAATTGAGGCCAATCTCAAAGTGATGACCAGGTGGTACCTTACCCCAGCCAAATTAGCTCATATGTTTCCTTCCACTAGTCCCCTCTGCTTCAGAGGATGCGAAACGGTAGGATCTATGGCCCACATCTGGTGGGAATGTGTTAAAATAAGGCCCTTCTGGAAGAGGATTTTTAATTTGATCCATAAAGTGACAGGTCTCCAGATCCCAAGAACCCCGGCGGTGACCCTCCTTAACGCCTTCATTCCCAAGACTCACAAATTTAATCGCACCTTAATTCACTACATCCTGTTGGGTGCCAAGTTGACTATAGCTAAGGCCTGGAAATGGCCTAGAGTTTCCTTTATGGCCGCCAAAAATAAGATTTCATGGGTCATGTCCCAGGAAAAGTTGACAAGCATCTTGCTCGACTGTACAGAACGGTTCGTATCCATATGGGAACCATGGGCTCTTTATGTAGGCGTGGCAATTCGCCCTGGCTGCCTGGCCTAACAACAACTTATCATCTGTGTTTGACAAATTTATTCCCCGTCGATTGGCTCTACCCCCTCTTTCTCGATCCCCTTCTCTACTCTGTTTCCCACCCCCCTCCCCTGTCTGTCTTATGTTTCAGGGTTTGATTTGTAGTTTAGTTTTCTCTTTTCCTTTTTTCTTTAGGTTTGTAACAAGGCGATCTCATATATTCAGGTTGAATTTTTTGCCACTTTGCCTTGTGGTTATTAGGTCAAAAAGACCACATACTGAGGCTTACAAGCTAGGTACCAATGTCTAAAATTTTCTGGATATTCTCTTGGCTAACCTTTGAGGTTGGTACACTTGGGGACCTCGGGGGAGGCTATCCCGGCAGAGTTAGTTCCCATTAGGGGTGCTGGGATGGTCCCTCCAAGACTCTGACCCTTTTTTAATTTTTGCCTGAACTCTTTGATAGGATAGTGGTACCGTAGTAGGATTATTTGCTTCTTTATGTTTGTGGTCTGTTTCGCATATCCTTCATTGGATAATTAGCTTTGGCCTATTGTATAATGTATACATCACTTTTGTTGTTGTTTCTGTTCTTCTTGAAAAAATAATAAAACTATTTGAAATTAAAAAGATTGTGCACTGCACCCACACAAGAAAATCAAGGTAGATCGCTGAGTAATTAGATTTCTGAATCAGGACTCTCTAATTATTTCCCTCAATGCAGCAGCAGCAACCTTTCCCTACACTATCTAAAAGCAGAGTGACGGTAGCTGCGCCTTCCCTCAGCTCCCGCTCCAGGCACCCTAAATCAGCCTAGAAAACCATCCTGAGAGGCCCAAACAACCCATCCGCCACCACCGAGGGTCCCCCTATCAACCACGGGGCACAGATGGAGCGCTTCTTGGAAAAAAACAGCGTCCGGTCGTACGCAGCCGTGACGGCCCCGCCGGACAGGCCGCAAATCGAGCCCCCGGCTCCGTCCTACTCACACGCTGTGGCGAACGCCTAGTCATGAGATATGGAGGTTAGTGGCAGCTCCGCTCAGGCACTCTCTGCCTCACACACCGCCACACCCCAGGGCTCAGCTCCACCATTCTCCCTGCAAATCCTACCAGGGGACAATGCTCCCGTTACCTCCCCTGGGGAAGATGGGCACACACTTCTCATAGCACAAGCGGTAGCAGTCCTCCTGACCCCCATGATCGCAGCCTCTGTGGAGAAAGTTGTCAATGTATCAGAGACGTACTTACCGAGACCGAGATGCTGAGAGCGGTTCACCCTTGCGACCCGGCGCAATCTGCCCCCTGGAGGTGAGACAGGGAACAAACGGCACCAGGAGGCACAGGTTACCTCCGGCAGGTGGACGGAACTGGTGGGATGCCCGGAGGAGATGAGGACCTGGCCTGGGCAGACCGGCAGATGGCAGGAAGGAGAGGCAGGAGCCCAAACACCTGGCTGAGGGACTGACACCGGTCACTGAGCAGTCGGCAGCTACGTAAGTCCGGAGAGCAGGCCGGGGGTCAAACACAGGTTTAATGGTAAGTCCGTGGAGGCAAGCAGAGGGTCAAACACAGGATCAGGCAGCAAAGTCCGTGGAGGCAAGCAGAGGGTCAAACACAGGATCAGGCAGCAAGGTCCGTGGAGGCAAGCAGAGGGTCAAACACAGGATCAGGCAGCAAAGTCCGTTAACAAGCCAGGGGGTCAAACACAGGAGAAGACAGCAACAGTCCGTTTAAACAAGCCAAGGGGTCAGGATACAGGATCAGATCTGGTTTTCACACAGGGGACACACAGGCACTAAGCTGGAAAGACAGACCAGCAAAGTGCCTGTGCGTCAGGCAGCTTTTATAGGCGCTAGTGGACGCTAATTGCGCGCCATGGCGCACAAACGTGCGCCAGTGCGCATGCGCGAGCGCCGGACCGCCGAGCCGTGAGTGCGCATGCGCCGGAGGGCCGGGCCGCCGCGCATGCGCACTGGAGAGCGGGCCGCTCGTCCGGCGCTGGGGCCCTGACAGTGCCCTCCCCCGATGGGTGGCCTCTGGACACCCAAACTGGCCATTAATTCAGGGTGCGCCTGATGGAATGCCTGGATCAAACGTGGGGCGTGTAGGTTCCTTGAGGGTTCCCATGAATTGTCCTCGGAAGGGTAACCCTTCCATTTAATCAGGTATTGCAGCTGCCTGCCTTTTTTCCTGCAACTCAGGATTTCCTCCACCTCAAACTCCTTCTCGCCTTCGACTAAAACAGGAGGAGGAGGTGGTTTTTCCCTGCCAGGGAAAGGGCTGGGAGTAGTGGGTTTCAAAAGGGAGGCATGAAAAACAGGATGAATCCTATAACTTGGAGGTAAATCAAGTTCGAAGGCCACAGGGTTTACTATCCTTTTGACCCTGAATGGGCCGATGAACCTTGGCCCCAATTTCCGGGAGGGGACAGGTAATTTCAGGTTGGTGGAGGACAGCCAGACCTCTTCGTTGACCCCAAACGCCGGATTCTCTTTCCTCCCCTTGTTAAAGTGCTTGCTGTACCCTTCTTGGGCTTCCTGCATGCATTTTTGCAATTTTTGGAAATTGACCCGTAAAGACTCCACACGATCTTGAGCTGCAGGGACAGAGTTTTCCGGGGGAGATTCAGGAAGGAAAGAGGGGTGGAAGCCAGAGTTGGCCCAGAAGGGTGTTTGCTTGGTGGCGGAATGGATAGAGTTGTTATATGCAAATTCGGCGTAGGGTAAGAGGGTAGACCAGTCATTTTGGGAATCGGAGCAGAAGCAACGGAGGTACTGTTCCAGTGTCTGGTTGGTCCTTTCTGTTTGACCGTTGCTCTGGGGATGGTAGGCGGAAGACAAGCGGATCTTTATTTCAAGGGACTTGCACAATTCTTTCCAAAACTTTGAAGTAAACTGGGTACCTCTGTCAGACGTGATGCTTTTGGGCACCCCATGAAGTCTTACGATTTCCTTGAAGAATACGTCAGCCGTGGTGGAGGCGGACGGAGTACCCACCAGAGGAATAAAATGTGCCATCTTAGAGAGCCAGTCCACGATGACAAGAATGGTGGTGTATCCCCTGGAAGGGGGTAACTCCACGATAAAGTCCATGGAGACTTCTGCCCAAGGGTGATCCGGGATGGGTAGTGGTCTTAGTAGCCCCCAGGATTTGGTCTTAGGTCCTTTGCTGCGCTGGCAAGGGACGCAGGAGGCGACATAGTCCTTACAGTCCTGCCTCCAGCCTGGCCACCAAAAGGAACGAGAGATAAGCTCCGAGGTTTTCCTGGAACCAAAATGGCCTGCCAACTTGTGGTCATGGAAGGTTTCAAGTACAAGAGGCCTTACCCCAAGGGGGACGAAGATCTTTTCCCCAGACCACAGGAGATCATCGTGCTTGGCCAGAGAGAGGTTGTTAGGGGCCTGGTCATGTTCAGTAGCAGTTTTGATCGTAGTCATAAGATCCGCCGGAGTGAGTAGGCCGAAGTTTTGTGGGGTTAAGATAGTGCTGGGTTTGGTTTCTTGGGGAGACTCTAGGAACATGCGAGAGAGCGCATCGGCCTTTCTGTTCTTGGAGCCTGGTCTATAGGCGATGAGGAAATTAAATCTCGAAAAGAAGAGGGCCCACCTAGCCTGCCTGGGTCTCAGTCGTTTGGCTGTCCTGAGATACTCGAGATTTTTATGGTCGGTCCAAACCATAACAGCGTGAGATGCCCCCTCCAAGAGGTACCGCCACTCTTCAAGGGCAAATTTAATGGCTAGCAGTTCCCTATCCCCCACATCATAATTCCTCTCTGGCGGGCTCAGCTTTCGGGAGGCAAAGGCCACCGGGTGAAGGAGGGCCTTGGCGCCCTGGCGCTGGGAGAGGATGGCACCGAGAGCAGTTTCGGAAGCATCCACCTCCAAAACAAAGGGCAATGCGGGGTCTGGGTGCCGTAAGATCGGGGCGGATGAGAACAAGGACTTCAACTGGGCGAAGGCCGCCTGGGCTTCTGGGGACCAACTGAACCGACTGTGTTGGTGGGTGAGTAGGGTGATTGGTGCCACAATGGAGGAGAAGCCCACGATAAATCTCAGATAAAAGTTGGCAAACCCGATAAACCTCTGAACTCCCTTTTTATCAATCTTGAATGGCTTGCACTTTTTGTGGGTCCATGGCGACCCCATCGGTAGAGATGACAAATCCCAGGAACTGTACAGTGGACCTTTCAAACTCACATTTCTCTGCCTTGAGGTAGAGTTTGTGTTGCCTGAGGATGGTGAGGACTATTTTAACGTGCGTTCGGTGGAGTTCAGGAGAGGCAGAGAAAATGAGTATATAATCCAGATAGACCACTAGGAAGTCATCCAGGTATCTCCGGAAAATGTCATTCACTAAGTGTTGGAATGTCGCCGGGGCATTACAGAGCCCGAACGGCATTACAAGGTACTCGTAGTGCCCGAACCTTGATCTAAAAGCGGTCTTCCACTCATCACCCGCCCTGATCCGCATGAGATTGTAGGCCCCTCGGAGGTCAAGTTTAGAGAAGATCTGTGCGGACCGGAATCGCTGGAACAGTTCGGGGATGAGGGGAAGAGGGTACCTGTTCTTAATGGTAATTTTATTGATTTCTCTGTAGTCGATACAGGGCCTCAGTGAGCCGTCCTTCTTCTCAACAAAGAAGATGCCGGCTCCCGCTGGCGAAGAGGAAGGACGGATGAACCCTTTGGCCAGGTTCTCATCAATGTAGGTTTTGAGAGTTGCCAACTCGGCTTCGGACAGAGGAAAAATACGGCCAAAAGGGACCGCAGCACCGGGCAAGAGATCTATGGGACAGTCATAGGGTCGGTGAGGTGGCAGGTGGTCGGCCTGTTGTTTGTCAAAGACGTCCCTAAATTCCAGGTAGACAGGTGGGACGTGTTTCAGGCTGTCGGGTACTGGTACTAGAGCCGAGCAGGAAGCCAGGGTAGAGGAGGAGCAGTTTTGGGAACAGTATTGGGAGGGGAAGGAGACCTCCTTTGTCTGCCAGTTAATCAGGGGTTCATGTGCCTGCAACCAAGGGAGCCCCAAGATGATGGGGAACATGGGAGACGGAATGATATCCAAGCGGAGGAGCTCTTTATGGCCAGAATCGGTGGTGACCAGAATGGGGCTGGTTTCAAAAGTGATCAAGCCGGAGCGCGGGAGGGATCCATCGGCTAGGTAAACCTGGAGGCACTGCTTCTTGGGGACAAGGGGAAGCTGGAGCCGGGCAGCGAGGGAGGAGTCCAAGAAGCAGCTGCAGGCCCCGGAATCAATTATGGCCGGGAGGCGGACCTCCTTTCCCGTTAACTGCAAAGAGATAAAGAGGATAATGTAAGTTTGGGACAGACCGGAAACCTGGTAGTTAAAGTTAAGCTTGGGAAGGGACTTACTAGGCCTAATGGGGCAGGTGCGAAGGTAGTGCCCGGAACCTCCGCAATAAAGGCACAGGTTGGCCTGCCGCCTGTGTAAACGCTCTTCTGGGGTTAGAGGGGCACGGACCAGGCCTAACTGCATGGGTTCAATTCCGGGAGAGGCCGCAGGTGGCGTATGGAAAGAAGGCTGGGCAGGACTCGGCTTGGGTAACATCCAACTGGGACGAGGCGTCTGGAAACGTTCAGCGCGGCGTTCACGCAAGCGCCTGTCAATCTTGGTGACTGCTTGTATGAGGTCCTCCAGAGATTCCGGGACATCGATCCGGGCAAGTTCATCCTTAAGGGTGTCGGAAAGTCCTTGGCGGAACTGATATATTCTGAATTCAGCAGTGTAGTCTTCGACCGGCCTCCGGCCTTGGGAGAGGTTGTGCAGGGTGGTTTCAGCGGTGGCCCCCTTCAGGGGATCGTCGTAAAGCTGACCCATGCTCTCAAAAAAAGTGTCTACTGAGTTCAACACAGGATCCCTCTGTTCCATGAAACTATGGGCCCACGCCTGGGGTTCCTCGGCCAGGAGAGAGATGATGAACCCCACTTTCACCACTTCAGAGGAGAAGGTTCTGGGCTGCAGGGCCAGGTACAGGGTGCAGGCATTCTTAAATGCCCTGAATCTCTTGCGGTCCCCAGAGAAACGTTCAGGTGTAGGCACCCTAGGTTCAGGGGAGGCCACGACCACTGTGGGATTGATGGGAGCTGCCGACGGGGGAACCCCGCTGATGGTGGCTGAGTTGCCGGCTGCAGGGGCAGATGGCCCGGTCAATTGCTGTAGGCGGCTGTCAATTTGGGTGTAGCCCATTTGTAGTTTCTGGACAGCCTCAGTAAGTGCTGCCATCTGCTGACACAGGACCTCAAGGGGAGAACACGCTCTGTCGGTCTCGGACATGGCTGGTCTGTACTATCAGAGACGTACTTACCGAGACCGAGATGCTGAGAGCGGTTCACCCTTGCGACCCGGCGCAATCTGCCCCCTGGAGGTGAGACAGGGAACAAACGGCACCAGGAGGCACAGGTTACCTCCGGCAGGTGGACGGAACTGGTGGGATGCCCGGAGGAGATGAGGACCTGGCCTGGGCAGACCGGCAGATGGCAGGAAGGAGAGGCAGGAGCCCAAACACCTGGCTGAGGGACTGACACCGGTCACTGAGCAGTCGGCAGCTACGTAAGTCCGGAGAGCAGGCCGGGGGTCAAACACAGGTTTAATGGTAAGTCCGTGGAGGCAAGCAGAGGGTCAAACACAGGATCAGGCAGCAAAGTCCGTGGAGGCAAGCAGAGGGTCAAACACAGGATCAGGCAGCAAGGTCCGTGGAGGCAAGCAGAGGGTCAAACACAGGATCAGGCAGCAAAGTCCGTTAACAAGCCAGGGGGTCAAACACAGGAGAAGACAGCAACAGTCCGTTTAAACAAGCCAAGGGGTCAGGATACAGGATCAGATCTGGTTTTCACACAGGGGACACACAGGCACTAAGCTGGAAAGACAGACCAGCAAAGTGCCTGTGCGTCAGGCAGCTTTTATAGGCGCTAGTGGACGCTAATTGCGCGCCATGGCGCACAAACGTGCGCCAGTGCGCATGCGCGAGCGCCGGACCGCCGAGCCGTGAGTGCGCATGCGCCGGAGGGCCGGGCCGCCGCGCATGCGCACTGGAGAGCGGGCCGCTCGTCCGGCGCTGGGGCCCTGACAGTGCCCTCCCCCGATGGGTGGCCTCTGGACACCCAAACTGGCCATTAATTCAGGGTGCGCCTGATGGAATGCCTGGATCAAACGTGGGGCGTGTAGGTTCCTTGAGGGTTCCCATGAATTGTCCTCGGAAGGGTAACCCTTCCATTTAATCAGGTATTGCAGCTGCCTGCCTTTTTTCCTGCAACTCAGGATTTCCTCCACCTCAAACTCCTTCTCGCCTTCGACTAAAACAGGAGGAGGAGGTGGTTTTTCCCTGCCAGGGAAAGGGCTGGGAGTAGTGGGTTTCAAAAGGGAGGCATGAAAAACAGGATGAATCCTATAACTTGGAGGTAAATCAAGTTCGAAGGCCACAGGGTTTACTATCCTTTTGACCCTGAATGGGCCGATGAACCTTGGCCCCAATTTCCGGGAGGGGACAGGTAATTTCAGGTTGGTGGAGGACAGCCAGACCTCTTCGTTGACCCCAAACGCCGGATTCTCTTTCCTCCCCTTGTTAAAGTGCTTGCTGTACCCTTCTTGGGCTTCCTGCATGCATTTTTGCAATTTTTGGAAATTGACCCGTAAAGACTCCACACGATCTTGAGCTGCAGGGACAGAGTTTTCCGGGGGAGATTCAGGAAGGAAAGAGGGGTGGAAGCCAGAGTTGGCCCAGAAGGGTGTTTGCTTGGTGGCGGAATGGATAGAGTTGTTATATGCAAATTCGGCGTAGGGTAAGAGGGTAGACCAGTCATTTTGGGAATCGGAGCAGAAGCAACGGAGGTACTGTTCCAGTGTCTGGTTGGTCCTTTCTGTTTGACCGTTGCTCTGGGGATGGTAGGCGGAAGACAAGCGGATCTTTATTTCAAGGGACTTGCACAATTCTTTCCAAAACTTTGAAGTAAACTGGGTACCTCTGTCAGACGTGATGCTTTTGGGCACCCCATGAAGTCTTACGATTTCCTTGAAGAATACGTCAGCCGTGGTGGAGGCGGACGGAGTACCCACCAGAGGAATAAAATGTGCCATCTTAGAGAGCCAGTCCACGATGACAAGAATGGTGGTGTATCCCCTGGAAGGGGGTAACTCCACGATAAAGTCCATGGAGACTTCTGCCCAAGGGTGATCCGGGATGGGTAGTGGTCTTAGTAGCCCCCAGGATTTGGTCTTAGGTCCTTTGCTGCGCTGGCAAGGGACGCAGGAGGCGACATAGTCCTTACAGTCCTGCCTCCAGCCTGGCCACCAAAAGGAACGAGAGATAAGCTCCGAGGTTTTCCTGGAACCAAAATGGCCTGCCAACTTGTGGTCATGGAAGGTTTCAAGTACAAGAGGCCTTACCCCAAGGGGGACGAAGATCTTTTCCCCAGACCACAGGAGATCATCGTGCTTGGCCAGAGAGAGGTTGTTAGGGGCCTGGTCATGTTCAGTAGCAGTTTTGATCGTAGTCATAAGATCCGCCGGAGTGAGTAGGCCGAAGTTTTGTGGGGTTAAGATAGTGCTGGGTTTGGTTTCTTGGGGAGACTCTAGGAACATGCGAGAGAGCGCATCGGCCTTTCTGTTCTTGGAGCCTGGTCTATAGGCGATGAGGAAATTAAATCTCGAAAAGAAGAGGGCCCACCTAGCCTGCCTGGGTCTCAGTCGTTTGGCTGTCCTGAGATACTCGAGATTTTTATGGTCGGTCCAAACCATAACAGCGTGAGATGCCCCCTCCAAGAGGTACCGCCACTCTTCAAGGGCAAATTTAATGGCTAGCAGTTCCCTATCCCCCACATCATAATTCCTCTCTGGCGGGCTCAGCTTTCGGGAGGCAAAGGCCACCGGGTGAAGGAGGGCCTTGGCGCCCTGGCGCTGGGAGAGGATGGCACCGAGAGCAGTTTCGGAAGCATCCACCTCCAGAACAAAGGGCAATGCGGGGTCTGGGTGCCGTAAGATCGGGCGGAGGAGAACAAGAACTTCAACTGGGCGAAGGCCGCCTGGGCTTCTGGGGACCAACTGAACCGACTGTGTTGGTGGGTGAGTAGGGTGATTGGTGCCACAATGGAGGAGAAGCCCACGATAAATCTCAGATAAAAGTTGGCAAACCCGATAAACCTCTGAACTCCCTTTTTATCAATCTTGAATGGCTTGCACTTTTTGTGGGTCCATGGCGACCCCATCGGTAGAGATGACAAATCCCAGGAACTGTACAGTGGACCTTTCAAACTCACATTTCTCTGCCTTGAGGTAGAGTTTGTGTTGCCTGAGGATGGTGAGGACTATTTTAACGTGCGTTCGGTGGAGTTCAGGAGTGGCAGAGAAAATGAGTATATAATCCAGATAGACCACTAGGAAGTCATCCAGGTATCTCCGGAAAATGTCATTCACTAAGTGTTGGAATGTCGCCGGGGCATTACAGAGCCCGAACGGCATTACAAGGTACTCGTAGTGCCCGAACCTTGATCTAAAAGCGGTCTTCCACTCATCACCCGCCCTGATCCGCATGAGATTGTAGGCCCCTCGGAGGTCAAGTTTAGAGAAGATCTGTGCGGACCGGAATCGCTGGAACAGTTCGGGGATGAGGGGAAGAGGGTACCTGTTCTTAATGGTAATTTTATTGATTTCTCTGTAGTCGATACAGGGCCTCAGTGAGCCGTCCTTCTTCTCAACAAAGAAGATGCCGGCTCCCGCTGGCGAAGAGGAAGGACGGATGAACCCTTTGGCCAGGTTCTCATCAATGTAGGTTTTGAGAGTTGCCAACTCGGCTTCGGACAGAGGAAAAATACGGCCAAAAGGGACCGCAGCACCGGGCAAGAGATCTATGGGACAGTCATAGGGTCGGTGAGGTGGCAGGTGGTCGGCCTGTTGTTTGTCAAAGACGTCCCTAAATTCCAGGTAGACAGGTGGGACGTGTTTCAGGCTGTCGGGTACTGGTACTAGAGCCGAGCAGGAAGCCAGGGTAGAGGAGGAGCAGTTTTGGGAACAGTATTGGGAGGGGAAGGAGACCTCCTTTGTCTGCCAGTTAATCAGGGGTTCATGTGCCTGCAACCAAGGGAGCCCCAAGATGATGGGGAACATGGGAGACGGAATGATATCCAAGCGGAGGAGCTCTTTATGGCCAGAATCGGTGGTGACCAGAATGGGGCTGGTTTCAAAAGTGATCAAGCCGGAGCGCGGGAGGGATCCATCGGCTAGGTAAACCTGGAGGCACTGCTTCTTGGGGACAAGGGGAAGCTGGAGCCGGGCAGCGAGGGAGGAGTCCAAGAAGCAGCTGCAGGCCCCGGAATCAATTATGGCCGGGAGGCGGACCTCCTTTCCCGTTAACTGCAAAGAGATAAAGAGGATAATGTAAGTTTGGGACAGACCGGAAACCTGGTAGTTAAAGTTAAGCTTGGGAAGGGACTTACTAGGCCTAATGGGGCAGGTGCGAAGGTAGTGCCCGGAACCTCCGCAATAAAGGCACAGGTTGGCCTGCCGCCTGTGTAAACGCTCTTCTGGGGTTAGAGGGGCACGGACCAGGCCTAACTGCATGGGTTCAATTCCGGGAGAGGCCGCAGGTGGCGAATGGAATGAAGGCTGGGCAGGACTCGGCTTGGGTAACATCCAACTGGGACGAGGCGTCTGGAAACGTTCAGCGCGGCGTTCACGCAAGCGCCTGTCAATCTTGGTGACTGCTTGTATGAGGTCCTCCAGAGATTCCGGGACATCGATCCGGGCAAGTTCATCCTTAAGGGTGTCGGAAAGTCCTTGGCGGAACTGATATATTCTGAATTCAGCAGTGTAGTCTTCGACCGGCCTCCGGCCTTGGGAGAGGTTGTGCAGGGTGGTTTCAGCGGTGGCCCCCTTCAGGGGATCGTCGTAAAGCTGACCCATGCTCTCAAAAAAAGTGTCTACTGAGTTCAACACAGGATCCCTCTGTTCCATTAGGCTATGGGCCCACGCCTGGGGTTCCTCGGCCAGGAGAGAGATGATGAACCCCACTTTCACCACTTCAGAGGAGAAGGTTCTGGGCTGCAGGGCCAGGTACAGGGTGCAGGCATTCTTAAATGCCCTGAATCTCTTGCGGTCGCCAGAGAAACGTTCAGGTGTAGGCACCCTAGGTTCAGGGGAGGCCACGACCACTGTGGGATTGATGGGAGCTGCCGACGGGGGAACCCCGCTGATGGTGGCTGAGTTGCCGGCTGCAGGGGCAGATGGCCCGGTCAATTGCTGTAGGCGGCTGTCAATTTGGGTGTAGCCCATTTGTAGTTTCTGGACAGCCTCAGTAAGTGCTGCCATCTGCTGACACAGGACCTCAAGGGGAGAACACGCTCTGTCGGTCTCGGACATGGCTGGTCTGTACTATCAGAGACGTACTTACCGAGACCGAGATGCTGAGAGCGGTTCACCCTTGCGACCCGGCGCAATCTGCCCCCTGGAGGTGAGACAGGGAACAAACGGCACCAGGAGGCACAGGTTACCTCCGGCAGGTGGACGGAACTGGTGGGATGCCCGGAGGAGATGAGGACCTGGCCTGGGCAGACCGGCAGATGGCAGGAAGGAGAGGCAGGAGCCCAAACACCTGGCTGAGGGACTGACACCGGTCACTGAGCAGTCGGCAGCTACGTAAGTCCGGAGAGCAGGCCGGGGGTCAAACACAGGTTTAATGGTAAGTCCGTGGAGGCAAGCAGAGGGTCAAACACAGGATCAGGCAGCAAAGTCCGTGGAGGCAAGCAGAGGGTCAAACACAGGATCAGGCAGCAAAGTCCGTGGAGGCAAGCAGAGGGTCAAACACAGGATCAGGCAGCAAGGTCCGTGGAGGCAAGCAGAGGGTCAAACACAGGATCAGGCAGCAAAGTCCGTTAACAAGCCAGGGGGTCAAACACAGGAGAAGACAGCAACAGTCCGTTTAAACAAGCCAAGGGGTCAGGATACAGGATCAGATCTGGTTTTCACACAGGGGACACACAGGCACTAAGCTGGAAAGACAGACCAGCAAAGTGCCTGTGCGTCAGGCAGCTTTTATAGGCGCTAGTGGACGCTAATTGCGCGCCATGGCGCACAAACGTGCACCAGTGCGCATGCGCGAGCGCCGGACCGCCGAGCCGCGAGTGCGCATGCGCCGGAGAGCCGGGCCGCCGCGTATGCGCACTGGAGAGCGGGCCGCTCGTCCGGCGCTGGGGCCCTGACACAATGCAGGCATGAAGCAAATCAAAGCCCAGCTGACTGAACACACTAATAGACTGAATTAAGTAGAACATCACTTATCAGAAGTAGAGGATGAACTCTACCAAGCACAGGCCACAGAACAGTCCCAAGATAAAACCAACCAATACATTATCCAGAAATTGGAAGATCTGGAAAATAGATCCAGACGGAGCAACCTGCGTTTGGTAGGTGTCCCTGAGTCACTACCTTCTGCAGCCCTTGCAGACTTCTGCTCAAAACGCATACCCGAGGCCATGGGCCTTCCAGGCCCGTTCACAGTGGAACGTGCACACCACATGGGATCTTTTAACCCTGAGCGCAAATCCCCCCGCCCCATCATTGCCAAGTACCTCAACTATGCTGATAAATCCGCTCTCCTCCAGAAATTCCGGCAATTCCCTGCTCTTCAAATAGATGGGATAAAAATCCTTATCTTTGCCGACTACTCCATAGAAGTCTCTAAGAAGAGGAAGGCCTTTCAATCGATCTGCTCCGAACTATTCAAGCAGCAAATAAAATTCACCCTGGCATTCCCTGCAACCCTCTGCCTTAAATCTCCCAACGTTGAACAACTTTCCTTCCAAGATCCCTTGGAAGCGGAATCCTTCATTTGCTCTCTCCGACCGGATTCTCTCCATCAGACACCTTCCATATCTGCCATCAGCCTCCGCTCTGGGTCCCTCACATCTCAAGCCAGTAGTCCCAGGGCTCTCAGGCACTTCCGTCATCTCCCCTTCTTCATACAGGGTCCTGTATGGGGAGCCGCTTACACAGTGAATTCATGCGGAAAAAAGTGAAGTTCGCAATTATGTATGTTTTAGTTATTTTGTTGGTTTTTCCTGTTTTGACCACTCCACCCCTCCTCTCCCTCCCCCTCCTCCCCTTCTACACTACCTCCTGCTTCTTCCACTCAAGGGCTAGACGCTTATATATCCCCTGTAGTCCCAGGCTTCAGTTGAGTCTCCTTTAACTTTTGACACACCGGTTACAGGACCCCTCCATAAACTCTTTTTACTCCGTAGTCCCTTAGGGTAGTTTCATGAATGTGAAGGGTCTCCGTTCTCCTCACAAGAGAATGAAGATCCTTCACCACCTTAAAAGGCTAAAAACTGACATTGCACTACTACAGGAAACCCATCTCCAAACCTCGGACTTTCATTGTATGCAGAAACTATGGGTGGGGACGGTTCTGGGCTCAGAATCAGTGGGGCGCAAAGCTGGTGTCCTTCTTCTGATTCATAGAAACCTCCCATGCACCGTGCTCTCTACCTACACAGATGACCAGGGGCGTTTTTTATTTCAACCGAGTTAAGTTAGGATCCAAGGAATTGTTGATATCTAATATATACGCCCCTTACAGCCCGACAAAGTCTTTCTACTGTCAACTATCCTCATGGCTCCTTACATATACCCATCTTCCTCACTTGGTTGGGGGGGATTTCAACGATATTATGCACTTCAATAAATGTATTTAACCAAACAGCAGTAAAATACATGAAAATAAAAATGAAAAAATGTAAATTAAATTTTAAATTAAAAAATAAAATAAAATATAAATAAATGAGAACAGTGATAATAGTGATAGTAATCACCGTTCACCAGTCAAAATATGAGGAGACTAATGAATAAAGCAAACAAAGTCTGCAGTGGTTTCTACCTATATACATATACACACACAGGTAAAAAAATCATGCTGTAATCAAAAACAGTCCATGAATGTCCAAACTCAAATGGATTGAACAGGCAGCCAGCGACAGGAGGGAAGTGTTAACAGAAGTGAAGAGAGATCCACCACAGGAATGGAGTAAATTTCAGCCGATTCAGTCCTACACCAGCAACGATTGCACCCTGTGCTCACCCCAATAGGTGGATGCTTACCAGAGCAACGACAAACTCACAGACCAGCAGGCTTGTCCCGGGTCTCATCCAGCTGTACGCACCATTACGGCGCCGAGCGTTGATGAGGTAGAGCCTTAGCAGATCTCTATCGAGTATTTTGCTGACATGCTTGTTTAATTGATTTTAATGTAAGTGCGATCTATAGTGGGGTTATTTTTGCGCCTAATAAAAGGTATAACATTATGCAAGTTGTTTGTATCCTTTTATGTGACCGGAGGAGTGATGATTCCATGATATGTATGCAGTGAGATCCAGTTTAAGGCTTCCAATTGTTTTGGCTCTGGTAAGCATCCACCTATTGGGGTGAGCACAGTGTGCAATCGGTGCTGGTGTAGGACTGAATCGGCTGTAATTTACTCCGTTCCTGTGGTGGATCTCTCTTCACTTCTGCTAACACTTGTCGCTGGCTGCCTGTTCATTTGAGTTTGGACATTCATGGACTGTTTTTGATTACAGCATGATTTTTTACCTGTGTGTATATGTATATAGGTAGAAACCACTGAAGACTTTGTTTGCTTTATTA
The DNA here is from genome assembly GCA_028564925.1 of Lithobates sylvaticus. NCBI lineage: Eukaryota > Metazoa > Chordata > Amphibia > Anura > Ranidae > Lithobates > Lithobates sylvaticus. The sequence goes on from CM053032.1 coordinate 205,660,336, forward strand.
TTATTTGAAGAATAAAAGAACCCAAATCCAGAGCTCGTTTTTTCCATAGATGGCAAATGTTCATCTCCTCAGCTCTCTCTTCAGATGACCAATTGGATCTACACACACTGTCCTTCTCATACGATGAGCCAATCCCTGAGGAGCCGTAATTCCTAATGATATTCTTTGCTCACCCTTTTTCCTGTTGCTATAACATTCGATGGTCACCTTTGGGGCTCACATACGACGTTGTATCCGCTGAAGCCCGCAATTCACTCCCCCCCCCCGCTCCCTCCCCTGCCTCCCCAGTTGTAACCCTTTTTCTACTAGCTTCTTATCAGGGGTTTCTACTCAGATCCATCCAGTTTTCGTCCTTTCTATTTTATTCACTACTGTATTCAAGTGTTTAATTATCTGAGATTACTGTTCCACTATCTCACTAGGTAGAGATTTCTTGTGTTAAAAGGCTGTTTGCAACCCCAATATGTTAGCTGTTTTTGGCCTCTATACTTATCTTACCGTTCTTTATCCACCATTTTGTTTTTACTGACATACATGATTCTTTTAGGTCTTCTTTGATCTTGTGTAGTTTTATTTAAAAATGACTGATGATAGTCTGTACAAATGTCTTCTATATTTTCCCAATAAAAACATTTTGAAAAAAAAAAAAAAAGCAGAGTGACGTGCTGTGTTATGTGCCTCTAGCTTATATACATGCTGGGTCACATGCTGCACTGGCCAATCACAGCCATGCCATTAGTAGGCATGGCTGTGATGGCTTCTAAGGGCACACGAGTAAAACTAATGTTGATTGGCTGCCCTGCAGCTTTTTAAAAGGCGCCATTACATTGCCGAACACTGAACTCGAACCCAAACATACAGTAAATTGTTCGGGTTCGGGTCCGTGTACCAAAAACCCAAAAATCTGGTACGAACCCGAACTTTACAGTTCGTTCAACCCTAGTCATTACCCATAGCAACCCAGAGACAGATCTCTGCAATTCAGTGACTGTATCCCTTGTACTCATACATGACCAGCACAAGCGGCACCTTGCCATTATTGACAGAGGTGTCTGGCGTGGGGATAGCGCTGACACCGCCACCGTTTGCAAAAACTGCACAGATGGAAATGTGATGGGAGTTGTGGATGTCGGTGTAGCCCGTGGAAACATGGACACCAGGGGATGTGCGTCCGGGAACTGTGGGGGAAGTTGGTTCCTTACAGTGGGGACATCGCAAGAGACATTTCTGCTGTGATACAGTGACTGCTGCTTTAACCTGCAGTTCTACAGTGCCTGCCACCAGGTGTCGCTGGCATGCACTAAAGAAATGAAGAGTTACAGTTCCTCGCATGCTGGACCAACAAGGCAAGGAGGCGGAGCCACGACCAGGAGGAAGAAATACTCCAGCGTCCTGCGTGCCACGCACTGCTCACACAGCGGAGGAAGATGGCGCGGAACGTTCAGAGCACACCCGCCATGCAGTGGCCCACTGATGTGCAGGACCAGGTCCTTGTGGACACTGGCATCCGCCTGGAGCTTAGGAGTCATCGGAGGAGTGGAGACACTATGCATGCTCTGCCCCGGCTGTCGGAGACCTACTATGGGAGTCAGCACCTGGGCCAGCCCTAAGTAAGCCCCTTGTTGTGCCTGTCCGGAAAGAGCCACAGTTACAAGAGGGGGATCCCTCGGGTGAGCTGGACAGGGTAAGCAAGGGCCGGGCTACAAAGGTTCTGGACAGATATGGGTCATTAGAACACCTATTTGTTTGGTCCTCTCCTGAAGAAGATGGTTCTAGTGGGGAGGATGAGTGGTTTATGCGGAGCTCCACTTCAGTAAGTGCTTCCACCGGGGCTCCGGAGAGCACAGCCATTTTCCCAAAACTCCCAGTACCCCTATCAGATGTTTATCAGACACTCCTCATAATCGGACATCCACCTTTCAACAAAGGGCTATCCGAGCACCAGATTCATGTGTACTGCCTGGGCGGGGAAGGCCCAAGGAATTGCCATGGCTATTGCGATTCCAGCGGGACGTCCAGAGGAGGGTTGCACAGGAGTAGGGGTTTGATTTCCCATACGTGCCAGAAAAGGTCATGGAAACTGTTGAGGCCTCCCGGGAACAGTGAGAGAATGACCTTGTCTGGGACTATTTGCACATTCCCAAACCTCAAAGGACACTTGACCATGAGGTGTGGGTTAGGTTCCAAGACATTTACCATGAGTGGAAGCTCGGGAGGGCAATCTTCAGGGACCGTGTCCTGGTCCTTAAGCCAGGCCAACATACCCAGAGTTATTCCATCTTGGTAGGAGGGGAAGGAGATGCCCGAAAGAGACTGCCAGACCCCCAGTATTACCTGTGATGTGGGACTGCAAGAAATAATCACAGTAATGATGGAAAACCTATGGACTGCAAGTGAGCAGCTGGGTTAGGGTGGGTTGTCTCATTGACTGCCAATACAGGGCTACAGCTTCTAGTGCCTAACTGGCAAATGTTATGGACACTGCTGTGTGCTGTCCCTGTCAGTTTACCCTTTGTTTGTTTGTTGGGAAAAAGTTCAGGACCATTTAGAAGCCAAGCAGAAAGTGGTTTGGCCTATGGACTTATGTACATACTTACTGGTGTTCCTGTTCAGGCTGTATCCTGCAGGAGTCCTCTAGACTTCTTTTGAGGGGATGGCAGTCCTGACAGAGTTATACATGCCAACTTGAATCCACATTTAAATGTCAATCCATTAGTTAGCATGTAGATTAGGATGTCCTGCTTTTGTTTCTAGGAACATTCGGATGGGACGGCTGTCTATCTTGGATGAAGATCACAGGTGAAGACCTGCGGCAACCAAGGCATTCCTCCCTCGGGGGCAGTGTTTTGGTTACCCTTGTATTGATTGTTAACTATAGGGACATATAGTTAGGTAATGTTGTATATGATGTACAAAAAGTGATGTTGTGATTGTGTATATTTTTCACCCATGTTCATTTTATGCTACACACACCACACCTAAAGAGTATATGAGATGCCTCGTTTTAAGGGAGGTAAGGTAGGACTGTTCTCAGGTTTGTGGATTCCTTTTTCCACAACTGGGGACACTTGTGATTTCAGAGGGGGGTGTATGTAGCGCCCACCCCATTTAGGTGGGTGCTAGATAGGTTTAGGTAGTAGGTAAATTTGGCCAGGGCCTTACACTTTTTAGGCCTGGTTGTTTATTTTGGGAGAGGGAAGTGACAGAGTAGAGGGGGTGTGGCCACCTACACTCTGGCTCATAGAGATCCCCTCTACCTTTCAGTGGAAATATTCTGGAAGGGAGGCAGGACTTGGGACTGGAGTGTCAGGCAACTTGTATAGAGAGCTCTGGACCAATCATTAATTTGTGTTGGCAGGGGCGGGACTCGCAAATAAGCTGGGAGTCACATGCTTCCGAGGCGGGAGGAGTCAGGAAGAAGAGAGTCCAAGATGTAGGGAGAGGAGCAGCAGGCTTGAAGGCCTGGAGGTTCAGAGACCCCAGTGCTGGATAGCAGGAGCGGGTTTGAAGGCCTGAGGGTTCAGAGACCTCAGTGCTGGATAACCCACACAGTCTCTATGTAATTTGGAGGAGAAAACCGGGCGTCCCAGCCTGGGATGTACCCTACCATGCGGAGGAGGAAGTAGGTGAAAAGCGGACGGAGGAAACTGGGATCAACCTTCTGTGGCAATCATGGACTGTCGATGGGAGAGAGCATAGGGAGTGCAACCCAGCTGTGCTTATCCGTCAACTCGCTATGTGTCCAAAGACCTAGTGAGGGACACTTTCCAGAACTGACACTGGGCGGATTGCAGGAGTCAAGGTAGGCGGTGAGGCCTGGGACTTTTAACATCTATAACCCACAGCATTATTCAGAGTGATGCTGGTCGGTTCATCAAAGGAAAGTACACAAAGACAGAGTCAGGAACCAGAACTAATAGAGGCAACTCATATCCTTTATTCAACATGTAACCTTCATCTAACTTCAAGCAATAAAGCCTTTTAAAAGTTAGAGACTGTTTGCTGTCTGTGGAGATTTTGCATGGGGAGGAAAAACGGAACCAGCCAACAGAAAGGTAATGAACACACTTTGCAGCTCCCAAGGGAGTAGTGCGCTACATTATATTTTATATATATATATATATATATATATATATATATATATATATATATACATATATATAGTTTAGCTAATTCTCACTGCAGACTGTTCCTGGTGTACTGTTGCTAATATAAAACGGGGGGTTACTAATGCGCGAACCAAAAATGAATAACAATAATTAAACAATACTGAAGCTGCCAACAGAAAAGAGTGCTCACACAGTCAACAAGAATATAAAAATAGTAAAGAACTGCGGCGCTAAATTAAACTAAAAATTGGTAAACCTAAAATCACTAACTACAATATTGATAATGAGGATAAAAACAACCAATATTAAGGCGAAAATTCTTCCGTGCAACAATGTCTCACTCTCTAACTACCGTATTTATCGGTGTATAATACGCACTTTTTCCCCCTTAAAATCGAGGGAAAGTCGTGGGTGCATGTTATAAGCCGATCCCCCAAAAAAAGTGACAAAAAAATCGTGCGGCGCCGAAAAATAGCGAGCGCCGGCAAAAAAAAAGAGCGCGGTCTGTCTTGGCGGCGGGAAATTTAAACGTAGGCAAGCTGCAAATGATGCTGGCAAGCTGCAAATGACACTGGGCAAGCTGCAAATGACACGGGGCAAGCTGAAAATGACACGGGGCAAGCTGCAAATGACACTGGGCAAGGCTGCAAATGACGCTGGGCAAGGCTGCAAATGGCGCTGGGCAAGCTGCAAATGATGCTGGGCAAGCTGCAAATGACGCTGGGCAAGCTGAAAATGACGCTTAAATGTAAGTTTTTTTTTTTCCCTAAACTTTCCTCCTAAAACTTTTTTTCCTTAAAATGCCCTCCTAAACTTGGAGTGCGTGTTATACGCCGGTGCGTGTTATACGCCGATAAATACAGTAATTTGTGGCGTTTGAGGATCAAATGAAGCTACAAAGTAAAATCAACCTTTGGAAGTAACACATAACCTAGATCAAAATGAATACAGAGCTATATTGTATAGCCAATGATTAATACAATCAGTGCTACAACAATTCGTGAGCATCCAATCCTAGGGTCATCAGACAAGTAAAAACGAATTGCTCAATCCTTATTCCAAATGACCAAATAAGGTAAGCTGATGAGGTTCAATAATGCATAAGTATCAATGAATTGGGCATAGCGGGCAACATCAGAAAGAGAAATACCCAAATGCACAGGATCCCGCACACTAACAAGGTAGAAGCCAATCAAAATTCTTAAAGATAAATAATTATTGAATTAAATAAATAATAATCACATTTAAGTTTACTGATGGTGCAAATAATATGTGCAAAAACCGCAATAAAGTGCAAGTGGTGACAGAAGTGCAAAATTAGCAAAGGCCTGTGAAAAATATTTACCAAAAATGTATAAGGCTAAAAATGTGCAATTGTAAATGGAGAAATCTGTATGATAAAAGACCAAAATATCCAAAGCTGTGCATAAATAGGAAAAAATAATATAAAAATATATTAAATATTAAAACTATGTGATAGAAATAATAACCATTAAATATTGAATTAAATTAAATCAATTAAAAATGAGTATACAAAAACAGTGAGAATGTGCAACAATTAATAAATGTGCAAAAAATTGGCAATGATAAAAAGTAATGAATAAATCCAAAATAAAGTCCAATCAAGTGATAGATGCACAGTTCTTCAAAAAAATATCTAAAAACATCCAATAGTATGTGCAAACACAGTACGATCCAGTTGTGAAATATGTAATTGCAACACTCTTCTTTCAATGTGGATTTAAATTCATCCAATCAGGTCAGTGACTCATGCAACCGATCCCCAGTACATGAATAAGTAGTTTCCCCAGCCTCTCACCTTATGTAAAGGCAAAGCAAGCCTTAATGAGCCTTAATGACAGGTCTGCACTGGGCGATCCACTCCTGCAGTGATACCGCTCCCAGGGCTCTGCTCACTCCGCCTAATCAATCCTCAGGATTCCACGAGGTCTCAACAAAGAATGTTTTAAGAGGAGAAAAGGGAAGACTCCATAGTGTAGCATTTAAATAACTTGAATTTAATAAAAGAAATGCACTTACAACAAATGTTCAAAAAGCAGCGCTTCACATATAATATTTCCGATCTCGGCCGCAAAACCAAGGACGCCACCCGACTCTCTTTCCCTGACGCGTTGCGTCACTGCCAACGTGATTTTTTCAAAGGGGTTTAGGTGGAGTGAGCAGAGCCCTGGGAGTGGTATCACTGCAGGAGATCCAGAGCGGAGCGGAGGGGATCGCCCAGTGCAGAACTGTCATTAAGGCTTGCTTTGCCTTACATAAGGTGAGAGGCTGGGGAAACTACTTATTTATGCACACTGGGGATTGGCTGCATGAGTCACTGACCTGATTGGATGAATTTAAATCCACATTGAAAGGAGAGTGTTGCAATTATATTTCACAACTGGATCGTTCGGTGTTTGCACATACTATTGGATGTTTTTATATTTTTTTTGAAGAACTGTGCATCTATCACTTGATTGGACTTTATTTTGGATTTATTCATTACTTTTTATCATTGCCAATTTTTTGCACATTTATTAATTGTTGCACATTCTCACTGTTTTTGTATACTCATTTTTAATTGATTTAATGTAATTCAAAATGTAATTGTTATTATTTCTATCACATATTTTAATATTTAATATATTTATTTTTATTATTTTTTCCTATTTATGCACTGCTTTGGCTATTTTGGCCTTTTATCATACAGATTTCTCCATTTACATTTGCACATTTTTAGTCTTATACATTTTTGGTAAATATTTTTCACAGGCCTTTGCTAATTTTGCATTTCTGTCACCACTTGCACTTTATTGGGTTTTTTGCACATATTATTTGCACTATTAGTACACTTAAATGTTTTATTTATTTAATTAATTAATTATTTATCTTTAAGAATTTTGATTGGCTTCTACCTTGTTAGTAAGCGGGATCCTGTGCATTTGGGTATTTCTCTTTCTGATGTTGCCCGCTATGCCCAATTCATTGATACTTATGCATTATTGAACCTCATCAGCTTACCTTATTTGGTCATTTGAAATAAGGATTGAGCAATTTGTTTTTACTTGTCTGATGACCCTAGGATTGGATGCTCGCGAATTGTTGTAGCACTGATTGTATTAATCATTGGCTATACAATATTGATGAGATATTAACTGTGAAGGACGCTCTGTATTCCTTTGGATCTAGGTTATGTGTTACTTCCAAAGGTTGATTGTACTTTGTAGCTTCATTTGATCCTCAAGCACCACAAATTAGTTGGAGAGTGAGACATTGTTGCACTGAAGAATTTTCACCTTAATATTGGTTGTTTTTATCCTTATTATCCCTATTGTAGTGAGTGATTTTAGCTTTACTTATTTTTAGTTTAATTTAGCGCCGCAGTTCTTTACTATTTTTATATACTGTTGCTAATATACTTCAGGCAGGCGAGACAGCTGCAGTGTTTTTAGTGTATATATATATATATATATACACATCCCGTCTTTGTATATATATATATATATATATATATATATATATATATATATATATATATATATATATAGTCTAGCCAAGCCTATACCTGACTAGGACATTGCCTGAGTGCAGGTTCAAAGACACTTTCAGCCAGGCAGGTGACTCACTAAGCTGCCAAGCCTATACCTTACTGTAAGCCATTCCTGGTGTACTGTTTTTAGTAAACTTCAGGCTTTGTTTTGCTAATCGAATTGTACAGTATGTCTGGAAGGCTAAAAAGGAGAGGCAGACGCTCATAGGCCACTAAAAGAGGGCAAGCAGACTCTGTTTCTACAGCAAACAGTGCTGGTCATGGACACGGTGCATCCTCAGCACGTGGCCATGGGGCACGCTTGTCCTTTTTTTCGGGAGCTGGCCGTGTTGAGCCACAACATGCAGAAGAGTTGGTAGAGTGGATGACCAAGCCATCCTCATCCTCCTCATCCTCTCTCACCCAGAGTCAGGTGTCTGCCAAAGCGGCCTCTTCCCTCAGCTCAATGGCATTAGTCACTCCTTCCCTTGCTCCGCCATGTCCTGAGGAGTCCCCCGAACTGTTTGACCACAGTGTTGGGTACATGCTGCAGGAGGATGCGCAGCGTTTTGAGGGCTCCAATGATGGTACCCATCTTGAGGAAGGCAGTTACGTGAGCCCAGAGAGAGGAGGTGCCCAAGAAGGACAGCAAACTGGCAGTCATGTTCCCCCAGCTGCAGCATACTGCCAGGTTTGCTCCAGTGACGAGGAGGAAGGGGATGATGAGGTCACTGACTCTACATGGGTGCCTGATAGGAGAGAGGAGGAGGAGGAGGAGGCACATCTCCAACGAGGCAGAATGCCCTCCAGGGGCCAGCTTAAGGGCAGCCAACCGACTGCATCACACCGCAGAGCTCCGCATGTGCAGGGCGCTGCTGTCTCTATGCGTTATTCCAAAGGTTCTTTGGTGTGGGCCTTTTTTGAGACGTGTGCAGCAGATCGCACCGTTGCTATTTGCAACATATGTCTGGAGCATATCTCGCGTGGCCAAAACAGCAGCCGCTTGGGGACCACATGCTTGACCAGACATATGTCGACCTGCCATGCAGTCCATTGGCAAGCATACATAAAAGGGACTGTGACATCATAATTGGCGGGCTCACCTTGTGACATCACCTATACAAGTAGCCGCGCACCTTGCACATGGCATTTCAGTGGGAGAGAGCGACGTGTCAACATCAGAAGAAGAAAGAAGAGAGAAGAGGGAAGAAGGACAGGGGAGACCAGGCTCCTCTGCTGGTATAAACGAGCTGCAAGAAGATAGCGGAGGAGCCCGGAAAAAGAACCAGAGAGCACGGGAGAAGAGGCCAGAGAGCACGGGAGAAGAACGGGAGAGAGCGGAGAAGAACCGAAGCGCGAAGGAGTCGGAAGAGACCCCGAAGTCGGAAGAAGACCACCGGAGCTGTCTAATAAATTACTTTAAAAACCTGTGTAGTGTGTTTTTTTTCATTGACTATTGACTAAGTGTGACTATTGACTATTTTTCCTCAGGTAAATGGGTAGGGGTACGATGTACCCCATATTCATTCACATAGGGTGGGGGGGCCAGGATCTGGGAGTCCCCTTATTAAAGGGGGCTCCCGGATTCCGATAAGCCCCCCGCCCGCAGACCCCGACAACCAATGGCCAGGGTTGTCGGGAAGAGGCCCTTGTCCTCATCAACATGGGGACAAGGTGTTTTGGGGTGGGGGGGCCGCGGGGAGCCCCCCTTCCCCAAAGCACCCACCCCCCACGTTGAGGGCATGTGGCCTGGTACGGCTTTCCTGACCGGCCAAGCTGTGTGCTCGGATAAGGGTCTGGCATGGATTTTGGAGGGACCCCCATGCCGTCTTCTCGGTGTGGGGGTTTCCCTTAAAATTCCTACCAGACCTAAGGGCCTGGTATGCTCTTGGAGGGGAACCCATGCTGTTTTTTTATTTAAAATTTGGTGTGGAGTTCCTACTCAAGATTCATACCAAACACAGTGCCTGCTATTTTGGCAGGGATCCAAGTCGGATACCCGCACCAGTGTGCCAGCGCGAGAACTAGCGTGACGGGATCGCGCTGGATCGAGAACCCTGTTGCCGAGAACACAATAAAGAAACACATATCGGCAGCACCTACTGTACCTCCCAACATTTTGAAATGGGAATGAGGAACACCTACTAGCAAAAGTATGTAGGCATAGGATACGCCCCCCTGCCACACCCCCCTTAAAGGAAAATTATACAAAAAAAAATGATTAGTTAAACCCACAAGGGCTTTTTTTTACCACTACTATTCCTTTATATTGGCTTTTAAAATGTAAAGTAACTAAAATGCAGTAATTTAGAAATTGGAGGAAAGGTTTAGCACTGAGAAACACTTTTTGATAGATAAAAAGTTCATTTTATATACAACTTTATAGATCAGACCAAAATGAGGGACAAATGAGGAGGAAAGATGGACAGAGGAACTTTGTTCTAAATCAGGGACAGTCCCTCAAAATCAGCTAATTTTAGATAATCACAACAGGATCGATAAAAGATGAATTGTCTTGTGATGTACTTTACACTGTCATGTTTTTATGTAATAAATAAGCTTATACAAAGATCTGCTGCAATCACTTATCTGACTCCACTTTGGCCTGATTCACTGAGGCCGATTAATGAAAGAAATTGAGAATATTCACACTATAAATTCTATAAAGATTAACAACAATGATCTAATTATGAGATTATAATTATAAAACAAATACCCTGTTTATTGATTTCATCTGCACATAATTGACGTGAATATTTACAAAACTTAGGCCCTTTTCACATAGGGTGGACTCTGTTTTGCTCAGCAGGGATCTGTACGCTGATCCCCCTACTGGGCAGAGTGGGTGGATCACTGTTTATTAATGATGGGCTCAGGTGTGTTTGGATCGTACCCACCAGGAAGCCGTAACTGCACATCTCCAATCATAGGCAGCGTGTGTATGTGCAGCTGTGGGCCGGGAAATGTCTCATTGCCTATGATTGGCAGTGTGCAGTGATGGCTTTCTGGTGGGTACGATCCAAACACATCTGAGCCCATCATTACTGTTTATGCAGAGTATATATAGACACAGCTCACTCTCCTCTATGAGTGGTCGAATATAAACTGCCATTTGATCCACCCAGATGGAGGGGAATGGATTCCATTTGGCTTGTTTTTAGCAGATCAGATTTTAGGTAGGCAGGTGTAAACATTCACCGCTCCATAGAGGACAATGGAGGTTCTGCTCGGGTGCATCTGAAAAACAGGCAGATCCGATCAGACCAACTATCTGAAAGGGGCACAATTGTGTGAACATTCTCAGATCAACCTCAGTAACTCTTTTGCCGCGTACACACGAAGGGACAATCCCGCGGGATTATCCTCTGGACTGAAGTCCAGCGGATAATCCCCTCGTGTGTGGGCGCCGGCGGACTTTTTGGCGCCAAAGTACGGCGGACTAAAGTTTGAAGTTTTGTTTTCAAATTATCCGCTGGACTTGGCAGTCCAGCGGATAATCCCGCCGTTAGTGGGCAAGTCCGCGGGACTTTTGAAATGAACGGACTTGCCGCTCATCGGCAAGTCCGTTCATTTAGCACGTGACTTCAGGTTACGTAGCTAGCGTAGGCAGTAAATGCCGCCGCGCTAGCTCCGTGACCTGGCATGGATTTAAAGGGACTCCCCACGCCGAAAAAACGGCGTGGGGGTTCCCCCCAAATCCATGTCAGACCCTCATCCGAGCACGCAGCCTGGCAGGCCAGGAAAGGGGTGGGGACGAACGAGCGCCCCCCCCCCCCTGAGCCGTACCAGGCCGCGTGCCCTCAACATGGGGGGTGCCCTGGGGAAAGGGGGGCCGTGCGGCCCCCCCACCCCAAAGCACCTTGTCCCCATGTTGATGAGGACAAGGGCCTCTTCCCGACAACCCTGGCCGTTGGTTGTCGGGGTCTGCGGGCGGGGGCTTATCGGAATCTGGGAGCCCCCTTTAATAAGGGGCCCCCCAGATACCGGCCCCCCACCCTATGTGAATGAGTATGGGGTACGATGTACCCCTACCCATTCACCTAAGGTGTAAAATGTAAAGTAAAAAAAAAACACCCACACTTTTGAAAAAATAGTTTATTGCACTGCTCCGGGGTCTTCTTCCGTCTTGGGGGTCTTCTCGCCGGACTCCCCGGCCATTTACCAAGCTCTTTTACCGAGCGGGGGAAGTCCGGCTACCTTCTTCGTCGTCGCCGCCGTCTGGGGGTCTCGATCCGCCTTCGGGGGTCTTCTTACGTCTTGGGGGTCTTCTCGCCGGACTCCTCCGCTCTCTTCTGCTCTTTTACCTAGCTCTTTCACGAGGGGAGGAGTCCGGCTACCTTCTTCGTCATCGCCGCCGTCGTCTGGGGGTCTCGATCCGCCTTCGGGGGTCTTCCGGGGGTCTCTTCTGTTCTTGCGGCGGTCGTCGTCTTCCGCGCCGCCGGCGCCTTCTTCTTCTTGTCCTTCTTCTTGTCCTTCTTCTTGTTCTTCTTCTTCTTCCGATGTTGACCCGAAGCTCTCTCTGCCCGGAATGCCTGTGCCGCTCTGCGCTCGGACTTATATAGGGACATGGGCGACAGGGTCACATGCACATGTCACATGGTGACCCCGCCCCCTTGTGTTGTCACAGTCCCGGAGGATGCTGGGACTGTGACATCGCAAGGGGGCGGGGTCACCATGTGACATGAACATGTGACCCTGTCGCCCATGTCCCTATATAAGTCCGAGTGCAGAGCGGCACAGGCATTCCGGGCAGAGAGAGCGTCGGGTCAACATCGGAAGAAGAAGAAGAACAAGAAGGACAAGAAGAAGGACAAGAAGAAGAAGGCGCCGGCGGCGCGGAAGACGACGACCGCCGCAAGAACAGAAGAGACCCCGGAAGACCCCCGAAGGCGGATCGAGACCCCCAGACGACGGCGGCGACGACGAAGAAGGTAGCCGGACTCCTCCCCTCGTGAAAGAGCTAGGTAAAAGAGCAGAAGAGAGCGGAGGAGTCCGGCGAGAAGACCCCCAAGACGGAAGAAGACCCCCGGAGCAGTGCAATAAAATATTTTTTTTCAAAAGTGTGTGTGTTTTTGTACTTTACATTTTACACCTTAGGTGAATGGGTAGGGGTACATCGTACCCCATACTCATTCACATAGGGTGGGGGGCCGGTATCTGGGGGCCCCCTTATTAAAGGGGGCTCCCAGATTCCGATAAGCCCCCGCCCGCAGACCCCGACAACCAACGGCCAGGGTTGTCGGGAAGAGGCCCTTGTCCTCATCAACATGGGGACAAGGTGCTTTGGGGTGGGGGGGCCGCACGGCCCCCCTTTCCCCAGGGCACCCCCCATGTTGAGGGCACGCGGCCTGGTACGGCTCAGGAGGGGGGGGGGGCGCTCGTTTGTCCCCACCCCTTTCCTGGCCTGCCAGGCTGCGTGCTCGGATGAGGGTCTGACATGGATTTGGGGGGAACCCCCACGCCGTTTTTTCGGCGCGGGGATTCCCTTTAAATCCATGCCAGCTTGCGGAGCTAGCGCGGCGGCATTTACTGCCTACGCTAGCTACGTAACCTGAAGTTACGTTCGAAATGAACGGACTGCTCCGTGTGTGGGCAAGTCCGTTCATTTTCAAAAGTCCCGCGGACTTTTGGCCGGCGGATTATCCGCTGGAGAAGTCCGTGCGTGTGTGGGCAAGTCCACACGCTCGGAAAGTCCAGCGGACCCCGCTGGAAAGTCCCGCGGGATTGTCCGCTGGACTAGGTCCGCCGGCAAAAGTCCCTACGTGTGTACGAGGCATTTGACTAACTGATATGAACAAACGAATGAAGTGAGTTAACAAGCAAACTTACCAAAATCGTTTCTGTGAAGTTACCAAATTTGCTTCCAGCTTTTCCAATCCCTAACAAAAAGCCTTCCTGTTAAGTAAAATGCAACAGGATTGGGTATGCATGCATGTCAAATATTTCACTTATACTTCTAAGATGTAGACATATTACAAATAACTTAAAAAATTATATAGAATAAACAAGGTACATTTCTGAAAAATAAAACATATTAAAAGAGAAAAACTATTTTGCATAGTATGTGTCAAGTATTTATGTTTTAAAGGCATTTTTTTTTCTTTTTAAATAATTGATTACTTTATGAGATTAGAAAATGATCACAATATCTACAATATTCACAAGAACAGATACCAAAAACTTGGATGTATCTTTTCAGCATTAATGTGGAATTCCAGTCAAAATTGAAAATTTCCCCATGATTAGTATGTTAAAAAGGTTTCCTTGGCTTAGAAAGTCTAATCAGCTGCTTCCTGTTCTTCATCCACAGTGGCTTACCTGCTGAGATAAATTTGGCAGCTCATAGGCACTTCCTGAAACCGTTGTGGGTCTCTGTGTGAGAAATCCAGTCTAGCTTTCAGTAAACCTACCCCTGTCCTGCCCAGTCCCACTCAGAACTGCCCCTATCCCTCCCAGCCTTCTGTAGACTGCTCCTCTCTTCCAAGCCTTGTGTTGTCTTAGGCTGAATACACACTGGCATTAAGAGCAGGTGTATGAGAGGCATTAAAAAGGCCCACCAAACGCCTATGCACAAGATACAATAGACAGCTGTTCACACTATGCGTTAGCATTGCGTTGCTTCAAAATTGCCAAGAAGCGTTTGAAGCCTCTAACACCTTGCAAATGCTCTGTCAGGCAGTTGCGGTTGCAGGCGTTAAGATTCGTTAATTTACTGTAATGGAATATGCATTTGTGGAGCAGTTTTAATGCTCGTCAAACGCTTCAAAACTGCCCATAGGGCGTTTGGGGAGCATTTTTTACTTCTTATTAATGCTTGTAAAACGCCTGTCTAATGCCTATACTAAAGCTCATTGACGCCTGTCTGATGCCCATACAAACGCTATAGGAGCATTTGTTGAGCGTTAGAAACTTAGTCAAGTGTGAACAAGCCCTTAGAGCTGAGAGATAGAGTGATAAAGAGAAAAGAGAGCAGTCATTGTAAGGCTGTAATGCTCACTGCAGTGTCTACACCAACACATGACACACACAGCAAGGAGGAATCCAGTACATTAAACTGCAGCCTTTGTGCACAACAATGTTGTGGCGTTCTGCTTGTTATGCATTACACTCACACTCCAATGTAAAATCATCACTACAAGACAGAATCATGAGGGGTTTCTGGTTTGTCGTGCGTTACACTAACACTACAAGGCAAAATCATGTGCAGTTTTCTGCTTATGCGTTGCACTCCCACTACAAGGTGGAATCGTGGAGTTCTCTGCTTGTCATGCATTGCACTCACACGACAAGGCAGAATCATGTGGAGTTTTCTGCTAAGTGTGCATTACACATAACGTAAGAAGAGTAATTGTGTGGTTTTCTACTTGTCATGCGTTACACTCACACGATAAGGTGGAACCATGTGGAGTTTTCTGCTTGTCATGCACTATACTCACACTACAAGGTGAAATCATGTGGAGTTAGTGTATAGTGATTATTGTAGACTGTGCTGAGACCCCAGAGCACTTCCAGCTACACTAATGCCGCGTACACATGGTCGGAACAACAAATGTTCGATGGGAGCTTGTTGTCGGAAATTCTGACCTTGTGTAGGCTCCATCGGACATTTTCCATCTGAATTTCTGACAAACAGAATTTGAGAGCTGGATCTCAAATTTTCCAACAAACTTTGTTGTTGGAAATTCCGATCGTGTGTACACAATTCCAACCCACAAAAGTTCACGCATGCTCGGAATCAAGCAGAAGAGCCGCACTGGCTATTGAACTTAAATTTTCTCGGCTCGTCGTACGCGTTGAACGTCACTGCGTTCTTGGCGATCTGAGTTTCCAACAACATTTGTGTGACCGTGTGTATGCAAGACAAGTTTGAGCCAACATCCGTCAGAAAAAAACATGGATTTTGTTGTTGGAATGTGTAATTGTGTGTACGCGGCATAACAGTCTCCTTCTCCTGTGGTGGTCTTGATTCAAAGCCCTGCTCAGCTATGCTGTATATGTGCACTGGAGCCCCCAGCCTTCCTGTGTCCTGTGTGAATGGTTCTTTATTTTTTTTTATTTTTTTTTATTCATTTTCTCATGAATGAAGATGCACAATACATTATTATTGATGAGAGAGCAACTGTAGGAACCTGTGATCAGCTCCTCCCATCCTCTTAAGCCCCATAAACACGGTCGGATTTTCCGATGACCAGTTCCGTCGGATCATGTCCGTCGGACTTTGTCCGATGTTGGTGTTGCGTACACACGGTCGGACAATGTTGTCAGAATTTCCGGTCTTCAAGAATGTTGTGACGTAAGTCGTCTTCCACGAGACTAGAAAAGGGAAGTTCAGCACCACGTCCTGCACCCGTTGGGCTCCTTCTGCTGATCCCGTGTTTATCGCGAGTTAGTTGAAGTTTGGGGACTTACGATTCGCGCTTCTCAGTTTTGTGACTCAGATCGTTACTGCTCTTCAGTTTGTGCTTGTCGTGCGTATCTGTTTATTAGTGCGTGTAGTCAGTTCGCATTTGTTGGTCATTGCGGCCTATATCTTGATATAGGACGCTTTGATTTTCACTGCTTATTGTCTGCTCATTTCTGGTATTCATTTCGTTCTTTCAGGCCTTGCTGTTTATCGGTGCTTTCTGTTTGTCCGTTCTGACCAGCCGACCGTTTGTGAGCGATGTTTCCCGTACGTACTCGTCGCCGAGTTCGTGCTGTACGCGGAATTGGTGTCGGGCTTTTAGCTTTGAGCCAAGACCCGTCCATGAACAGAGTGACGAGGAGTATGTGGACAAAGAATTGGTTGCTTCAGCGTGATCAGTTCTCGCACATGCCTTTGCTTCGTGAGATCCGGGAGAATAATCCTGATGATTTCAGGAACTTTCTCCGGATGACGGACCCTGTTTTTCACCGTCTTTTGGCTTTGCTGACCCCTTTTATCAGCCGGCAGGATACCTGCATGAGACAAGCCATCACTCTGGAGCAGAGACTTGTTGCTACGTTGAGGTACTTGGCGACAGGGAGAAGCCTTCAGGATTTGAAGTTCTCCTCAGGTATCTCTCCCCAGGCCCTGGGAATCATTATTCCAGAGACCTGTTCTGCCATCATCCAGGTCCTGCAGGAGGACTATATTAAGGTAACATTTCTACTTTACTATTCCCTTCTATGTATGCTCTGTTTGCTAATGTCTTGTATTTTTGTCCTCCTTCCCTAATTACCATGATTGCAATATGCTCTAAAATGCTGTGCCCCTTTTCTCCTTCCTGCATTTTTCCCTTCACTTACCTCCCCAGCATGCTCTTCTGGCCCAATAGACACCTATGGCCTAGTCACTTAAGCAATGTATTTTGTCTGCTGCATAGTATTTTTTTCCCCCAAACACCCCCTAAAATATGCACAAATGTTTGCTGTGTGTTTTACTTCATGCAGAGCCCCATTTTTTCCCCATTTTTTTTTTGGGGGGGGGTGCCAAACTCATTAGGAACCCCCTCCCCCAACTGCTCTGTCAGATGCTACCAATCCTCTATCTGCTGGCTTTCCCAAGGTCAATACACACTATATACCTACCTCTTTATAGTGGGCATCTTTAGGGATGAATTCAGCAAAGCATGTAGTGCAAGGGGCTGGCTCCCTACTTTCCATTTCCTCTTTTTTGGGGTTTTTTCCCTCCTATTAGCTTGCTAGGTAATTGCAGAATGTCAAAATGTGCTTCCCTTTTTTTTTTGGGGGGGGGGGGGATTTGGAATGTTCTTTTATCTTTCCTGTGGGCTGCCAATAGTGTTAAGTAAGGAGGGTCTGGCCAAACTAGCACACATTATTGAGCCATTTGGCAATCAATGAAGTGCAGAGGGTTACCTGTCCAAACCCCCCCCCAAACCCCTAGTTATTGTCAATGGCCCATCAGAAGTGGGGGGATTGATGGGGGGTGAGTAATCTGCTAGGGGGACCCTCTACTTTTCGGTGCAAATACTTTCCAGCTTAAAATTTAAAAGTCTCATCTTGTTCCAAGATGTTTAGTGTCTAATCTGCTTGCAATGTTTATGTGCAAAGTGACTAATTTTTTGTTCTTGTTTCACTCCACAGTTCCCTTCCACGCCACAGGAATGGCAGACTGTGGCCTCCCACTTTGCCAGCCGTTGGGACTTTCCTAACTGCGGAGGTGCAATTGATGGGAAACACGTCCGCATCGTCCCACCCCCCAACTCGGGGTCCTACTATTATAATTATAAGGGGTTTAATAGTGTAGTGATGTTGGCGGTGGTGTCGGCGACATACGATTTTTTTGTATGTGGACGTGGGGATGAACGGCCGGATCTCGGATGGTGGTGCCATTGCACACACGGAGTTCTACTGGCGTCTCCAAAGTGGCAGTCTGTGCTTGCCACCTCCAGAGGAGAATGCTGAAGGACTCCCCTTCGTCTTTGTCGCAGATGAAGCGTTTGCGCTGACTCCCCATCTGATGAGGCCCTTCCCGATGAGGACCCTCACCCCAGACCAGTGGGTCTGCAATTACAGGCTGTCGAGAGCCCGCAGAGTGGTGGAGAACACCTTCGGGATCCTGGCCAGCCGCTTCCGCCTGTTTTTGACGGCTATTAACTTGGCGGAATACAAACTCAACCACATAGTTCTTGCCTGCTGCATATTGCACAACTTTTTGAAAAGACACAACAGCAACTATGTGGTGGCCGTTGGCCCAGATGTGGACGGGCCTTCCAATGCCGACCTCACAGCCCTTCAAGCGGCACGTCCAGGCTTGCCCCCTCTAAATGCCCGCGAGGTCCGCAAGCAATATATGGAGTACTTTGTGGGTAGGGGGGCCATTGCTCTGCCTGACGATGTGTGAGAGGCATTTTTTAATAAATAATATTTTTTTAAACAAACCTATGATTTCTTGTCATTTCCGTATTATAGCTTATTTGAGATATAAATGTTTGCCCTTTAGCTTCAACAGTGGGAATGCACTTTCTGGGCAAAAGGAGGTAACAGTCTCTTCTTCCCAAAAAGAATCTTCTCATCTTGTGTGTGTGATACCTAATCTTTTGTCTAGAGAAGGTTTGTAGTGCATAACTGACACCCAAAATACTCCTTTTCATCACCATGCCAGAAATGTGTGTATTTCCAAAAATGGTGTGCTACGTGTTTTCGTACAAAGCACTGTGGGTGTCATTTACATAAGCCAAATCCACTATGCTCTACAAGTGCACTGCAAAAGTGCCCTGGAAAATACACTTGCAGTGCAAACTGGAATTGCCTTTAGTAAATAACACCCATTGCCCCCCAAATCCTTTACTTTTGACATACATAATGCTTTTGTGTTTTTAAATAAGGAAGCCACACATTTTGAAAATTACAAAAGTTTACTTACAACACATTCACAAGTGCGTTTACAAACTTCTTGGCAAAACTGACAAGATCTTGGTTCTTTCGAACATTGTTTACTAACATTCCGCATTTGTAAAAACCAGGCATGGAGCAAAACAGAACAGACTGAACATAGGAACTTGCAAAGTTCACCTTTCTAAAGTGAAGACAAGATCGGACATGACTATATGTTCAAAGTGTGTTTGATCTTGCCTTCATCACATGGGGGGTCACCCCTGGAAAATGGTAATTTAGAACATGCACACAATTTGGGTCTCCAAATGGACATTAGATGGTAAAACACATGCCTAGAATGTTCAAAAGTGCAATTTCCCATCATGGGGATCAATGGACGTGTTTTGGGGGTGCAACCCCTTCACCACACCCACTTTAGTAGTTAGTAAAGTGGTTGCACCCCCAACAAAACGTTGTCATTCATCCACCATGATGGGAGCTAGCACATGTGGACACAATGTGTGCATGTTCCAAATTTGCCACAGTTCTTAAGTTGCAAATGTTGTCACAAACAGCCACAAATGTGTGTTAATTACTTGGTGCGTTTTCAGATTTTCCCTAAAACATCAATGATGTTCTTCAATTTTTGTTGAACATCATTGATGTTTTGCTTTATCTCATCTAGATCTCGATTGCAGACCATTATCTCCCCGATGAGTACGTGTGCACTTTCAATGGTAAAGTGTGATTCTTCTTCCACAACATCATCGTCACCTAAAAAAAACAAAAAAAAATGTCTCTTGGAAATGAGGCAGGCATACATTGATTAGCTTACCAGTAGCTGTGTTCTCCCACACTCACCTGTTGTGGTGACAAGTTCTCCAAGTTCTATGATCTCTCCTTCCTCCTCCTCCTCCTCTGCTTCTGGTCTTTCCCCTTCTTTAGGAGGTGTGGGTTTTCTGGTTTCCTCAGACGTCCCGAGTTTTCACTCCCCTATGAGAATGTACAAAAGGAAGATTTAGCACCACAATCTATTGAGGGCAGAAATAGGAAATGTCAAACATTGCTTGAAAGTGAGGGACAATATTTTTGGTTGGCCAGTTACAAATGACAACAACATGAATGTAGTCACTTTGTAAAGGTGCTAAACTTACTAGCTTTTTGGTAGAAGTTTGTCTGATGGAGACACCCCTCTAGTATCCACTGGAGCACATGAGTGGAAAAGCATAATAAAAAGGGAGTTTGGGTGTCCCAGCACTAGTGCTCTAGAGTCCAGATGGGTAAACAGCTACTGAGTGACCTCTCCTTTACATTGAATACATTTGCTTGACATTCTTGATGACATCTCTATTGAGAACAAACTTCCTTTCACTAAAAACTTCACCAAACCTCGTATTATAAGTGGCCGAACGATCGAGGTTGAGTACGATCGAATGGACACACACGAACATGACACTGGCAGAAAGATCGAGGTTGAGTACGATCGAATGCACAGACGAACATGAAAGTGGCCATTTTCTAATGTACAACATTGAAAAAATCCAAACACATGGAGCAGTATGCAAGCAAGAAATCAAACACAAAACACAACTACTTACTTTTTTGAAGAACTCGCTTGATCTTTCTGTACTGATCGGGCTCCCTCAGTTTCAGGTCTGACCAGCGTTTCCTCAGTTGCTCCTTGGATCGTTGTACCCCAAAATGATTGTACAGCCTCCTCACAACTTTAGACATGATCTTGGCCTTTCGGACACTGGGGTTGAGGTAAGGCCCATACTTCCCATCATAGTCGCTCCTCTTTAATATGTCCACCATCTCCAACGTTTCTCCAAAAGACATATTGGAGGCCTTAAATTTCAGCCGCCGGGATCGGGACGTTTCTGCCTCCGGCCTTTCCTCGTCCTCCTCCTCGTTGGTGTAATATTTGGGGCGCACCTGCTGTGTCCCCGCCATGTGCTCTCCCCACTGCACCGTAAAGAGAAGGGGTGGGGAATAGACGAGAAAGATCGTCAGGGGCGGGCGGAGTTTCATGCATGCGCACTGTATATAAAACGTCACACGCATGTGTCGTAGCCACGATCTGTGAGACGAGGGGAGAGAAAGCTCACGCACGAGACGAACGCTAGAACGAAGGTACAATTTGAACTTGGTACATAACTAGCCTAGACTGATTAGACCTTGACGCTTCTTTATGGAGAAGATTAGGAGAGTTTAGCCTGACATTATTTATAGTGTTTTGTGTGGTGTTGTGTCTTGCAGAGATTATGCAGGGATTCAACGATGTGAGTTTTCTCCCCCTCTTCATTGATAAATATAGGGAAATGACCCTATTATGGCAGGCTAAACACCCCGATTACGGCAACAAACAAAGAGGTACGCAGCCATGCTGAAACTTGTGGAATTTGTAAAGCCAAGGATGCCCATGGCAACCGTTCAGAATTTAAGACTCAAAATTGGCAGCCTGAGGAGTGCGTATTTCAGGGAGCGCAATAAGGTCCTGAAGTCCCAAGCATCTGGAGTTGCAGCAGGTCTGGTCCATGTCCCCAAGCTCTGGTACTATGACAGGCTCCATTTTCTCAAAGACCAAGCTGATGTCACGGAGTCACTCTCGACTCCTCCTTCCACGTTTCCTTCCGCGCAGGCCACCCCTGATGAGGCTTCCGAGGAGCAACCTGGGCCTTCCAGTCTGGAAGATGTGGAGGAGCCCAGCTTGAGCCAGGTATAGTAGTTTTGGAACCATTTTTGAGAAAACGAAATTATGTTCACTTAATTCAGGATCCCCAATTGCTTAGTTCCTAACGTGTTTGACATATCAACACACAGTAGTGTTGGAGACATTTGGGGCAAGAATATAAACTGCAGGGCTGAGAATTGTATGGTTTCCGATTTGTAAACATTTTGCAACAGTCACTAGATGAAAATTGTGTGTGTTTGATGAACAAATAACTCAAACTATGTCCCTTTTTCATACACAGGAAGGTGGCTGTGGAATGTGGCAGTCAGGAGGAGGAAGGGGTTAGTGGCAGCCAAGAGGTGGGTAGTGGCAGCCAAGAGGGGGGTAGGCCTAGGAGCCTGACTGTCTCCCAAGTCCCTCCCCTCCACCTTCCCTACAAAAGGGCGAGAAGGGGGGGTGAGGCAGGAGAGTCAGCGCTCCGGCTGATCAGAGAGGCTTCAGCCTCCCTACATGCCACACCCACCTACGAGGAGACCTTTGGCTCCGTGGTTGCCACTAAAATGATGGCTATGGAGGTGGGGCAACGCAACATGTGTGAGGATGTCATCCTCAAGGTCCTAAATAAGGGTATGGCTGGGGGGATGACCCCACTCACACATGTTTGCGATAGTGACCTTGCTCCACCTCCTCCTCCTTTTGCCACCCCACCAGCACCGCAGCCACAGCGTGCAAGGAAGCGTGGAAGGAAAACAAGAGAGTGACGACCTGGATTCAGTCTGGTCTGAGAGAAGATGGAGCCTCTCGTAGTACCAGAGCCTGGGGACCTAGATGGCATCTGCTGCAGTTCCGGATGTTTTGGACTTCAGGACCAGATAGCACTCCCTTATAAAGATACGTACTCCTCAGGCCACCAATTTTAGAAGCTTCAAAAATGATGTTTGCCGTGGGTGTCCAAGGCTTTGCTAATTCCCCAAGTTTCTCCATCGCTGCGTTCCTCTTTGGTTTGTTGCTGAGACCTAAATAAAGGTATTTTTGAGTTGAAAAAAAACATTGCCTATGTGTTTTACTTTTCTACAATGACAGTTTATTTGTGAGTAGGCAGGTACATTTCACAAATAATAAAGTCCAATTAACAAGGGGCACCAACAACAAACAAACTCCTACTAAATTTAAGCAACAAATACAAATGTTAATAATGTTGTTTTGCTAAGTTGAGACACACAACCCCCCCCTCAAAAATCAAAATAAATTATCCTGAAAATATGTATTCCAAACAAAAAAAAAAAAAAAGACAAATCATCCAAAAAATATAACAAACATTCTTTTACGATCTGAGGAAAAATAAACATCTAGTCAAGAAATCCTGAAAAAGAATAAATAAATAAGTTTGTGAGAAGAAAGGGTGAATAAGAGCGGCTAAAACACGTCATTCTTCTTGCATTGTAAAGAAAAAGAGAATGCGCTGCATTAAAGACATTTTAACATTGCCGCGTGACGAATGTGCTGTGTCGATTAGGAACGGTAGTTTTACCTGACCGAGCGCTTCCGTCACAGAATTTCTTCTGAGAATGCGTAGCACTTTGTCCGTCGGACTACGCTACACGCGATCGGAATTGGTGTGATCGGACTTTGTTGTTGGAAAATTTATCCAGCAGGAGATAGAACTTTGTCCGTCGGACAATCCGATGTAAACTGTCCGATGGTGCCTACACACGGTCGGAATTTCCGACAACATTGTCCGATAGGACAGAATCCATCGGAAAATCCGACCGTGTGTATGGGGCTTTAGACATACCATGTGCCATGCTGGTTCTGGTCCCCTTCCGCTGACTTAATCTCCAGGTCCTGCATTCCACGCTGATCCTGGCAGCGTAGCTGATTCCTCTGGTGCTTCCCTTCCACTGAGACTTCCCTCTGCTGGTCGGCTGGAATTCCTGCTGCATACTGGACCACCTCCAGGACTACCAAATCGGGACTACCCTGAGGTTAGACGCTGGACCACCATCGCATCCACTTTTTAACCCTATGTTTAGTAACTGTTTTTTAACCCCATTCGGGGACAAATTACAAGTGAAGGCGCAATGTTTTAGAACCTTAAATCTCCCAACAAAAAAATCTGTTATAAAATACACAGTCTATAAGTCCATGTAGGTAATGGATAATGTTATATCGGCAATATAAATGCCAAAACTCAAGGCTGCCGTCATATAGGAACTGAAACCGTGTTTCAAGGCACTGCAGAAAAACAAGGAGAGAGGCGCCTCTGAGTGCAGATGTTTTTAAAAACTTTAATAGACATACGGTTTATGAACTCACATTTTAGTAGTGAATAGGGATGGGCAGACAGGTGGGTATAAACGTCAAGTGGGGGGGGGGCGTAGTGATGGCGGTGTAGTGAGACTCGTGTGTGGAGCACTGAGTTCCCCCCTCCAGCGTTCCGATCTGTTGTTCATAGCAGAGAGGCAGCTATCTGCAGCTATTCCCGCTGTGCCTATCTACTGCGGGACTGGAGTCTGACATAGATGGATTTACGGTGTCACGGGAGGTGAAGGAGGAGGCAGAGGAGAGGAGAGGAGAAGCGAACGAAGATGTGGAGGTGGGGAGGTGTGTGACAAGCAGGCGGTGTGTAAAGCGGGACCGATAACCAGGAACATCAATTAACTGGTCAGTGTGGGTGGTGTATTCCCTTCCCATTCCATCCCGCCCCATCTTATCCTCCCTTAAATCTCACCTCCATCATCTGATTGTTTGGACTTTGAGATCTCTGAATTCCTGCTTTATTATGGCCGCAGTAGAGACTGAATGAAACACTGCAGTTGTAGTGGGATGCCCCTTTTTCCAGATTCTCGTCCCTTTAACTCAACTCCCCACAATCCTTTGAGCTCCTGGATCCGCCCGGGGGATATAAATGTCAGCTCCACCCAGCTTCCTGTGCTCAGAGAGATCCTGCCTGATGGGACAGCAGTGACTGGGCAAGTGAGCTGTTCCCAGGTGCTGGGTCCTCCCCTGTTAAGTCTGGTGTGCGGGCCATCAGCAGTGAGCACAAGAGCACGTAGCATCTTTCCAAGCCCCAGTCACTGGAGAGGACTCTGTTACAGTCCATTTTCAGAAGCTGTCCATGAAGTGGGTTGGCCCTATCTGCAGCCACCAGAACCTCCTGACCAAAGCAAGTAGAAAGCAGTGCCAGCAAGAAGTGTGTGCCAGAAGGAGGTCCACTCAGCTCACAGTCTGTTGAAAGAACGATTACTATCTTGGACATGTGAGCTTCTTTATCCCTCTATTCTATTTGAAGATTGAACTCACAACATGCTGCTGCCACCTAGTGGACATTAGTTGAATGGCAGTATAATTGTTATATGCTTTTTCTTCACGGTTCATATAAATGTTCTGTACTGTATACCGTGTTCACAGAACTCCGGTACAATTTATGTTGAAGTTCATTGTTAAGTAAAATAGTAATTGCATATCACCGCTGGTCTGATCATTTGGCTGAAACCGTTACACTACACTTGGCGTCACAAACAGGATCAGCCATGTCAGACAGTGATGAGGAGAGCAGCACAATGGCAGAGCCAGTCAGCAGCGGCACTGAGGGAGCTAAACAGTCTGCCATAGCTTCTCTATTGCTGGCAGGATTGCTACCACAACAGCTGCCTAAGTACACAGGACCAGATCAGGACTTAGATGATTGGATTAGAAGATTGCGGGGCTTGATCTGGTCATATGGGGTCCCACCTGCACAACAGGCAGACCTGGCAATTAATGCCCTTGAAGGGGAAGCAAGGAAGTTGATCCTACACCTTCCAGCAGAGGACCAGGACTCTCTAGATAAGATAATCAGCCGCTTGGAAGCAGTGTACACCCAGACGGTTGCATTAGGGGATCTTAGAGTTCGCTTTATCAGTAGAAGGCAGAGAGTGGGAGAATCCATTCCACAGTACGCCCTGGAACTGCAGGATATAACAGCCTAGATCTGCCGCAAGGAGAGGAGGAGAGCAGGACGTGCTGGCTGGAGTGATACAGATGGGTGGCTGAAGGATCAGTTTGTGGATGGGGCTTCTGTATGACAAATTTAGGGAAAAGTTACAGGAAAAGGACAGAAGTAACCCAAACTTAAAATTCCACGAAATTCTAGAAGCAGCTATCCTATATTCAGAACCCAGACGTGCCAGTACGGACGTCCTCATGGCCAGCACAGGTTGGAGGTGGCCATCCACAAGCTGATGGAAGGAATGGCCCAGCTCCAGACAGAACTTGCCACGCTGAGACGTGAGTGAGACAGTCCAAGAGGGCCAAGGGAGCACACCCCTTCATGGAGAAACCGATCTCTGCCCCGCAGACGACCAAGACGGGAGAGGTCACCCTCTCCATGTTGGGGCTGTCGACAAAAGGGACATCGCTTGAGGGACTGTCCTGATCGAATACCGAGGGAGCCTTTAAACTCAGAGCGCCCCGCCGCTAAGAGTCAAGCAGTGGGGCGGCCCAGCAAAACGACTCCCCGTCACACACGGAGGACGCGGTGGTCGATTGCCCTGTGGTACACGGGTACTTCGATGGCCAAGAGGTCGAATGTCTCTTCGACACTGGGTCCCAAGTTACCATTCTGCCAGAACCTTTGTTCCAGCGATACTTCCCAAAGAAGAAAATGAGTCAGGATACCCCCTGGATCTCACTGACAGCTGCCAACGAACTTCCTATAGAAGTGGCTGGGATTACCTGGATGAAAGTAGAACTGTGGGGACAGGACCTTGGCCAAAAAGGTGTTGTGGTTACACGAGCGTCTGGAAAAGGACGGCCGCAGGTCATATTGGGCATGAATATCATCCAGGGGCTGAGGCCTGAGCTGTTAAAACAATGTCCTACACACCTGGGACCACCTAAAGAAGTTAAAAAGCTGCTCCTTACCTTGGCAGCCCTAAAGGACTCTGACTCAAGTATCGCAAACATTAATGAAAAGGCCGGTGTTGTGAGGGTTCCTTTTGGGACAGAGATTGTAATACCTTCCTGCAAAGAACTTATACTTCCCATGAATGTTGGATCATGCCATAGACTACAGGGCATCCCAGTGCTAGTGGAACCCTTACCCTCAGATATGGCCCCATTTGTTGCTAGAACTCTCACAGTAGTTCGCCAAGGCACCGTGCTAGTTAGGATGCGGAACAGCAAGACGATTCCACTTCACCTGCCCCCGGGGACACCAGTGGCAGAACTGGCCCTGATTACAGGTGTGATTTCTCCCAAAGTGGACCACATAGAGCTCCAGAAATTTCACGGACGACGCTATGTAGCTAAAGTGAATGTTGCCAAAAGTTCAGCAGGGGCAGACCCAGCATGGGTAGGAGAATAGATACTTTCACTTCTACAGCTGTCCACTGAGGAACTCACACCCCCTCAGGTAGAAGCAGTAAGGCAACTGGTAGATAAGTGGTCGGAGGCGTTTTCCCAGGGGGATTTTGACCTGGGCTGTAGCAATGGGATTGAACATGAGATCTCAACAGGAGGAAATCCACCCATCCGGGATCGCTACAGAAGCATACCCTCTCACCTTTATCAGGAAGTCAAGCAGATGTTGGAACAGATGATGCAGTAAGGCGTAATCGAAGACAGCACGAGCCCATGGGCAGCTCCCGTTGTATTAGTGCGGAAAAAGGACGGCACCCTCCGCTTCTGTGTAGATTATAGACGGTTGAATGCTGTCACTACAAGAGACGCCTATTCCCTGCCGCGGATTGAAGAGTCCCTAACTGCTCTAGGGAAAGCTAAGTTCTTTTTAATACTTGACCTCACCAGTGGGTATTGGCAGATCCCTGTGGTCAAAGCAGATCGACCAAAAACTGCTTTCATCACCCCTATGGGACTATGGCAGTTCAAGAGAATGCCTTTCGGGCTGAACAATGCACCTGCTACCTTCCAAAGGACAATGGAGCATTGTCTTGGGGATATGAACTTGGATAGCATCCTGATTTATCTTGATGACATAGTGGTGTTCTCTGCCACCTTTGAGGAACACCTCACTCACCTTGATGCTGTTCTAGCCCGGCTACATCAGTATGGGCTGAAGCTTAAGCCAACAAAAATGCCACCTGTTCAAAAGTGAGATTGAATATTTGGGACATGTCATTTCAAAACATGGTGTGCTC
The DNA here is from genome assembly GCA_028564925.1 of Lithobates sylvaticus. Taxonomy (NCBI): domain Eukaryota; kingdom Metazoa; phylum Chordata; class Amphibia; order Anura; family Ranidae; genus Lithobates; species Lithobates sylvaticus. Next base: position 205,688,086 of record CM053032.1, read on the forward strand.
CCCAACCCAGAGAAAATCAAGGTAATACAAGAATGGAAGGCACCATCGACCGTGACTGAGGTTAGAGCCTTCCTAGCCTTCCTTAGTGGGGCACTATCGACGTTTCATCAAGCACTACGCCCATCACGCTGCTCCAATCCAGAAATTACTACATGGAGTAGACCAGAAAGGAGGTCACAAGAGGGTGGAATGGGGACTGGAACAACAAGAGGCATTTGACTTCTCAAAGCACGGGTTGGTGACAGCCCCTGTATTGGCCTTTGCTGATTTCTCCCTTCCCTTTCGGTTACAAACTGATGCCAGTAACCAGGGCCTGGGGGCCATGCTCTCACAAATGCAAGATGGTAAGGAATAGGGATGAGCCGAACACCCCCGCATTCGGCTCGCACCAGAACCCGCGAACGGACCTAAAGTCCGTGCGAGGTTTAGAACCCTATTAGTTATAATGGATGCAAACGTTCAAAATTAAAAGTGCTCATTTTAAAGGCTAATATGCATGTTAATGTCATAAAAAGTGTTTGGGGACCTGGGTCCTGCCCCAGGGGACATGTATCAATGCAAAAAAAAAAACAGTTTTAAAAACTGCAGTTTTTTCAGGAGCAGTGATTTTAATAATGCTTAAATTGAAACAATAAAAGTGTAATATTCCTTTAAATTTCGTACCTGGGGGGTGTCTATAGTATGCCTGTGAAGGGGCGCATGTTTCCCATGTTTAGAACTGTCTCTGCGCAAAGTGTCATTTTTGCAAGTAAAAAAGCTATTTAAAATCACTTGCGGCTAATGTGTATTGACGGCTCTCGTAATACAGAGAACAGTCATTCATTGAAACTCATTCATAAAAAAAGTAATTGATAAAAAATAAAAAAATGAAAAAAATAAAGCGTAGGGGTCCCCCCAAATTCAATAACCAGGCCCTTCAGGTCTGGGATGGATATTAAGGGGAACCCTAGCCAAAAAAAATGGCGTAGGGTCCCCCTCAAAATCCATACCAGACCCTTGAGGTCTGGTATGGATTTTAAGGGGAACCCTAGCCAAAAAAAAATGGCGTGGGGTCCCCCTCAAAATCCATACCAGACCCTTATCCGAGCACGCAACCTGGCAGGCCGCAGGAAAAGAGGGTGGACGAGAGCGCCCCCCCTCCCGCCTGAACCGTACCAGGCCACATGCCCTCAACATTGGGAGGATGCTTTGGGGTCTAAGACCCCTAAAGCCCCTTGTCCCCATGTTGATGAGGACAAGGGCCTCTTCCCCACAACCGTGCCCGGTGGTTTGTGGGGGTCTGCGGGCGGGGGGCTTATCGGAATCTGGACGCCCCCTTTAACAAGTGGACCCCCAGATCCCGGCCCCCCCCCTGTGTGAAATGGTAAGGGGGTACTTCCTACCATTTCACCAAAAAAGTGGCAAAAATGGTAAAAATGACAGGAGACGGTCTTTGACAATTCCTTTATTAAATTCTTCTTTCTTCTTTCTTCATCCTTCGGTTTCTTCATCTTCTCATTCCGTCATCTTCTTCCATCTTCTTCTTCCATTTTCTTCTTCCTCCGATCCGCTTCTTCTTGCGCTGGTCTTCTCGTCCTTCTCGTCCGGCATCTTCTTCCGTCGGCGTCGGCGTCGGTGTCTTCTTGGGCCGCTCCGCGCAATGGGAGGCTCCCGCTGTGTGAGGCTCCGCTCCGTCTGACAGGTCTTTTAAAACGGAGGGCACCTGGTGACCCCGCCCCCCTCTGACGTCATGGGGAAAGTCATCATGGAATTACCCATGACGTCCCTGTGCGTCAGAGGGGGCGGGGTCACCAGGTGCCCTCCATTATAAAAGACCTGTCAGACGGAGCGGAGCCTCACACAGTGGGAGCCTCCCATTGCGCGGAGTGGCCCAAGAAGAGACAGAGACACCGACGCCGACGGAAGAAGATGCCGGACGAGAAGGACGAGAAGACCAGCGCAAGAAGAAGCGGATCCAGGATCTGGTATGGATTTTGAGGGGTGACACTGACACGCTGTACAGTGACTGAAACAGAATATGCGAGGCCATGGGGCATGTACTATGGCCCCTGAGCTATAATTGGCTACAGGCATCCTGCCTGTAGCCAATTATGGCTCTCCTCGCTGCCGGCGCTGTGATTGGCCAAGCATGCGGGGTCACAGTGCATGCTTGGCCAATCATCAGCCAGCATTGCACTGCGCGGGCCGCAATGCATTGCGGGGCCGCTCGCATCACACAAATTTGATGCGAGCGGCCCCAATAGTTCTGGGCTCGCTGAGCGAGCGAATGCCTGGTGCTCGATTCGAACATGGGTTTGAATCGAACACCGGGCTCATCCCTAGATGCCACTAACACAGTACAAGTCCTATGGGTGCTTCTGGGAAGACAATATAGGAACTCTGTGTGATGCCACTAACACAGTACAAGTCCTATGGGTGCTTCTGGGAAGAAAATATAGGAACTCTGTGTGATGCCACTAACACAGTAAAAGTCCTATGGGTGCTTCTGGGAAGAAAATATAGGAACTCTGTGTGATGCCACTAACACAGTAGAAGTCCTATGGGTGCTTCTGGGAAGAAAATATAGGAGCTCTGTTTGCTGCCACTAACACACTAGAAGTCCTATGGGTGCTTTTGGGGTGCAATGCTGTGCTAACAGCACTGCGGTTGGTACTACTGAAATACTGTACTAACAGTAAAACACGCACCAGACTAAACCCCAGCAGCAGCTAAAAACACACTAACCAGCAGCAATGGACGATCAATGACAGGTAGCAATGGTTTAGCAAATAAATAGCCAATGGTTTAGCAAAGTAGAGCAAATCTTTCTATATGAATGAATCTAGCAAAGACACAGAATCAGCCTGATTTCTCCTAAAGCCGGAACTCAAGTGACCGGCGCCAACGGCGTGGCGGCCTTTTAAATGGTGGGGCGTGTACTAAAGCCCCTGAGCTGTAATTGGCTACAGGCGTCCTGCCTGTAGCCAATTATGGCTCTCTGAGTTTCCGGCGCTGTGATTGGCCAAGCATGCGGGGTCACAGTGCATGCTTGGCCAATCATCAGCCAGCAATGCACTGCGCCGGCCGCGACGGCCGCAATGCATTGCGGGGCCGCTCGCATCACACGAATGTGATGCGAGCGGCCAAAATAGTTCTGGGCTCGCCGAGCGAGCGAACGCCCGGTGCTCGATGCGAACATGGGTTCGCATCGAGCACCGGGCCCATCCCTAGTAAGGAACAGGTTATTGCTTATGCCAGCCGCAGCCTTCATCCAACCGAGAGAAACCCTGCAAACTACAGCTCCTTCAAGTTGGAACTGTTAGCGCTGGTGTGGGCCGTCACAGAACGTTTTGCAGAATATCTCATAGGGTCTAAGTTTGAAGTCTGGACGGACAATAACCCCTTAGTACATCTCCAGACATCCAAACTTGGCGCTCTGGAACAAAGATGGGCAGCACGTCTAGCAAAGTTTGACTTTTCCCTGCATTACCACCCGGGAAGGGGCAACCACGTGGCTGATGCCCTATCACGGTACCCTTCAGCACAACCACAGCGAGATGTGGCTGAAGAAGCAGAAGAAGAAGAAATTCCACCCTTAATGGGGGCTAGATCTAAGAGTAGACTACGGGTGGACCTTATCCAGGTATTGGAAGATTATAACTGGGCAGAAACGCAGAAGGATGACCCTGTGATTGCCCCAGTAATAGAGGCAATGCAGTTATGGCGCTGGCCCAGTAGAAGTGAAAGATCACAACTGCTACCAGAAACACAAAAACTGCTGAACGAATGGTCACGCCTCCTCTTGAGAAATGGCATATTGTATCGCAGAATAATGTTCCCCCATGACTCTTCGGTAACCTGGCAGGTCGTACTGTCGCGGGCAAGACCTCGACCAGTGGCAGAAAGGATCCATGTGGAAGGAGGACATTGGGGAGTCCACAAAACATTTGCCTGGTTCAAAAGGCAAGCCATGTGTGTGGGGTTGTTCCAGTTGATTGATCAGATATGTCGTCACTGTGCGGTATGCTCCGAAGGGGGCTGAGGTCCAGGTGATTCCCATGACTTGGAACACGTCTGCCCCATTGGAAGTATTGACAGTTGACTTCCTCACCCTCGACATGTCAGAAGATGGACATCGCCATGTCCTTGTTATGGTGGACCACTTTACCAAGTTTGCAGTAGCTGTACCAACTCGTGACCAGACTGCAAAGACTGCAGCTCAAGCAGTGTGGAAACACTTCTGTCTCCCTTATGGTTGCCCTCAGAAGATACATACAGATCAAGGGCCCTGCTTTGAAAGTGAGTTCTTCAGGGAGTGGTGTCGCTCATTAGGTGTCAAGAAGACGCATACGACCCCATATCACCCACAGGGTAACGGAGCCTGCGAGAGGTTTAATCGTACCCTGATACAACTGTTGAGTGGGCTGGCCCGTGAGAAACAAACCAGATGGAACCATTACTTGGCTGAAGTGGTTTGGAAGTATAATCATACTGTGCACTCAGCGACAGCTCGCTCTCCTTACCATGTGATGTTTGGTCGTACTCTTGGGGGGCCCATAGATCTATGGGGTGTCGTCCCCACTGAAGAACTGGAGTATACTTCAGCAACCTGGATTCGAGAGTGGAGGCGACGCCTGTCAGAAGTCCAACAGTTTGTAAAGGAGCGAACTTGGGTGGAACAAGAAGAGTCAGGAACGGAGGTCTATGACCTGAAACCTGGAGATAGGGTCTTGATCAGGCGCAAAGGTGCACATCAGCAGGGCAAGCTACAAACTCCATGGGAGGAAGTGCCCGGAGTTGTGCTACAGCAACCAATTCCAGGAGTGCCAGTCTATGATGTCCAGAAAGAAAGTACACAAGACAGGCCCAGGCGGCTACACCGCAGGCTCCTCAAACCCATTAGGAATTACGTAGAGATGCCTGAGAGCTTATCTAGAGAGCCGAAAGAACAGGTTTCTAAGCCACACGTAGCAGCCCCAGCAGAGAATCAGTGGTGGCTACTCTCCGTTCCCTCACTGCCGCCTCCAAATCTCCCAGGAGAGATTACATATACAGACAATGCCATGCAGCCCCATGATTGTCCAGCTCGTATTCCTACTCCTGCTGTGGAGCCCTCTGACCCACTGTCCACTGAGATGCCTGAAGGTGAAGATGTACTTTTGCCTTCTCCTGAAGAAGAGCCTGAACCTCAACCCTTGAGATGCTCTCAGAGACACAACTTTGGGAAACCACCTGAATGCTTTGCACAGGAGGACTTTGTATGGTCGGTAAACTTGCCTGGAATCGTAAGTTCAAGTGGGGTGGAGTGTAGTGGGATGCCCCGTTGTCCAGATTCTGGTGTAGGTCCCTTTAATTCAACTCCCCACAATCCTTTGAGCTCCTGGATCTGCCCGGGGGATATAAATGTCAGCTCCACCCAGCTTCCTGTGCTCAGAGAGATCCTGCCTGATGGGACAGCAGTGACTGGGCATGTGATCTGTTCCCAGGTGCTGGGTCCTCCCCTGTTAAGTCTGGTGTGCGGGCCACCAGCAGTGAGCACAAGAGCACGTAGCATCTTTCCAAGCCCCAGTCACTGGAGAGGACTCTGTTACAGTCCACTTTCAGAAGCTGTCCATATGAAGTGGGTTGGCCCTATCTGCAGCCACCAGAACCTCCTGACCAAAGCAAGTAGAAAGCAGTGCCAGCAAGAAGTTTGTGGCAGAAGGAGGTCCACTCAGCTCACAGTCTGTTAAAAGAATGATTACTATCTTGGACATGTGAGCTTCTTTATCCCTCTATTCTATTTGAAGATTGAACTCACAACATGCTGCTGCCACCTAGTGGACATTAGTTGAATGGCAGTATAATTGTTATATGCTTTTTCTTCACGGTTCATATTAATGTTCTGTACTGTATACCGTGTTCACAGAACTCCGGTACAATTTATGTTGAAGTTCATTGTTAAGTAAAATAGTAATTGCATATCACCGCTGGTCTGATCATTTGGCTGAAACCGTTACACTACACAGTTAGTAGCAGTTCTGTTCTGTGGTGGAGCGGAGAAGATCAGTGAAGCGAGTTGAAAGTGAAGTGGAGGTAGAGGCAGAGAAAGCTGTGTCGTGGAGTGACTGTGTGCAGCTGTGAATTAATGGTCTGCAATCACTGTTTGTTCTCACATTACAATCCATCCCATCCTACCATTCTATTGATCTTGATCTAATCAATCCCCTTGCTTGGGGATGCACAGTGCAAAGAGAAAGAGGGAGGAAAAACTTGTACAAAAGGACTTATCCCAGCTGGAGATTAAAGGCTTTTTTCCACACACAAGAGCTGCTACAGCTCGGGCGTCTACGCTAGAAACCAGGGAGACGGCCGGCATTGAGATCCTGATGGCAGCGCCCCGGATGAGTCTTCCGTTAACTCCGAACGTAATACAGGTACAGGAGGGCTTGGAAGTAGGGCCGGAGGCAGGAGGTCGGGGGGCAATGGACGTGTTCACAGGGACATGGACTTGAGGTCAGTAATGCAGGCTCTCCCAACCCGCCAAGAGATAGAAGCCCTGAGAATAATTATGCAGACACTTCCAACTCGCCAAGAAATGGAGGCCCTAGTATCCCGCTTAGAAGAAGGGCATAGAAGGGAGATGCAGTTAGTACGGTCCGAGGTACAGGCACTGACAGACAAGGTAAATGTGGAGGCATCCGCTGTCAATAGTCTGGAGGAAAGGGTGTCTAAATTAGAAAGGGAGCAGATAGCTCAGGCCTCTTCAATACAATTAAAATTGGAGGCGGCTGAAGATCGGAGTAGGAGGAATAACCTTAGCTTTAGAGGTATCCCCAAAAATATTGTGGAGGACCAACTGCACCGGACTATGGTCACTATATGACAAGATTTAGGGATAAGCACTGCGCCAAGAGAAATTGAATTTGACAGACTTCATAGAGCTCCAGGACCACGTTCAATAGACCTGTCCAGACCTAGGGACGTAATCGGGCGCCTACACAGATATGCACATAAGGAGATGATTAGCTGGAAAGCATGGGAAATAGGCCGTTATCGCATGGGGGAGCCAAGATTAGTATTTTGTCTGACCTATCACAAGCCACCCTACAGAGGACAGCGCAGATGCTCCCATTATTAGAGAAGATAAAGTTATCAGGGAGAACTTACCGCTGGGGGTATCCAATATCCTTGACGGTTAGAAGGGGATCAGCCTCCTTCTTTCTCTTGTCTCCGAAGGAACTACCGGCCCTGTTTTCTTTTTTGGAAGTTGATTGCTGTGAGGTTCAGGACTGGCTCCAGCCAATAAAGAAAAGACAGCTAAAAGAGGGGGGCCTAAGGACCTTGGATGAAACCACCTCACTTGGTAGTAAAGAAGCTGAATCACAGCAAATAGTTGAATCAGCCTTTTGCCCAAGGACATTGGGTCATAAGGGAATAGGGATACTGTATGTATGCATACATGATATACCCCTCCCCCTCTAGTAAAGGGTCATGGTTCAGGATGAACCATGGATACATTTGGTTTCCATAATGTATATATATAATATGATGAAAAAAAATAATATATATGTGATTGTCCCTCACCGCCCCTCTTCCTTTCTCTTTGTGATTTCTTTTTTCCTTTCTTGGAATACCCTCAATATCTCTTACCTCCACCCCCCCCCCCCCCCCCCCCCCCCCCCCCCCCAGAGTTCCCTTCTTTGCTGACTTTTCTTTGACCGGGAACTAAAATCAGTAATATCTGATTTAAAGATGTTTACTATGAAAATTAGATGTTAGACGATTTGAAGTAATTTAACCACTTTCAGACCGGACCAATTTGCAGCCAAAGGACCAGGCCCCTTTTTGCGATTCGGCACTGCGTCGCTTTAAACTGACAATTGCACGGTCGTGCGACGTGGCTCCCAAACAAAATTGACGTCATTTTTTTCCCACAAATAGAGCTTTCTTTTGGTGATATTTGATTGCCCCTGCGGTTTTTATTTTTCGTGTTATAAACAAAAAAGAGCGACAATTTTGAAAAAAAACGCATTATTTTTCATTTTTTGCTATAATAAATATCCCCCAAAAATATATAAAAAAAACATTTTTTTTCCTCAGTTTAGGCCGATACGTATTCTTCTACATATTTTTGGTAAAAAAAAATCGCAATAAGCGATTATTGATCGGTTTGCGCAGAAGTTATAGCGTTTACAAGATAGGGGATAGTTTTATAGCATTTTTATTAATAATTTTTTTTTTATTAGTAATGGCGGCGATCTGTGATTTTTTTTGTGACTGCGACATTATGGCGGACACATCGGACATTTTTGACACATTTTTGGGACCATTGTCATTTATACAGCAATCAATGCTATTTAAATGCATTGATTCCTGTATAAATGACACTGGCAGTGAAGGGGTTAACCACAAGGGGGCAGTGTAAGGGTTAAGTGTGCCTAGGGGTGTGTTTCTTACTGTGGGGGGGCGTGGCTGTCAGCTAGTGAATGCTGATCTCTGCTCCAATCACAGGGAGCAGAGATCGGCGTCACTAGTTGCTAGGCAGAACGGGGAGATGCTGTTTATCTCGGCATCTCCCCGTTCAGCCTTCCCGTGACACGATCGCGGGTGTCCCCGCGGCGATCGAGTCCGCGGGGACCGCGGCCAGACTCACGGGGGTCCCGACCAGTGCTCCCGGCGCGCTCCCAATGGTACGGACAGGCAGAAAGGAGACACTTATATACGCCCTCCTGCCTGTCCGTGCCATTCTGCCGACGTATATCGTCGTGCACTGGTCGGCAAGTGGTTAAGAAAGGATTATTTGAATATGTCTCTCCCTTTTCTCTCGGCTTTCCACCCTATGTGTTTTTTTTTTATTTATTTATTTTTATTTTTTTGGAATAATTTAAACATATAGATAAATAAATACACACATATATATATATTTAAAAGTATACCAATATACCATAGTGGTTAAAAGTATACTAGTAGAGGTGACATGAAGGAATAACTTGAGGTTCACAACTATTATATATAATAATGTGCACTGATTTATTCACTGGGGGGTTTAGAGAGTACATATTTTGAGGGTCGACTAGGTTGGCTGGTTTTGGGTTTAGGGGGTTTAAGGGTTGGGGTATAGGGGGGTGGGGTTACATGGTAAAATCCATAAATACATTATAAATATACACATATTTAGGGCTCAGGGGATAGGTCCCACGATAAGGGGTTGTAACAAATTTACGAGATATCAAGACACTAGAAGCACAATGCTATATCTCACATTTCCTGTTAATTTCTGGGCACAGGTAGGATGTCTAGGGGTATTGGGTAACTTCTCTTTTTTTTGTCTTTTTTTTTTTCATATACCCACTGAGGGGGGGAACTGAAATGAGTAACGTGATAAAATGAATATAGTTGTGTTGGAGACTGCTGTTTTGGTTTATAAGGTTGGTTTGAAATGAAAACATGGCGGGGGGGGGGGGGGGGTGATGTGGGAAAATTGGATATGTTATGTGATACCGAGTTATTAAATAGAGGGGAGAGAGAGTGGCGAGAATAAATGAGAATAAATTATAGAGGCTGCCAGGATGATGTTAATATAAAAGGACTTTCTGGAGGGGAAGTAGTGCTCTACCTACCCTGCATTTGCTAGCCACCCCCCGTACCCAACACCTATGGGAAACTGAGCACCCTTAGGTAGGTGTTGGGGAATTTTGTTAGATATTCCCCATAGAGGATAATCCTCTTTTTTTTTTTTTTTGACCGCGTCGCCCCTGCCCCGGAGAAGATGGAGGGTTTACGTGTCACATCACTGAACGTTAGAGGACTTAATATTCCCGAAAAATGTAAAATGTTATTAAATGATTTAAAACATCTTAAAACCGATAATGGTATGGTGCAAGAAACAAAAAATATGGGGAAAATACTGCGCCAAACCTAGATAGTATCTAGCAGCTGGCACAACAATCAGACACAATTGTATAGAGCATAGGGAGTAAATAGTGCAGCGCTTATATAACCAAATGTCCCTGTTTCACATAGGGCAATGCAGGGGTATGTGGGCCTGCGGGCAAAAATGTGTGACAGGAGTTTTTTGGTGAAAACACTCTTAAAGGAGTGTATCAATAAAACTTTTCAGCTTGTATCGATGGGCTGGCCCAGGAGGGCCGTATTTCTATGAGGTACAAGTAAAGGTGAATGTATTAAAACAACCAACCTAATGAAATATTAGCGTGAAATATACAACCGCCTGTTCAAGAGAAACTTATAATAAATCCCTGTAAGGAAAAACAAGTTTTCAAGCGTGATTCAAAACCTGTGCAATTTCTAAAAATCGAAAAAATAAACACAATAGTGGAAAATAGAAATAAATCTAAGTGCAATTGTCCTGGAAATCTATAGATAGGCAACTCCTATCCTCATATTGATTAGTGGTTCCAAATTATTAATAACTACTGCAGTAGGGAACAGACACAAAAGATACGCTCAGCATCTTTCCAAATAACCGTTCTCCTTTATTATGACGCAATTGAAGGGTTTTATACACATGATTACGTAGGTATCACATTAATATTACAATTGTATGTTTATGGTAACAAGGGGCGTATCATAGGCAGGCTAATTCTAATCAGGTCTCAAAAGAATGTAAACATGTACTGAAAACATTATTAGTGCCGTGTGCACAGTGAGGGCAGTGTGCAATACATACAAAATAGAATACAATTATATACAGAACTTACAAATTTCCATTACATCTCCTCTCTTTTGATCAATATTTTGATCACTAACCATACCTGCTATCACCTTTAACCTGGAACCTTCACACGCTTAGGTGGAGGTAGTCCTGGCCAAAGAGGCAAAAACTCCATTGTGGAGAAAATAATAGCTGAGCAGCTTTTTTCATTACAAAATGACTTTTCATTGTGAAAAACAAATGATTAATGAGACATATTTACAGAGTACTGGCTGTACACTCCTGTGGCCAGAATGGCATCAGCAAATGTAAACACAGAGAATTCTACATAAAATGGAAGAGGTACAAAAGACAAATATGACTTCAACATGGCTAAACTACTTTTCAAATATATATATATATCCCTTACAATTAAAATAATTGAATCAATAAAGTACCCTAGATTGTGATCGCAAGAAGGAAACAAATCAAACACAGAGATTTCTTTAATTTAGTCATTTTTTGCAGTGTCTGGTGTGGATCCAGGTGACTTTTCCTTCAAGTTTTGCAAAATTGTACATGAAATAGATGTTGTATTGAGTCTCCAAACATTTCCTTATATATAAATGTCTCTTAACAATCTACAAGTCACCTGGCTTTAGTTTTAGATCCTTCCAAACTTTTAGGATCTGGAATTGGGGAGAAAACACATACATGAGTTTGTCAAAAACCTTTAAAAGATCACCAACATTCTCTGTGAGATCTGAATGGAGGACTTCAGCTGCTGAGACAAAATATAAACAAGTGAGTAACACACTCCCAAACCAAATCCCATAGGGAGAGAGTCCAACATCCCCTTAGGGGCTTGATAAATTATAAGAAAACACTCAGGTAAAAGTTTCTTACTCTACTTTGTCCACTACATTGTAGACAGTAGGGAGTGTAAAAATAAAACCTCAAAACTTCTAGTAAGGACTCTCCTATGAAAATGATTTCCCCCGTTACTCTCTGTACTTACAAACTACTTCTAAAAACACTTTTTACTGTGGCATTTGCAGTAGCATTTGCCACTGGACATCCAAAAAACATGTCCATACAGACAAAATGCATGCTCATAAGATCCTGACTTGGTCATCTGGATATATCTTTTTGTAATCTCTGGAAGGGATGTTCAGCTTTTGGTAACACCTTTGGTAACAGGTAAAACAAGAAGTGGTATGTTATAAAAACAACTGTGGTGAACCCTGGCTCTATCCCACGCTCATTTACTAAGGCAGGCATAACTGCTTGTGACTAGGGATAAGCCGACAACCCCAAGTTCGGTTCGCACCAGAACCTTCGAACGGACCGAAAGTTCGCGCAAATTTTCGAACCCTATTCGTTATAATGGACGCGAACGTTCGAAATCAAAATTGCTAATTACAACAGCCAATATGCATGTTAATGTCATAAAACAGGTTTGGGGACCCGGGTCCTGCCCCAGGGGTCATATATCAATGCAAAAAGAACTTTTAAAAACTAAAGTTTTTTCAGGAGCAGTCATTTTAATGATGCATAAAGTGAAAAAAAAAAGTGAAATATTCCTTTAAATATGGTACCTGGGGGTGTCTAAAGTATGCCTGTGAAGTGGCATGTGTTTCCCATGTTTAGAACTGTCCCTGCACAAAATGACATTTGTAAAGGAAAAAAAGAAGCCATTTAAAACCACTTGCGGCTTTAATGTCATGTCTTGTCCTGGCCGCCATATGGCTGAAAATCCTTGTGAAAAATGGCATGGCTACCCCATCACCCCCCCCCCCCCACCCCCAGCCCCTTTGGGTCTTGTATGAATATTAAGGGGGACCCCGCACCCAAAATAAAACCCTATACCTACAACCCTATATACTCTGAACAGCAGTATATAGGTGGTGCAAACAAGACACGGACTGTAGGTTTGTTCTTAAGTAGAATCTGAACAGGTACATTATGAAGTGTAGCTCCATCCCAAAAAAATCTATTTTTAAGCTTTTTGGAGAACATAGGGAGGGGTTATCACCCCTGTAACATTTGCTGTCTTTGCACATCTGTTCAGAACATTTCACCTCACTTTCCGTCCCAATGACAAATGTTTTTGGAAAAGTGGGGTTTTAATTGAAACAAGGATTGGTGATAAAGCATCAGTAGAGAGGAGATACCTTTTTCCCAAATTAAATCTAACAGGATCGAATTTCCCTTCCTAGGGGTAGATTTCCTCTCACTTCCTGTTTTCTCTTTCCGTTTGCAAGTAGGAGTCGTAAGTTGGATGTTTGAAAGTAGGGGCCTGCCGTATATACTCTGCAGAAATTTGCCCTATTAGATGTTGGTGTAGCCACAAGACTGTAAGCCCTCACAGTTACTCTTGGTGGGCACAGGAATGGGCCCTGCTGTGAGTTATTAGATCAAGATTTGTAATTGCATGCACCTGTTGAACAGGGCAGAAAAATTGGGCCTTTGGTGGTGGTGGTGGACGGTGTTGCCACAAGACTGTAAGCCCTCACAGTTTACTCTTGGTGGGCACAGGAATGGGCCCTGCTGTGAGTTATTAGATCAAGATTTGTAATTGCATGCACCTGTTGAACAGGGCATAAAAATTGGGCCTTTGGTGGTGGTGGTGGTGGTGGTGGACGGTGTTGCCACAAGACTGTAAGCCCTCACAGTTACTCTTGGTGGGCACAGGAATGGGCCCTGCTGTGAGTTATTAGATCAAGATTTGTAATTGCATGCACCTGTTGAACAGGGCAGAAAAAATGGGCCTTTGGTGGTGGTGGTGGTGGTGGACGGTGTTGCCACAAGACTGTAAGCCCTCACAGTTACTCTTGGTGGGCGCAGGAATGGGCCCTGCTGTGAACTATTAGATCAAGATTTGTAATTACACGCCCCTGTTAAACAGGGGCTGAAAAATTGTGCCTTAGGCATTGGTGCTGGTGCCACAACACTGCAACCCCTCACAGATACTGTACTCTGAGCACAGCAATGAGACCTGTTGCAAAGCATTGCCTAAAAATTGTAATTACACGCCCCAACAGGGGCTGAAAAATTGTGCCTTAGGCACTGGTGCTGGTGCCCCAACACTGCAACCCCTCACAGATACTGTACTTAGAGCACAGCAGTCACACCTGTTGCGAAGCATTTTTAAAAAAATTGTAATTACACGCCCCTGTTATACAGGGGCTGAAAAATTGTGCCTTAGGCATTGGTGCTGGTGTCACAATACTGCAACCCCTCACAGATACTGTACTCTGAGCACAGCAATGAGACCTGTTGCAAAGCATTGCCTAAAAATTGTAATTACACGCCCCAACAGGGGCTGAAAAATTGTGCCTTAGGCACTGGTGCTGGTGCCACAACACTGCAACCCCTCACAGATACTGTACTTGGAGCACAGCAGTCACACCTGTTGCGAAGCATTTTTTAAAAAAAGTGTAATTACATGCCCCTGTTATACAGGGGCTGAAAAATTGTGCCTTAGGCATTGGTGCTGGTGCCACAACACTGCAACCCCTCACAGATACTGTACTCTGAGCACAGCAATGAGACCTGTTGCAAAGCATTGCCTAAAAATTGTAATTACACGCCCCAACAGGGGCTGAAAAATTGTGCCTTAGGCACTGGTGCTGGTGCCACAACACTGCAACCCCTCACAGATACTGTACTTGGAGCACAGCAGTCACACCTGTTGCGAAGCATTTTTTTTTTAAAATTGTAATTACACGCCCCTGTTATACAGGGGCTGAAAAATTGTGCCTTAGGCATTGGTGCTGGTGTCACAACACTGCAACCCCTCACAGATACTGTACTCTGAGCACAGCAATGAGACCTGTTGCAAAGCATTAAATTGTAATTACACGCCCCAACAGGGGCTGAAAAATTGTGCCTTAGGCACTGGTGCTGGTGGTGGTGGTGGTGGTGGACGGTGTTGCCACAAGACTGTAAGCCCTCACAGTTACTCTTGGTGCGCACAGGAATGGGCCCTGCTGTGAGTTATTAGATCAAGATTTGTAATTGCATGCACCTGTTGAACAGGGCAGAAAAAATGGGCCTTTGGTGGTGGTGGTGGTGGTGGACGGTGTTGCCACAAGACTGTAAGCCCTCACAGTTACTCTTGGTGGGCGCAGGAATGGGCCCTGCTGTGAACTATTAGATCAAGATTTGTAATTACACGCCCCTGTTAAACAGGGGCTGAAAAATTGTGCCTTAGGCATTGGTGCTGGTGCCACAACACTGCAACCCCTCACAGATACTGTACTCTGAGCACAGCAATGAGACCTGTTGCAAAGCATTGCCTAAAAATTGTAATTACACGCCCCAACAGGGCTGAAAAATTGTGCCTTAGGCACTGGTGCTGGTGCCACAACACTGCAACCCCTCACAGATACTGTACTTAGAGCACAGCAGTCACACCTGTTGCGAAGCATTTTTTAAAAAAAATTGTAATTACACGCCCCTGTTATACAGGGGCTGAAAAATTGTGCCTTAGGCATTGGTGCTGGTGTCACAACACTGCAACCCCTCACAGATACTGTACTCTGAGCACAGCAATGAGACCTGTTGCAAAGCATTGCCTAAAAATTGTAATTACACGCCCCAACAGGGGCTGAAAAATTGTGCCTTAGGCACTGGTGCTGGTGCCACAACACTGCAACCCCTCACAGATACTGTACTTGGAGCACAGCAATCACACCTGTTGCGAAGCATTTTTTTAAAAAATTGTAATTACATGCCCCTGTTATACAGGGGCTGAAAAATTGTGCCTTAGGCATTGGTGCTGGTGCCACAACACTGCAACCCCTCACAGATACTGTACTCTGAGCACAGCAATGAGACCTGTTGCAAAGCATTGCCTAAAAATTGTAATTATACGCCCCAACAGGGGCTGAAAAATTGTGCCTTAGGCACTGGTGCTGGTGCCACAACACTGCAACCCCTCACAGATACTGTACTTGGAGCACAGCAGTCACACCTGTTGCGAAGCATTTTTTAAAAAAAAATTGTAATTACACGCCCCTGTTACACAGGGGCTGAAAAATTGTGCCTTAGGCACTGGTGTGGTGGCATGGATCATTGAGGAGGAGGAAGAGGATAGTCAGTGAACATAACAGGACAGTCACTCAGCATCAGCATAGGCAGTCTTGAAGGGATGTGACATTATAAATTATTCAGTTATATCCGCTTCAGGTGCCTGGTAGCTGGTGGTGATCCAAGACTGATTTATTTTTATGAAGGTCAGTCGATCAACCGAGTCGGTGGACAGGCGCACCCTGTGATCGGTGACAAATCCTCCAGCAGCACTGAATGTGCGTTCGGAAAGAACACTGGATGCAGGACAGGCCAGTAGCTCAATTGCATACTGTGCAAGCTCTTGCCAGTGATCCATCCTCAGGACCCAGTAAGCCAGAGGATTTTCGGTGGGAAAGGTGTCCAAGTCTAACCTTGCTCCTAGGTATTCCTGCACCATGTATATCAGACGCTGGCGATGGTTGCTGGAACCGATCATACCTTGGGGCTGTGGACTAAAAAATTGTCTGAACGCATCGGTCAGACGTCCACCTTCCCCACCGCTCCTTCTGCTACTGACCGAAGCCTCAGCAACTCGTCGTCCAGAACCAGGAGTTTCTAACCTCCCAGTTTCTGGGAACGCGTTGCACAGACCTTTCTGCAAGGCCTCCCTGAGATGTCTCATCCTCTACTCCCTCTGCGACGGCAAGATAAGGTCCGCAACCTTACCCTTGTACCGTGGATCAAGGAGAGTGGCCAGCAAGTAACGGTCCCTCTCCTTGATCCGAAGAACACGAGGATCCTTCCGCAGGCTTTGCAGGATCAGGGAGGCCATGCTACGTAGGTTAGCTGAGGCATTCGGTCCGGAGTCTTCTGGGTCACTGAGGATGACATGATCACCAGCCACCTCCTCCCAGCCACGTACAAGTCCACTGGTTTGTTGGGACTGTACATCATCCCTAAAAGACTGCTGCTGCTGCTGCTGCTGCTGCTGCTGCTGCTGCTGCTGAGTGCCAGGCTCCACCTCCATGCTCACACAATCCTCCTCCTCCTCCTCTTCCTGTGTGATGGGTGGGACAGAAGGAACACTGTCTGGATAAAGGGGGCCTTGAGAGGGAAGGAAGTCCTCCTCTTCCTGCCTCTGTTCTGCCTCAAGTGCCCTGTCCATTATCCCACGCAGCGTATGCTCCAACAGGTGGACAAGAGGTACAGTGTCACTGATGCATGCACTGTCACTGCTCACCATCCTCGTGGCCTCCTCAAATGGTGAGAGGACAGTGCATGCATCCCTGATCATGCTCCACTGGCGTGGGGAAAAAAGCCAAGCTCCCCTGACCCTGTCCTGGTGCCGTAGTCGCAAAGGTACTCATTGATGGCCCTCTGCTGTGTGTGCAGTCGCTGCAGCATGGCCAACGTTGAGTTCCACCTGGTGTGCATGTCACATATTAGGCGGTTCTTGGGCAGGTTCAGCTTCTTTTGCAGCTCAGTCAGCCGAGCACTGGCATTATAAGATCGGCGGAAATGCACACAGACTTTCTTGGCCTGCCTCAGGACATCCTGTAAGCCTGGGTACCTGCCCAAGAACCGCTGCACCACCAGGTTGAGGACGTGAGCCATACAGGGCACATGGGTGAGCTGCCCCTGTCGCAGGGAGGAGAGGAGGTTGGTGCCATTGTCAGAAACGACCATTCCTGGCTTAAGCTGGCATGGCGTCAACCACCTCTCGGCCTGCCCCTGCAGAGCTGCCAGAACCTCTGCCCCAGTGTGGCTCCTGTCCCCCAAACACACCAGCGCAAGCACGGCATGGCATCTTTTTGCCTGCGTACTCGCGTAGCCCCTTGTACGCCTACGGAGCACCGCTGGTTCCGAGGACAGAGCACTGGAGGAAGAAGAAGAGGAGGGGGTGGAGGAGAGAGGTGTGTCACAACCAGTAGTAGCATTTTGGAGGCGTGGTGGCGGAACAACCTCCAACACTACTGCACCTTGTCCTGCATCCCTCCCAGCTGCCAATAGAGTGACACAATGGGCCGTGAAAGAAAGATAACGTCCCTGTCCATACCTGCTGGACCATGAGTCAGCGGTAATATGCACCTTACCGCTGACCGCCCTGTCCAGCGAGGAATGGACATTGCCTTCCACATGCCAGTAGAGAGACGGAATCGCCTTCCGTGAGAAAAAGTGGCGTTTGGGAACCTGCCACTGAGGAACCGCACATTGAACAAACTCACGGAAGGGGGCCGAGTCTACCAACTGAAAAGGCAGCAGTTGAAGTGCTAGCAATTTAGCCAAGCTAGCATTCAACCGCTGGGCATGTGGATGTCTGGGAGTATACTTTTTTCGATGGTCCAGCAGCTGGGGCAGGGAAATTTGCCTGCTACAATCGGACGTCGGTGTACTGCAAGTACTTGGTTGTGACACACCTAATTCTACACCTTCAGTCCTCTCAGAGCAGCTTTCAGAGAGGACTGAAGATATAGTGGGGATGGAGATCCCAGCTGATGAGGAGCAAGGAGAGGTCCGCTTTGTTCTTTGGTGTGGGTCTTTTATGTGTGCTTGCCAACGACATATGTCTGCTCATGCTTGTGGTGCCCAAGCGGCTGATGTTTTGGCCACGCGAGATACGCTTGAGACAAATATTGCAAATAGCAGTGGTGCGATCTGATGCACTCGTCTCAAAAAAGGCCCACACCAAAGAACTTTTGTGATAACGTGCAGAGGCAGCGCCCTGCACAGGCGGAGCTCTGCGGTGTGATACAGTTGGTGTGCTGGCCTCTAGCTGGCCTCCAGGGGGCATCCTGCCTCGTTGGACATGTGCCGCCGCATCCTCCTCCTCCTCCTCTCTCCCTTCAGGCACCCACGTGGAGTCAGTGACCTCATCATCCCCTCCCTCTTCACCACTAGAGCAAACCTGGCAGTAAGCTGCAGCTGGTGAAACAGTACTGCCAGATTGCTGTCCTTCAGCATCCCCTCTCTCTGCGCGCACACTACTGCCTTCCTCAAGCTGGGTATCATCATCCGAGCCTTCGAATCGTTGGGCATCCTCCTGGAGCATGTACCCAACACTGTGCTCAAACAGTTCGGGGGACTCCTCAGGAGGACATGGTGGGTCTAGGGAAAGGGTGGCTGATGATGCCATTGAGTACGCGTTGGCAGCTGCTCTGCCAGTACCCTGAGCCTGGGTGAGAGAGGATGAGGAGGATGAGGAGGGCTTGGTCATCCATTCTACCAAGCCTTCGGCATGATGCGGCTCAACATGTCCAGCTGCCGAAAACAAAGACAAGCGTGTCCCATGGCCACGTGCTGATGACGATGCACAACCACGTCCACGGCCAGCACTGTTGTCTCTAGAAACAGAGCCTGCTTGCCCTGTGTTTTTGCCTCGGCACGGTCTGCCTCTCCTTGGCGGTCTTCCAGCCATTGTAGTCGGTAGTGTATATAGTATAAAAAATAGAGCTCCTATGTGTGCTCACAACACACTGTAGGTCCTATGAGTGCTGACACTAACACACTATAGGTACTATGTGTGCTGCTGACAAGAAAATATAGGAGCTATGTGTGCTGCCACAAACACACTATAAGTCCTATGGGTGCTGCTGACACAAAGACACTATAGGTACTATATGTGTGCTGCTGTCAAGAAAATATAGGAGCTATGTGTGCCGCCACAAACACACTATAAGTCCTATGGGTGCTGCTGACACAAAGACACTATATGTGTGCTGCTGACAAGAAAATATAGGAGCTATGTGTGCTGCCACAAACACACTATAAGTCCTATGGGTGCTGCTGACACAAAGACACTATATGTGTGCTGCTGACAAGAAAATATAGGAGCTATGTGTGCTGCCACAAACACACTATAAGTCCTATGGGTGCTGCTGACACAAAGACACTATAGGTACTATATGTGTGCTGCTGTCAAGAAAATATAGGAGCTATGTGTGCTGCCACAAACACACTATAAGTCCTATGGGTGCTGCTGACACAAAGACACTATAGGTACTATATGTGTGCTGCTGACAAGGAAATATAGGAGCTATGTGTGCTGCCAAAAACACACTATAAGTCCTATGGGTGCTGCTGACACAAAGAAACTATAGGTACTATATGTGTGCTGCTGTCAAGAAAATATAGGAGCTATGTGTGCTGCCACAAACACACTATAAGTCATATGGGTGCTGCTGACACAAAGACACTATAGGTACTATATGTGTACTGCTGTCAAGAAAATATAGGAGCTATGTGTGCTGACACGAATCGAGCACCGGGCCCATGCCTACTTGTGACTGATGACACGATCCATGTGTCAAGCTGGAGGGAAAAGAGTGGCTGGCAGACATAAATGATCACCTTTTCCAATGTCCTGTTTCATAAGAAGTTGCCCACTGTGGACCACTTGTTCTTCTCGTTCTGGGGTCCTTAAAGTTGAATTATTAATCCCAGCTATACTGGGCCAGAACTAGGGTGGAATCTGTGAGTTGCACAGACCCAGCAAGTGTCCGGGGCTGTAAATGCAGCATCCTTAGTCGGTCTGCTTCCATGTGTGAGTTTTAATGTTAGTACGGCTACCTCAGCAAGAACCTGGAAGGCTGAAAACAGCCGATCAAATTAACTTAGCATGCTTGATTGGTTTACCTGCCAAAGTAAAAACAAACTTCTGGCCCTTCAAATGGAACCAAAAGCTCTCTAATTCTCTACTATCTATATAAATATACTCTCTTTTTATAGCTCACAGGCTTTGCTAAAACATGGAGCTCTGCTTCTTGAGCTGGGAAAAAAGGATCCAATGACTCTAAATACAGAGTATCCTTCTGGGTGATAAACTGCATACTCAGTATAAAACCGGGAATAACTCTACAAAATATTAAATATCTGGTTCTTCAGGGAGTGTGTCCTGCACTGGGCTCACAGCAGCTGATTCCTAAATCATCAATTTAACACATGTGGTCTCCCCCATCTACAGCCTCCTCCAATAGGGGCAATAAGGTGGCTGGATTAAAATGTATGCATTTTTCATTGTTGGATTTGTACATAAACAAACAAAACAAATTCCTATTTTAAACCTTTCATTAGACAAACATTTAGTTAGCTGTATATTTGCTGCGCAGAATGTCGGACCATTAAAAATTTAATATTTGACCAAAATAATGTTTAACTTTGTCTAATAGCACCTTTGCATAAAGGTATAGCTCTGATATATTGGGGTGGACCCTTCATTACTGGGTCCAGCTTGCATAAATATACTACAATGGCTTGTTTTCTATCACTCCAGTTTCATGTTTCAAAAAGACAACTTTTTTCTGGCAATATTATAATAAATGATAACAATACCCTGCGGTCATGGAGAGATGTCCATAAATCCAAAACATTCTTCTGCTTATATCGACTGCACTTACAAGGAAAACGGGCACATCATTTCACAATCCACACATTCTGTTTTGGATTCAAAAATAAATAAAAACAAAAGGACCAACAATCCTTGTGTATGATGGACCATTAAGCACTTGGTGCAAAAGGTGAATTCTAATAAAACATGGATCCCGAATAAAGAGGGCCAGAGAAGAGCAGACAGGTAGTTTATTGGAAAGGATAAGGGAGATGGAGATACATCTTAAGAAGACAATAGGGAAGGAATTGGGAATAGAATTAGCACATCTAAGAAGACAACTTTGCCAGAATTTTGGTTGGAAGCCAAACAGTGGGGACACTGTGTGGACAGTGAACAAATCTTGCTTTTTTGACTGCTGGTGTCATGCCCAGCCCCTCCCAGTAATTTATCCAGTAATTTATCCACCCGGTCCACCACATGTCGAACCCTAGCACCAGGGAGACAGCAAAACATTCGGTTGAGGCAATCCTGGCGACAAATTATTTTATCAGTCCTTCTGATTATAGAATCCCCTATTACTACCAACTGTCTAGGCCTACCTGCACTCCCCTCACCACCTCTACTAGATGGTCTGCTCTCCTGGCTGTTAGGGGTAGCAGTGACATCTAGGGCTGCCAAAACCTCCAATTTACACAGCCCCGAATGATCCACAATGGCTCAAAAGTGATATGGTCCAGAAATATTTAGACAGAATAAAGGTGGATAAAGCACCTGGACCAGATGGCATCCACCCACGGATCCTAAAAGAATTGAGCTCTGCAATTTCAAAGCCATTGTATTTAATTTTTAGGGACTCATTAATGACAGGAATAGTACCACTGGATTGGCGCAGGGCGAACGTGGTGCCTATATTTAAAAAGGGAACAAAGTCTTTACCATGTAACTATAGACCTGTTAGTTTAACTTCTATAGTTGGGAAGATACTGGAGAGATTAATAAAAGACCACATAGACGAGTTCTTGCTGGAAAAAACATTTTAAGCAACAGACAGCATGGGTTCATGAAAGACAGAAGTTGTCAGACAAACCTGATTTCTTTTTATGAAGAGGTAAGTAAAACCTTCGACAGAGGTGTGGCTGTGGAGGTGGTATACTTGGATTTTGCAAAAGTGTTCGATACAGTTCCCCACACATGGCTCATGTGTAAGGTAAGGTCTACAGGCTTGGAAATACCGGTTTGTAAATGGATAGAAAACTGGCTAAAAGACAGAATTCAGAGAGTAGTGGTTAATGATTCTTACTCTGAATGGTCTAAGCCGTGGCGTAACTAGAACGCTCAGGGCCCCGATGCAAGAAACCATGGAGGGCCCCCCCCCCCCCCGACCTCCAGACAAAGGTCTTTTCTCCGAGCCCGATGGCAGAACACCAGGGCCCAGTCACAAGTGGGTGGCTGCATATAAAGGAACCAATTTCTCCATTTCCCCCTTCTCCTCCTCTCCCACCCACAGTCATTCAGTGGCTGTAGGAGGAAAATGGAGAGATGGGTTCCTCTGTCGGTGTTTCACAATCTTTTTCCAGTCAGGGCACCCTTGAAGTATACCCCTAGGTGAAAGGGGCTGCACTGCAACCCCTCTGCAACTGTGTGCATTGCATGCAGTTGCAGCCTAGTAATGATGCATTTAAGGGGTTAAAACAGGTGGTCAGTAGGCAACATATTGCCTCTCTACTGGCTGTCAAATGTGTCTGAAAAGCGATCTGAGCATGGATCGCTTTTCAGAGGAACAGCATTTTACATAAAATGTGCATACATACATGTAAACACACATATATAGACACACACAATAGAATTTTGTGGGCCAAAGTGCATGAACACAGGCCAGTACCCCTGGGGGATGCTTAGGGTAAAGATAGACACTAAAAGGGTGTATGCATTTCAAAAAGAGGTAAATATTTATTCAAAAGGACACAGGTCAATGCATATAAAACACAAAAAAAATGTTCAGTATGTTACACAGGTATAGGAAAGCATATACAGTTTTTTTGACCAAGTCAACAGCATGAACATACAGAAAATGTTGTGACAGAAAAAACTTGCTTGATACATATATGATCAGGAAGATGCCAACATGTTTCAGACTTTAGTCCTTTTTCAAGGCAATTAGATATCCTTTGATTCACATCTAAATTGTGTGAGAATCAGAGATTAATACATATGATAAATGACAATAAATACAGTCTTTTTTAGCATTGCCAAATAAGCCAGTCTGGTATAGAAATTGTAAACATGGTACTCACATGTGATACTAGTTTCAAAAGGTGCCACAAATGTAGACCCAAATCAATTGGTGTGGAGAATATGCATTGGAAGGGGTTTTGGTAGGGAGAGTAAAAACAAAGTAAGGATTGCCATAAGTATGGAAGGCTGGCTGCGACACTTTCAGGCAGTAGCAAGGTCCTATACAGGAATAGGACTGTAGCCCATATCTTGTGACAAACTGGCCAAGCAGTATGTAATGCTGTAATGAAGATGAGATATAATAGAGTATAAGTATGAGAGACCAAGGCAAGATAGCTATAGTTTAAAGACACTAGCATTAGAGTCTTGTTACCTGAGTATTGTAATGCCTAGTATGAGAGGTCAGAGAACGCCAAGGAGTCAGCAGCATTTATGAGCCTATTTTGGCGCTTAGTTTAAGAAGGTTCAGGTAATTGCAATCAGCTGGGTTGAAGGCGTCTGTGTTCCGCATTGGAAGCTGATTGGATAGGCTGTGTGTGAGGAGAAAACGCCATGATGCGCTCTATACTTTCCCCAAAGGACCTCTGACGGGGCGGCGCTGGGCGCGAGCACGCCCACAGGGGAGGGGTCGCGTCCAGCGTCGTGACGTCACCGACGCGGGCGTTAGACTGCCGCTCATCATGCTGTGCTCCAGATGGAACGCAAACAGGAAGGCAGACAGGTGGAATTGTTCGAGATAAAAAGTGATATTTGTTCTGTAGGATTTACTCATGTCACATTGATTTTTTCCCAATTAATTTTTTATTTTATTTTTTTTTATTTTATTTTTAATAGATTTTTTCCCAATTTCCCAATTTTTTCCCTTATTAACCCAAGGTTTTTTGAAGGGTTTCTTCCAGGTTTTCTTAGGGGTCTGGTATGTATATGTTCCCATACTCCTGGGGTCTTGATACATCCTTGGTGTCTCATGTTGTTGAATGTACCGTTGATCCTGACCTGGTCTTGTAGTGTTTTGGTCCCTGTTTGGGTCGTCCCATCTTGGTCCATTACTTGGGTACGCCGCTGTGGGGTCTTGTATCCTAACTTCTCTTAGAGGCGTGATATATGATGTGGCGGGCGGTACTGGTTCACTTTTAATTTGCCATTTAAACACCCGGTCGGTTTTATAATCCGTTACATCGCGTTGATACTTCTTCATCTTCCGCTGTTGTACTTCTAGATCTTTTGCTATAAGGTCTTTGTTTAGCTGTAACGCAAGTTTTTTAAAATCTGCAGACTCTTTATGTGGTTCCAATTTGGTTTTGGTTTCTTCAATAAGTTTCTCTAGTATTTGTGTTTTCCTTTGTTTCCTCTTGAGTAGTAGCCTCAAACAATCAATGCTTCTACTGTTGAAGAATTCATACCATTCCTCCATTGATTCTTTATCGGTTAGACCATCATTAGGGGGATGTCCCATCGCAGTCTCCTGGGAACAATACCCTCTCTGATGTACCTCTCAAAGGTGTTGGTGTCCCACCATAGGCTCACCATTTTGTCCATTTGGTGCCCTAATTTCCTAACTGTGGTTTCAAGATCAGTGTTTCTGGTTTTTACCTGTGCATTAAAAACCTCATCTAGATTGATAGATCTATTCTCCATGAATGTGAAAACATCCATGGTAGCAGCGAAGGGAAAATTGTGCGTGGTAAACAGAAATTATAGTGTGGGTGTCCTTCGCGCTGTTTACGAACTAGAAACTATGTTGAAGTGAATAGATGAATAAGTGAACAAAAGATCAAAAACATCTCAAATGGTGCCAGCACTAGTGCTGTATGTGGAAAAACTCCTAAAATAAGCAGCAAAATCTAAAGGTGAACACAAACCCGTGAAAACCCCCCCTTTTTTGTCTTTGCCTCCATCCCCACTTTAACCGTGAGCGAGCCACCACTGCGTGATCGCAGTTATTATCGTATACAAGCAATTGGAGGGATATCCCTGGGTTCAAGGCTAACAGGGAGGGAAAACACTGTTTAAAGAGCCAATCTAACAGAAGCAGGCCTGGCTGGGAGCCATCCAAGTGGGAACGTTGAATTGGAGCTGACTGCATGTGCCGGTTTTGATGCCCATATTTACCGTTTTAGAGGTGAGAGGCTAGGGAGCACCATCTAGGAGCAGGTCCTCACCACCCAACACCCCCCACTTTTGGAGAGAGGAAAACCACCGTTTGTTACAATTTAAGAGACTACTAGAGCCTTATTCCATTGGGTGTCACCACTATCATCACACATCTTTTCATGAACTTTACTTGTGGATTCATATCTATTTATTTATACCTATCTGTGGTTCACTTTCTGCACTTTTATATTTTTATATATTTTTATATATTTTTATATATTTATGCATCTGTTCGATTGTATTAGTTTTATCTATTGATGTGATTTTAGAGCGTTCTTTTTTAGCACTAGTTGCACTTTCAATCACTCACATGTTATAATTTATTTATGTGATTCATGTATGTGGTCCTTTAAGAGCCACACGTCACACACCATAACCCCTCCCCGCCCCCTAGTGGTTAACTCTTTCACTGCCAGTGTCATTTATACAGGAATTAATGCATTTAAATAGCATTGATTGCTGTATAAATGACAATGGTCCCAAAAATGTGTAAAAAATGTCCGATGCGTCCGCCATAATGTCGGAGTCACAATAAAAATCGCTGATCGCCGCCATTAATAGTAAAAAAATAAATATTAATAAAAATGCTATAAAACTATCCCCTATTTTGTAAACGCTATAACTTTTGCGCAAACCAATCAATAATCGCTAATTGTGATTTTTTTTAACAAAAATATGTAGAAGAATACATATCGGCCTAAACTGAGGGAAAAAAAAAATTATATATTTTTTGGGGATATTTATTATAGCAAAAAGTAAAAAATATTGCATTTTTTTCAAAATTGTCGCTCTATTTTTGTTCATAGCGCAAAAAATAAAAACCTCAGGGGCGATCAAATACCACCAAGAGAAAGCTGTATTTGTGGGAAAAAAAGGACTCCAATTTTGTTTGGGAGCCACGTCGCACGACCGCGCAGTTGTCAGTTAAAGCAACGCAGTGCCGAATCGCAAAAAGGGGCCTGGTCCTTTAGCTGCAAATTGGTCTGGGGCTGAAGTGATAAAAATGACTGCTCCAG
Source organism: Lithobates sylvaticus (assembly GCA_028564925.1). Classification (NCBI taxonomy): domain Eukaryota; kingdom Metazoa; phylum Chordata; class Amphibia; order Anura; family Ranidae; genus Lithobates; species Lithobates sylvaticus. The sequence continues at coordinate 205,714,448 of CM053032.1, forward strand.
AAAAAGCGTCCGTTTTTAAAACTTTTTTGCATTGATACATGTCCCCTGGGGCAGGACCCAGGTCCCCAAACCTTTTTTATGATAATAACATGCATATTGGCCATTATAATTAGCACTTTAGATTTCGAACGTTCGCGTCCATTGTAACTAATAGGGTTCTAACGTTCGTGCAAACATTCGGTCCATTCACAGGTTCTGGTGCGAACCGATCCCGGGGGTGTTCAGCTCATTCCTAGTAGTGAATACAAGCATATAGGTCCCAGCAGGGCTATTAAAGTACTGCTGTACTTAGTGGCGCCTTTGTTTGTTTGTTGCTCTATTGGATTGAGATCTGGTGACTGTGGAGACCATTGGAGTACAGTGAACTTACTGTCATGTTTAAGAAACCAGTTTGTCATGATTTGAGCTTTGTGACAGTAAATTCACTATGTAGTAAAAAAAAGTCCATTTCACAAAAAAATTATTGTGCGGTATTTAACGCAAAATGAAAAATGTGCCGGTAAATATCATCAAAAAAACATGCGGTAAGCTCTTAAGTTCAATTCACTAATTGAACAGAGGGTAAAAAAACATGCAATATTTATGACCAGGGTTTTGCTGGAGGTATCACATGCAGTATTTGCGGTATTTGGAGGTCCCCCAATAGCTGATTGCTAAGGAGCGGGCCCGGAAGCTGGTCACCACGTCCTTACCCAGTTGCCGCCCTCCCACCGTCAAATGAGGTTGGGGCGGTGTGGCTCTAATTCTTGGAGGATGTCATATGATGTCCTCCCAGAATGGGCGCTCTCTCGGGCCCACAGTGGCACACGGCGATCATGGCCACAACGTGTTTCTAGGACACGGCGCTACCCCGATTTCTGTAAAGAGCCGTGGCCATGGCTCTTTAACCATGTGATTGGCAGGGCGTGGCTAGGATGTGAGCCGGGATAGACGTGTGACTGCAGAGCTCTGTGCTGATCTGTTCTTTTTACCCTGATTACCGAACTGATTTATGCAAACCAGGAATTAATTTGTTCCTCTAAGACTCCTGGATCCACCTGTATCAGTGATTATGTTGGCAAGGGCAAGGCAGATAAAGACCCGAAGCCCCAGCACTCCGGGAAGGGGCTGGTCACGTGTTCTCCAGGCGCCACCTTAGCCTCTGCTTCCGGAGCACTGCGTGGGCAGAGGATGGAGCAGAGTCCATCGTGTCATCTCCGGACAGGGCATCTCCCTCTCCTGCAATGGAGGCCCCTCTCCTACACTCCTGGAAGTGGCTCCAGACTCAATTACTAAGCCAATTCTGGCGACTATAAAGGGCTTTAAGGCTATGATGATGGTCTGCATAGATCACCTGGCATCTGAATGTACCTTGATCCGCCATGATCTAGATAACATAAGAGGGAGGCTAACGGAGGCTGAGGACCGGATCGGCACAGTGGAAGACCAACAGGGCTCCCAGGCTTCACAGATTGCAGATCTGAGTTCCTTGGTGCATGAAGTGGACGATATAACATACTGCTTGTAGGCCTACCTGAGGGAACTGAGGGCTCCCACCCTGCTATCTTCGCTAAAACCATATTTAAACAGCCGCTGAACCTGCCTGATATGCCACCTACATATGTGGTGCACCACCAAGACCGTTCCTGGTATGTTTCTTGAATTTCTGAGATAGAGATTAGACATGTGTGCTCTCAAATTCATTTTGTTCCGTTCCCTTTCGTATTAGCCATTAATTAGTATTTCGTAATTAGTGTCCGAAATTCAATTTGGATTCGTCCGAAATACGAATTTTCGTTAGGTTCGTTAACTTTTCGTAACAATTACGAACGTTCGTTATGATGAATTTAAAAAGCAAAAAATACCTTTCTCAATATGGCAGTTGTCAACTCATTATGCTCATTATGAGGGGCTCCTACCATCCCTGTGCTGTGCTAACTTCCTCCTGGGGCTGTACCCCTGCTGTTCTCATTATGAGGGTCTCTCACCATCCCTGTGCTGAGTTCCCAGGTCTGTACACCCGTTGTGCCCATTATCAGGGGTTCCCGCCATCCCTGTGCTGAGTTCCCAGGTCTGTACACCCACTGTGCCCTTTATCAGGAGTTCCCACCATCCCTGTGCTGAGGTCCCAGGTCTGTACACCCATTGTGCCCATTATCAGGGGTTCTCACCATCCATGTGCTGAGTTCCCAGGTCTGTACACCCGCTGTGCCCATTATCAGTAGTTCCCACCATCCCTGTGCTGAGTTCCCAGGTCTGAAAACCCACTGTGCCCATTATCAGGGGTTCGCGCCATCCCTGTGCTGAGTTCCCAGGTCTGTACATCCGCTGTGCCCATTATCAGAAGTTCCCACCATCCCTGTGCTGAGTTCCCAGGTCTGTACACCTGCTGTGCCCATTATGAGGGGTTCCCACCATCCCTGTGCTGAGTTCCCGGGCCTGTACACCCGCAGTGCCCATTATGAAGGGCTCCCACCATCCCTGTGCTGTGCTGACTTCCTGGGTTTTTAACTTCATCATAACGAATAATCGTAATTATTATAACAATAATAAAACTATGTTAACGAACATTCTTATTTTGTCATATTCTGAATCTTCCATCGACTACCAGTACCAGTCTCCCACTCCCATATTAAAAAAGGTAATTTTCCCAACCCTCAGCAGAAGAAAACCTCTGGTCAACAAAACACCAGTCACGTTTCCGTTGTAACGGAATTTGGATCTGAATTTCGTCAACAAAATTTCGTATACAATTCGGAAGCATAGAAATTTGTATTTTGGATGCTTCCGAATGTACGAATTTTCGGAAATTTGTCCGAATTTTCGATTCATACGAAACGAACCGCACATGTCTAATAGAGATATGATTTTGGCGGAAGCACAGAAGCAGAAGCCCTTAGAAAACACCAAGATAATGCTCTTCCCAGATTTCTCGGCAGAAGTTCAGAAGCGCAGTAGATCCTTCAATGAGGTGAGAAGTCGACTCCACAACAAAAACATCAAATGCAGTATGCTGTACCCTAGCATGCTGAGAGTTCCCCATCAGGGTACCGTCTGTTTTTTTTAAACACCTATGGAGGCAAGTGTTTGGATCGATAGCCTGTGAGCCCAGGGCCGGCTGGCCTGGCATTGGTGTCTCGGTTGCCTCTGTTACTTAGGAGATCCTGTTGTAAGCAGTCTGGCATTGATACCCCTAAAGGGGGTTTACAGATTGCTTTTGTTGCTCACTGTCAGATTTCTATTAATGTGTCGCTGACACCTATGCCTTTCCTGTTGGAGTCATTTGCTTATTATCATAATATGGAGCCACTACTCCTAATGGGAGGGGGTCTCATGTCCTTCTTTAGGGGGCGGAGCGAGGGCCACATGGGAACATATACTTCTTGGACTGTAGGACTTACAAAGAACATTTTTTGTTTTTCTATTTTTTTTCTACCCTGTTTTTTTTACCTTTTTTCGGTCACGCTTCTCTGAACTTTTTGGACAAGTTTTGAGAACACGCTGCGTGTATCTGTTGCCCCAGTGTTTTACACAGCAGCCGGGAGTTATGTGGGACTGGGGACAAGTTTTAGATGGTTTGTGCAATGTTTCCTGCTGGACCCTTGGTCACATGTGTGCTATGGATTACATGAGGCCCTATGGGGTCATTGGTCACTGATAACTTCACTTATTGTTCTGTTATGTATGATTTATGCTCTTTTAATATCTATGTATGGCGGGGTCTACATTTAACCTAGTGTCTTGGAATGTCCGAGGCTTTAACGACAAATTCCGCTGAGCCTTGATGTTTCAATACCTAAAACCACTTAAACCTCATATAGTGTTTTTACAGGAGACACATTTAGATGGGAATAGGGTCATAACTTTGCGGCGCTTCTGGATTCAATGTGCTTTACATGCTACGTATTCCACGTATGCCAGGAGGGAAATCCATTTTAATCAGCAAAGCGGTCCCCTGTACCATTCATCAGGTTATAACAGATCCGAGTGGTCGTTATGTGATTGTTGTTGCTGATATCTATATGTACAAAATGGTGTTGGGTCAACCTCTATGTCCCTCCCTCATTTCAGGTAAAGGTGCTGTATGATTTATTAAGCAAGTTGGCTCCCTTCATGCATGTGCCCCTCATTATACAGTAGCAGGTAATTTTAACACCATATTGAGTGCCACCTTGGACTCCTCTAACTCAACAAGAGCTGCATCTGTAGAATTATCAACCTGGGCGGAGACAGCTTCCTTGACGGAGCTGTGGAAATGGAAGAATCCTACCACTAGCAGTTTTTCACACTTATTTCACACTTATCTAAAACTCGTAGATCTTCCTCATAGATTGATCTAGCATTTGCTAATGCCCCAATGATTCAGTTGGTGAGGGGAGATAACTATATTGCAGGTGGCTTGTCAGTTCACATTGGTCTCCCTGATCAGGGGGGTTCATGGAGGTTGAAAATAGTAGATACTAAAGCGCTGATAGAATATAAAAACTTAAAAACCTAAACCTTTAAAATAGATAAGATAACTAAATGATATGCTGCACCATTGAAGTGTGTCCTACACTTAAAAGAATATGAAAATAAATACTAAGAGAGTATAAATAGTGCGCAATATCAACCTTAAACTATTAAGATCTTGAATAAATTAGGTATAAGTGATATTAAATGAATGAATAAGTATGACAAGTGACGTGATGAATAAATAATAAATAGTGCTATATGATAAAATTCATCAATAAAAATTCGTGCAGATGTGAAAATCCCAAGTGCAAATAATTGATGCTCCACGTTACATTGAGGTTGTAACAATTTATATATATATATATATATATATATATATATATATATATATATAATAAATAGATGTGCTCCAAAATAAATAAATAAATCCTTGATGTGCTTTAAAATACTTCAGAAACAATTCAGTGCTTGCTGATAGTTCATACGGTGATATGTAAATCCTTAAACCAATGCAGGACTAGCCTGGTTTAGTGGCCAATCAATTATTAATTAATTAATCACTTAATAAATGCAGATTCTCTGATCACAATAAATTAATTAAATAAATAAATACACTGGCAAATCCTCAATTCAACCAATTTGTGTATAAATATCCAGGAGACATATAAATGAATATAGAAATAAATGTATAAAAAGACTTCCCTTAATTCTGAAATATGGGGATGTTTAGTCTTCATATAATTCCTCCTGGTGTCTTGCTCCGATTCAACATGAAAAGAGAAATGACACAGAGACAAACACCATTGCGCAGCGCTATAACTAAAGATTTCAAAAAGATCTCAAAGGGATGCCTGAGGCTTGTGCACTCACATTTACCCGGCGAATATAGGCGCATAGAATACCGCTAATGGTCAGGCTCAATAGATGGGGCTGTCAGAACTTCTCCTCCTCACTGTGCTTGTAGCGTCACTAGGGCTCCTCCTCCCGACGCGCATCGTCACAGGTCACGTGACTTTCTCAAGGGATAATAGCCCTGTGACCAGCGTGGAGGAATTTATAGCAACTGATTAGCAATCGGGGTTCCATAGTGACAGATTAGTTTGAGTCATCATTCCATTCATTTTGTCCGCCGCACCTGGCACCCATGTGGAGGTGCTGTTAACTCCTTGTCTGCTGATTTGGACTACAATTGTCCATGCTTGCATCGCAGCCGCACATATGTATAATAAGGAATGATATGTGGCACTGAAGTCTATTAAAAAGCTGCTTCAGTTGAGCCTACATTTAAAATGATATTTAATATATAAAAATAGAAAATTGACAAAGGAATTACCCTCTTTAATTAATTAAGTTGGACATTTAAGAAAAAAAATATATATTTAGGAAAAAATTATATTAATAATAAAACATAAAAAATAAATAAAAATAAAAATAGAAAATGTATAAAAATGAATATATAAAAATAAAAATAAAAATAAATATAAAAATAAATAAATATAAAAATAAAAATAAAAATGGGATAAGGATAAAAAGATAAAAACGAGAGAGGATAAAAATATAAAATAAAAATTTAAATTTAAATTAATTACATTTTAATAGAGAGACTAATAATATTCAACATGGTGGATATAATTTACCATGCGAGTTATTGGGACATAATGATATAAAACCCAAAACCGTTCTACATAGTTGCTCACTTATGTAGATACAATATCCCGCACAGTGTATGTGCCATCCATATACTTAGATTTTTATTGGGGAATGTGAATGGATTTTATTTTTATTTTAATATATGGGGAACACCATTAGTGTGTTCATAGAGAAAACTGACCCTTTCTGACATATAGTGTAGGAACCGTCCACTTAGTGCATATACTTATGGGCGATAAAGAAAAAATATTTTTGAGGAACCAAAATGGAAATTAGTCAATATATGGAACTAACCACTGTTTAAAAACCAACACATAATTATAAGGATTCTGTACTAGATCCCAAATACATATATATATAAAATTATACACATAAATATATATATATATAAAAAATATACATAAAAATAGGGGTAAAAAATATTCTAAAATTATATAAGGTCATGATTACCATTCTAAAATATTAAAAATCTGATATAAAACAGTTAAGATCAAAATCAATATTTAACCCTGCTGGGGCAAAACTGTTTATTTCATAAATCCATCTTGATTCACTTTTACTGAGTTCTCTAACCTTATGGCTACCCCTCCAATTAGGTTTGTACTTATCTATAGCCCAGAATTTTAATTCACATGGATTTTTATCATGGCATTGTGCAAAGTGCCTAGACAAACTATGTTTCGGGAATCCTGATTTTATATTTTGCAAACGTTTCCATAATGGTCTTTTAGTTCTGCCCACATACTGCAGTGAGCAAGAACACTCTAACATGTACACAGCGCCCTCTGTTCTACATGAAATAAAGTCTTTAATCTCATATTCCCTTTTAGTTGTTGTAGAGACAAATGTATTACCCTTTATTCCTTTTTGTTTGGTTTGTCTGCATGCATAACACTGTTTGCATGGAAAAAAACCTTTTCCTTGGAAGAATGATAAAATTTGGTTAGATTTAGGGGGATCTGGTACATTTTTAACTAGCAGGTCTCTTAATGTTGGGGCTTTCCGGTATATGAATCTTGGTTTATCTGGCAGTATACCCTTAAGTTGCTTGTAGCAATGGCCAATGTTTTTTGATGATACACTCAATCTTTTTATGTTGGACGTTGAAGTTAAAAATCAGAGGTATTTCTGTGTATTTTTCTGTTTCATTCTTCTTCTTGTCCTGTATGAGATGCTCTCTAGGTATTTCTAGTACTTCTTGTATTTTTTGTTCAATGAATTCCTCATTGTATCCCTTTTCCATAAACTTTCCTCCAATTGCATTGGCTTGTTCCAAATACCCCTTTTCATCACTGCAATTACGTCTAATCCAGATTAATTGGCCCTTGGGTATGTTGATCAGCCATGGACTGTAGTGGCAACTATCTGATGGTATGTAGCTATTCCTTTCAACGGCTTTGAAAAAGGTCTGCGTACTAAAGCCATTCTTCTCTAGAGTGATATCCAAATCCAGAAATTTTATATTTTTGTTGCTAATATCAAATTTTAATTTAATATTCTTTTGGTTATTGTTTAGTTTTTCAAAGAATTCCTCCAGGCTTTTTTTGTCACCTTTCCAGATGATAATGCAGTCATTAATGAATCGTTTCAAGAGTATCAATTCTGAGGGATAATTGGAGTATAGAGCTTCTTCCTCCCAATGGGACATGAATATGTTTGCAATGCTCGGTGCATATTTAGCTCCCATTCCTATGCCGTTTAATTGCCTGTAATATTCTTTGTTGAACCAAAAATAATTATGTTGGATCCCATAAGCTAGACACCTTAAAATAAATCTTTTTTGCTTCGCTATTAAGTTGCTCCATTGGTCCATAGGAAAAAAAGAGAGGACAATTCCTGGGTCCAGAGGGCAGGAACCGAGGAAAGAAAGGGGCTACTGAATGGTGACAAACATTGATCGAGACAAAGTCAATTCTTTGGAAAAATGGTTTCTTTATTATTAACCACTTGCCGACCGCCCCATGTAGATATACGTCGGCAGAATGGCACGTACAGGCAGAACCACGTACCTGTACGTGCCATTCTTTAGGCGGTTGGGGGGTCCGATCGGACCCCCCTCCGCCGGCGGGGACGGTCGGCATCGCTTCAGGAGCGATCCGGGACGAGGGGACGGCCAGTGGTTTCTGGCCACCCCCTCGCGATCGCTCCTGGCGAATGAAAAGCTTCCCCTTCCTGTCTATTGTATAGACAGGAAGGCGGAAGTGATGTCACGCTCGGTGCGCCGGTCTATGTGACCGGAGACGCCGAGCGGCGAACATGTTAAGGTTAGTGCACAACACTACACTGACACCAGTACAGTTAGGCACACAAAACACCCCCCTGTCACCCCCTGATCACCCCCCAGATCACCCCCTCCCCCCCCAGTCACAGTGTCACTAATTGCAGTGATCATTTATTTACTGATCACTGCATTTAGTGTCAGTGTGACTGTAATAACTGTCAGGGCAGTTAGTTTTAGGTCCTAGGTAGCCCCCTACCCCCCCCTAATAAAGGTTTAACCCCCTGATTGCCCCTAGTTAACCCCTTCACCCCCTTTTGCCAGTGTCACTAAGCGATCGTTTTTCTGATCGCTGCATTGTGTCGCTAGGTAACCATTTTTTTTTTATTTTAACCGCCATGTTTTATATAGGTTCATAAATAGTTTTATAGGTCAGGTACCCCCATATTACAACCTAAATAAAGGTTTTAACCCCCTGATTGCCCCTAGAGTTAACCCTTTCACCAGTAATCACCGTATAACTGTCACTGGTGACGCTGGTTAGCCAGTTAGTTATTTCGTTATTTAGGTTCCCCGTCAGGTTTTTATATAGCGTCAGGTACCCCCATATATTACCTAATAAAGGTTTAACCCCCTGATTGCCCCTAGTTAACCCTTTCACCCCCTTTTGCCAGTGTCACTAAGCGATCGTTTTTCTGATCGCTGCATTAGTGTCGCTAGGTAACCAGTTTTTTTTTAGGTTAACCGCCATGTTTATATAGGTTCATAAATAGGTTTATAGGTCAGGTACCCCCATATTACAACCTAAATAAAGGTTTTAACCCCCTGATTGCCCCTAGAGTTAACCCTTTCACCAGTGATCACCGTATAAAATGTCACTGGTGACGCTGGTTAGCCAGTTAGTTATTTCGTTATTTAGGTTCCCCGTCAGGTTTTTATATAGCGTCAGGTACCCCCATATATTACCTAATAAAGGTTTAACCCCCTGATTGCCCCTAGTTAACCCTTTCACCCCCTTTTGCCAGTGTCACTAAGCGATCGTTTTTCTGATCCCTGCATTAGTGTCGCTAGGTAACCAGTTTTTTTTTTGTATTACTGTTACGGGTGACGCTGGTTAGTTAGCTTGTTTTTTATACTGTCAGGGCACCCGCCATTTATTACCCAATAACGGTTTAACCCCCTGATCGCCCGGCGGGTGATATCAATTAGGTTTTAGGGTCAAATAAGGTCTGCGTCGCCCCAGGTTAGTGCCAGTACCGCAAACACCCACGCGCAAAGCATACACCTCCCTTAGTGGTATAGTATCTGAACAGATCAATATCTGATCTGATCAGATCTATACTAGCGTCCCAGCAGTTTAGGGTTCCAAAAAAACGCATTGTTAGCGGGATCAGCCCAGATACCTGCTAGCACCTGCGTTTTCCCCCTCCGCCCAGCCCAGCCCACCCAAGTGCAGTATCGATCGATCACTGTCACTTACAAAACACTAAGCACACATAACTGCAGCGTTCGCAGAGTCAGGCCTGATCCCTGCGATCGCTAACATTTTTTTTGTGGTAGCGTTTTGATTCAGTCGCTAACAGTCAGGAGCTTTTTTACCTGTGAATCTCAAAAAAATAAAAAAAACAAAAATAGTTGTCGTTTTATTGTTCTCTCTCTCTCTCTATTGTTGCTCTTTTTTTACTCCATTCTATTCTGCAATGTTTTATTATGTTTTATCATGTTTTATCATGCTTGCTTTTCAGGTATGTAATTTTGTTTACTGTGTTTTAGTGTTAAGCATTTTTTTGTTTTCAGGTGCGCCATTCAGTTGCAGCGCGGATTTATTTATCTTGACAGCAACAGCGTTTGCTCCCACGATACATAAAGCCGCGACTCCAACGCTGTAGGAGGTGATTTCACCACCACAGTTAAAAAAAAGAGCATATGTGCCGAAGCATGGGGGCAGCAGGGGGGGCGGAGGAGCGATTGGCTCCTAATGCCACGTACATACGGTCGAAATTCCGACCGTGTGTACACGGCATAACTTTTGCGGGAGGATGCCCCCATGCATCGGCATATATAAATGGTGCATGTATGCCCATCATTAGAAGTGGGTGGATGAAGGGAGGTATTCTAATGGTGGGCATACCCACCAATCAATCTCTTTTTTTCGTTCAGCCAAGAGGCTGCATGAAAAAAAAAAAAGATTACAATATATGTCCAGTATGTTGCTGGACTTTGAATGGTTATACCAGAATGATGCCTGCAGGTTTAGGTATCATCTTGGTATCATTCTTTTCAGCCAGTGATCGGCTTTCATGTAAAAGCAATTCTAGCGGGTAATTAGCCTCTAGACTGCTTTTACAAGCAGTAGGAGGGAATGTCCCCCCTCCCGGATATAAACCGCGCCATTGGGAAATTGGGAAAGCATTTTATCACACCAATCTTGGTGTGGTCAGATGCTTTGAGGGCAGAGGAAAGATCTAGGGTCTAATAGACCCCAATTTTTTCAAAAAAGAGTACCTGTCACTGCCTATTGCTATCATAGGGGATATTTACATTCCCTGAGATAACAATAAAAATCATAACAAAGAAAAAAAATGGAAGGAACAGTTTAAAAATAGAATAAAAAAGCTAAATAAATAAAAAAAAAACTAAAAAAAAAAAAAAAAAAAAAAAAGCACCCCTGCCCCCCCTTCTCTTGCGCAAAGGCGTACACAAGCGTTGGTCTGGCGTCATATGTAAACAGCAATTGCAGCATGCATGTGAGGTATCACCGCGAAGGTCAGATCGAGGGCAGTAATTTTAGCAGTAGACCTCCTCCGTGAATCTAATGTGGTATCATGTAAAGGCTTTTAAAGGCTTTTAAAAATGTATGTAGTTTGTCGCCACTGCGTGTTTGTGCGCAATTTTAAAGCATGTCGTGTTTGGTATCCATGTACTCGGCCTAAGATCATATTTTTTATTTCATCAAAAATTTGAGCAATATAGTGTGTTTTAGTGCATTAAAATAAAAAAAAGTGTATTTTTTCCACAAAAAATGCGTTTGAAAAATCGCTGCGCAAATACTGTGTGGAAAAAAAAAATGCAACACCCACCATTTTAATCTGTAGGGCCTTTGCTTTAACAATATATATAGTGTTTGGGGGTTCAACGTAATTTTCTTGCAAAAAAAAAATATGTTTTCATGTAAACAAAAAGTGTCAGAAAGGGCTTTGTCTTCAAGTGGTTAGAAGAGTGGGTGACGTGTGACATAGGCTTCTAAATGTTGTGCATAAAATGCCAGGACAGTTCAAACCCCCCCCAAATGACCCCATTTTGGAAAGTAGACACCCCAAGCTATTTGCTGAGAGCAATGTTGAGCCCATTAAATATTTTTTTTTTTTGTCCCAAGAGATTGAATAATGAAAAAAAAAATATATATATATTTTTTTTACAAAAAGTTGTCACTAAATGATATATTGCTCAAACATGTCATGGGCATATGTGGAAATACACCCCAAAATACATTCTGTTGCTTCTCCTGAGTACGGGGATACCACATGTGTGGGACTTTTTGGGAGCCTAGCTGCGTACGGAACCCCAAAAACCAAGCACCGCCTTCAGGCTTTCTAAGGGAGTAATTTTTTTATTTCACTTCTCACTGCCAATCACAGTTTCGGAGGCCATGGAATGCCCAGATGGCATAAAACCCCCCAAAATGACCCCATTTTGGAAAGTAGACACCCCAAGCTATTTGCTGAGAGGTATTGTGAGTATTTTGCAGATGTCGCTTTTTGTCACAAAGTTTTGAAAATTGAAAAAAGAAAAAAAAAAAATTTTTTTTCTTTACTTTCTTCATTTTCAAAAACAAATGAGAGCTGTAAAATACTCACCATGCCTCTCAACAAATAGCTTGGGGTGTCTACTTTCCAAAATGGGGTCATTTGGGGGGGTTTTGTGCTATTTTGGCATTTTATGGCCTTCGAAACTGTGATAGGTAGTGAGGAGTGAAATCAAAAATTTGCACCCTTAGAAATCCTGAAGGCGGTGCTTGGGTTTCGGGGCCCCGTACGCGGCTAGGCTCCCAAAAAGTCCCACACATGTGGTATCCCCATACTCAGGAGAAGCAGCAAAATGTATTTTGGGGTGCAATTCCACATATAACTATGGCATGTGTGAGCAATATATCATTTAGTGACAACTTTTTGAAGAAAAAAAAATTATTTTTTATTTTTGTCTTTATTCAATCACTTGGGACTAAAAAAAAAAATATTCAATGGGCTCAACATGCCTCTCAGCAAATAGCTTGGGGTGTCTACTTTCCAAAATGGGGTCATTTGGGGGGGTTTTGTACTTCTCTGCCATTTTAGCACCTCAAGAAATGAAATAGGCAGTCATAAATTAAAAGCGGTGTAAATTCCAGAAAATGTACTCTAGTTTGTAGACGCTATAACTTTTGCGCAAACCAATAAATATACGCTTATTGGCATTTTTTTACTAAAGACATGTGGCTGAATACATTTTGGCCCAAATGTTTGACTAAAATTGAGTTTATTAGATTTTTTTTATAACAAAAAGTAGAAAATCTCTTTTTTTTTCAAAATTTTCGCTCTTTTTCCGTTTATATCGCAAAAAATAAAAATCACAGAGGCAATCAAATACCATCAAAAGAAAGCTCTATTTGTGGGAAGAAAAGGACGCAAATTTCGTTTCGTTACAAAATTGCATGACCGCACAATTACCAGTTAAAGTAGTGCAGTGCGAAATTGAAAAAAGACCTCTGGTCCTTAAGCTGACAATTGGTCCGGGGCTGAAGTGGTTAAACAGTGCTTGCATATCTTTCATTAAAAAGAAATTCCAGTCTTTCTGGAAATCTGGAACCAACAGTTATGAACAACACTAAACAAGACAAACAGGACACCATATAGACAACAAACGCATCACATGTGACGTAGCAGTGATAAATGATTCAAACAAATGAATTGAGAGGTGGATCAATATCCATTCGATATAGATATATCAAAAGTGTTAATGTGGTCATAGGACCTTGTGTAATTCACGTTTGATGATAACAGCACTTATTGAAGCAACAGTGAAAAGCATGTTCGTTAGTGAAAGAAAAAGTCCTGCGCTGATATACAGATTGCGACTGGTCTGTATGACATGCCGACTGACACCAAAGGCGCTATGGAGATTTCAAATTGATTAGCTTAAAGTTACATCTGCTGAGGGTGAAAAAATGCAGTTACTGATTGTGTTCAGTTAGTGGTGGACTGACTCGTGAGCCATGCATCCATTTCAACGCTGCGGGTGTGGCGGGATGCTCGGATATAGTTACAGTTTTCAGAGACCAAGTTTGGTGACAATCAGTAAAGCTTATGCGCTATGTTGAAACTGAATGTGCAACTTGACTGAGCACCATGTATTCAGTAATTAAAGTCTCAGTAATCAGCAGATCAGATGTTTCAAATTAATCAAGAAAAATTGCTGTAACGAACAGTATGCAGAGTAAACAATGAGAAGTAGGTAAAGACTTCTAAATTCCCAGGCAATTTTGGGGCAAACTGGTCAAACAAGGGGAAAGGATTGGTTTATTACCTTTACCCAACCAGCGTCCAATGTCTGTGATGGCGGTTTGGGAAGTCCAGTCCTTTCAGTGGAGTATCGTTTGCCAGTACCACTGGCAAGGATCGCGGTGACCGCTCAATGTCCTTTGGGGGGGGCAAGGATCTTCCTGGAAGTGAAGGAGTCCAGTGTCCGTGTATAGGGGCACGATTTTCCAAGTCCGACGATCACTCGGATCGAGACAGCCTGGGTCTCTGAAGTCACTGCTGCTGAGAAGCGCTGTACACTGCTCGTCACGTGATGCGTCACGTGACGCGTTTCGCTGGAGGCGTAGTTTCAATAGCTTCTTCCTGACGTGTGTTGTAAGGGTATTGGGAGTCCCTTCAAATACCGTTTTTTCGGTGAACAACAGGTGTTTAAATTAGGGAGGAATGATTGTACTTGTAAGGTTGTATTGATGTGCGCCATTGGGCAAATGACATACTGACAGATAGTTTTCATACTGAATGACATACATTTAAAAAACTTTACATGTATTAGGCGAGAGGTATAATGTCATTCGCACAGAACGTTTAAGACAAGGGGTATTTTTAAAAACATTTAGTACATATAAAGTTCAATCAGATAGAGAAAAAAGGCATTTTCAAATAAATTGGTTCTATGATGGTTGAAATGGAGAGATAGAGAGATGAGAGAGAACTGTATATATTTATAGTTGTTTTTATTTGGATTTTTTATTTTTTATTTTTTATTTTTATTATTATTTTTTTGAACAGCGGGTATTTTAAACAGCCGAGTCCACCAATAGTGACAGAGCGCAGCAGCTGAGAGGCCGGCAAGCAAGGAAGTCAGAATGACCCGGGACAGAAAGCATCAGCAGCAAAGATGCAGAGGGATGCAGTCCGCGCAGCCCATGTATCAAGATAGGGGAAGAAATTAATGTTATCTGTGGATTAAGGCTAAATCTATTGGAGCTCATGGCGATCAGGCACCTCAAAGGGGTATTCCGTAGGTGAACTGAGAGATAATGTAGTGGGCAAAAATAAACATACCTAAGCAATGTAGGTGGTGCCCCATACGAAGTGGCGTGTCATTGACGGTGCAGCTAACACCGAACATTTAATAATGTTAAGTCATATTGCCTATGGAGTCCCTTTCCTTATCAGGTCTAGAATTGAGCCCCACTGATTAGCGGCCCTTGTTGCATGGAATGCGTGAGTAGCAAGTACTGTCTAGGTACAGATTTATGCTGTGGTGCTGCCTGTTCTACATACGGGTCCTTTGGAAGATCACTATATGTGGCAATGTTAGGATGTCTCAATTTTGGATGGCGGTAGGAGAGTTTCATAAAAACATAGAAAAATGGACCGTGTTTACAAACCATGTATAGTCAAGTGGTAACGCAAAGGCGTTTAAGTATATAGTGTATGGTGTGCACTGGATTTTTCTTAAGAGAAAAATAGGGGGACCATGGAAACTATATATCCAGAAAGGCCTGGAGGTTGAGTTCCGTATTCAGGCCTACAGGGGCCAAAGATTTAAGGCGATACACCCACCATTTTTCTTTTTGAAGTAAAATCCGGTCAAAGTCCCCTCTTCTAGATGGTAACTTAAGCACATATATACCTTTGACCGTTAGGCCCGATGGGTTGCCACCATGATGTGTATAGAAGTGCTTCGCCAGAGGTTTCTCGGGAATTTTTCCTTTCTCCCTTATTTCTCTCAAGTGCTCACCCAACCTGACTTTGAGGGAGCGTTTAGTTTTGCCTATGTATATCTTAGGGCATGGGCACGTGATCATGTAGATGACCCTGGTGCTGGAGCAATTAATTAGATCTATTATTTTAAAATGCTCTTTTCCCAGTGCATCCGAGAAGGTGGCGGTGCGATGGACATACGGACACACTTGGCATTTGGTACAGGGGAACATACCCTTGGACCGGGGATAGTCGGAAAGCCAAGTTGCATCCGATGCTTTAACAAATTCGGACTGCATTAAGACGTCTCCCAGGTTTTTCGCACGTCTGGCAACCAACTTGGGAGTGTTACCGACTATTCTGCCGATGCCGGGGGAGCCAGTCAGAATGCTCCAGTGTTTCTCTAACACCGAACGGACCTCGTTCCATTGTGAGCCGTAGGTAGTGATAATTCTGACTGGTTCGACGGGGGCCTGATAGGGGGTTGTTGGAGTTACATCCTGTCTTGGTTTTGCGAGGAGCAAACTTTCACGGTCCCTTAAGGCTGCCTTTTTTCTAGCTCGCCGGATTTGGCTATGGGAATAACCTCTCTCCCTAAATCGGCTGTACAGTTCCGCACTTTCTTTCTTGTAATCGTTTGGGTCGGTGCAGTTCCTTTTGATGCGGAGGAACTGCCCGACCGGTATCCCGTTTTTGAGCCATTGTGGATGATGGCTCGACGCAAATAACAAGGTATTTGCTGCAGTGGTTTTGCGGAAAGTGTTGGTGCCTAGGCGGCCATCTTTTAGTGAAACACAAAGGTCGAGGAAGGGTAGAGTCGTGCGATCATAATTATACGTGAGTTTGATATTTCGTTCATTGATGTTAAGGTTCATCATGAATGTGTGCAAATCATCTAAGGTACCACGCCATATCATCAAAACATCGTCGATGTACCGCAGCCAGGTCTGCACGTGGCTGCGGTACATCGTCGATGGATAGACATCCTCCTCCTCCCAATGGCCCAAGTGGAGGCAAGCATAAGAAGGAGCCCAGGCTGCTCCCATAGAAGTTCCTCGTATTTGATGATAGTATATCATCAAGAACTGGAAGTAGTTGTTTATTAGTGCAAATTTTAGTAAGTCGATCAGGAACTCGTTTTGGTGGCATGCCAGGGGATATGTCGCCTCCAAGAAACTAGACACGGCCTTTATACCGGCCATGTGGGGGATAGATGTGTACAAAGATTCGACATCTATACCCACAAGCCAGATTTCATCTGGGTTGTGGTAAGGTTCCATATTGGATATTATGGACAGGACGTGTCTAGTGTCCTGTACAAAAGACGGGAGGTTTTTGACCATCTCCTGTAGCAGAGAGTCCAGGTATCGGCCGATCCGTTCAAGGGGGCCCTGACAGGCCGACACAATAGGGCGGCCTGGGGGATTTTGTAAATTTTTATGCACCTTGGGGATTAGGTAAAAAGTCGGTACACTGAACTCTCCTACCACAAGGTATTGGAACTCTTTTTTGGTCAACAGACCTTCATCTCTGGCAAATCGCAGCTTTTCATTTAGTTCGCACACTAGTCTTGGAAAAGGGTCATTGTCGAGTGGCATATAGGTGGATTTATCATTGAGAAGACGCTTAGCCTCTTTCTCGTACATAGATTGTGTTAGTAATACTACATTCCCACCTTTGTCGCTCTTTTTTATTACAATGTTTTTGGTTTTTTGTAAGTCCCTTAGGGCCAGTCGCTCCCCATTGGTGAGGTTGTCATTAGAGCCACCTGACCATTTGATTTTTTCCAAGTCCCTCTGTACGAACTCCAAGAAGAGATGCAGCCATCTATTTTTCGACAGCGGTGGCATTTTCTGTGACTTTATTTTGATGTTAGTTGGGCGTCGTAAAGAGGGAGGGGGATCGACCTCAGGGTCGTTCTCGTCCAATAAAGACATTAGTATGTCCATGGCCCTTTGTCCCTCTTTGTCGGTATTGGAAGGGATAGCATCAGGATTGTCTTGTTCGGTGTATAGGGATCGAAAGAAGACCTTCCGTAAAAATAAGGCCACGTCTTTATAGACAGTAAATTCGTCCATATTGTTCGTGGGGGAAAATGACATGCCTTTCTGAAGTAGTTTTATATGGTCATCTGTGAGTGTGATATCAGTCAGGTTGACAATTTTTAAGTCGTCCAAGCTTTTATGAGGCATAATTGGAGGGGGTGGGGGAGTTAGCTTCTTTTCTGGCTCCGTGTGTATGTACGTGCTCGATTTTCTTTTTGGTTGGAGGCTGTTTTGATATTGTCCGCAGGGGGTGGTAGCTGACTTCCTGTCTTCTCCGCCCCCGCCTGGTCTAAAAAAATAACCTTTTTTTGCGTGTCGTCGTCAGAGCCGTTGGATTTCGACCGTTGGGGTCGAGACCGCTGACGATGTCCCCGCCCCCATGACTGACTCCTCCCTCTTTTAACTGTTAAATCAAAAGCCTCGTCTCTTTCAAAGTCATTGATATCTCGCTTAAATTTTGCCTGTTTTGTGATTTTCAAATTTAGTTGCGTTTTTTCAATCTCCTTTTTAAGAGTATCATTCTGTCTTATAAATTCTTCCTCATCTTTGAAGACTTCTAGGTTGGATGCACTCTCAGCTATCTGCTCCTGCAATACCACCAGTTGGTTCTTTTCTTCATCGACTATCAATTGCATGACGGCCAATCCATGCTCAATGCAGAGCTCCTTCCATTTCGGAAGGAATCTCTCTGTATGTAAGTGTTCTGCTGGTATAGTTTTGTCGCGTAGTCCTCTAGGTACTATGCGGTGGTTTATATAATTTTCCAAGGACGACACATCCCACTTTCGATTCAGGTGTTTTATTAGTAGTTTTTTGTGTTCTTTAAATTTATTCTTAATTTCTGACTCCTGATCGAAAGATTGGGGTGTGTCTGCCTGGAATGCTGTCTTAATCTCTCGGTCTATCTCTTCACCCAACATAAAGGCCATGCCCAAGCCACACACATATAATTGCGAGTTCACAGTTCCATTTATAGTATAGATATACAAAATGAAAAATATGCAAGAAGTTGACAGCCACTGCCAGATAGACCTTAATGATCATAAAAATTACAAAACACAATAGGGGATAGGGGTTGGGAAAGGGGGAATGGGAAGGGAAGTGGCAGAGAGAGGTCAAAGTAGCCGATTGGAAAAATGTTCGTACAGCTATTGATCAAGAGCCATATTGTTGGCTGGATTGTCACCGTAGCCAGAGCGTATTAGGAAAAAAAGAGAGGACAATTCCTGGGTCCAGAGGGCAGGAACCGAGGAAAGAAAGGGGCTACTGAATGGTGACAAACATTGATCGAGACAAAGTCAATTCTTTGGAAAAATGGTTTCTTTATTATTAAACAGTGCTTGCATATCTTTCATTAAAAAGAAATTCCAGTCTTTCTGGAAATCTGGAACCAACAGTTATGAACAACACTAAACAAGACAAACAGGACACCATATAGACAACAAACGCATCACATGTGACGTAGCAGTGATAAATGATTCAAACAAATGAATTGAGAGGTGGATCAATATCCATTCGATATAGATATATCAAAAGTGTTAATGTGGTCATAGGACCTTGTGTAATTCACGTTTGATGATAACAGCACTTATTGAAGCAACAGTGAAAAGCATGTTCGTTAGTGAAAGAAAAAGTCCTGCGCTGATATACAGATTGCGACTGGTCTGTATGACATGCCGACTGACACCAAAGGCGCTATGGAGATTTCAAATTGATTAGCTTAAAGTTACATCTGCTGAGGGTGAAAAAATGCAATTACTGATTGTGTTCAGTTAGTGGTGGACTGACTCGTGAGCCATGCATCCATTTCAACGCTGCGGGTGTGGCGGGATGCTCGGATATAGTTACAGTTTTCAGAGACCAAGTTTGGTGACAATCAGTAAAGCTTATGCGCTATGTTGAAACTGAATGTGCAACTTGACTGAGCACCATGTATTCAGTAATTAAAGTCTCAGTAATCAGCAGATCAGATGTTTCAAATTAATCAAGAAAAATTGCTGTAACGAACAGTATGCAGAGTAAACAATGAGAAGTAGGTAAAGACTTCTAAATTCCCAGGCAATTTTGGGGCAAACTGGTCAAACAAGGGGAAAGGATTGGTTTATTACCTTTACCCAACCAGCGTCCAATGTCTGTGATGGCGGTTTGGGAAGTCCAGTCCTTTCAGTGGAGTATCGTTTGCCAGTACCACTGGCAAGGATCGCGGTGACCGCTCAATGTCCTTTGGGGGGGGCAAGGATCTTCCTGGAAGTGAAGGAGTCCAGTGTCCGTGTATAGGGGCACGATTTGCCAAGTCCGACGATCACTCGGATCGAGACAGCCTGGGTCTCTGAAGTCACTGCTGCTGAGAAGCGCTGTACACTGCTCGTCACGTGATGCGTCACGTGACGCGTTTCGCTGGAGGCGTAGTTTCAATAGCTTCTTCCTGACGTGTGTTGTAAGGGTATTGGGAGTCCCTTCAAATACCGTTTTTTCGGTGAACAACAGGTGTTTAAATTAGGGAGGAATGATTGTACTTGTAAGGTTGTATTGATGTGCGCCATTGGGCAAATGACATACTGACAGATAGTTTTCATACTGAATGACATACATTTAAAAAACTTTACATGTATTAGGCGAGAGGTATAATGTCATTCGCACAGAACGTTTAAGACAAGGGGTATTTTTAAAAACATTTAGTACATATAAAGTTCAATCAGATAGAGAAAAAAGGCATTTTCAAATAAATTGGTTCTATGATGGTTGAAATGAAGAGATAGAGAGATGAGAGAGAACTGTATATATTTATAGTTGTTTTTATTTGGATTTTTTATTTTTTATTTTTTATTTTTATTATTATTTTTTTGAACAGCGGGTATTTTAAACAGCCGAGTCCACCAATAGTGACAGAGCGCAGCAGCTGAGAGGCCGGCAAGCAAGGAAGTCAGAATGACCCGGGACAGAAAGCATCAGCAGCAAAGATGCAGAGGGATGCAGTCCGCGCAGCCCATGTATCAAGATAGGGGAAGAAATTAATGTTATCTGTGGATTAAGGCTAAATCTATTGGAGCTCATGGCGATCAGGCACCTCAAAGGGGTATTCCGTAGGTGAACTGAGAGATAATGTAGTGGGCAAAAATAAACATACCTAAGCAATGTAGGTGGTGCCCCATACGAAGTGGCGTGTCATTGACGGTGCAGCTAGCACCGAACATTTAATAATGTTAAGTCATATTGCCTATGGAGTCCCTTTCCTTATCAGGTCTAGAATTGAGCCCCACTGATTAGCGGCCCTTGTTGCATGGAATGCGTGAGTAGCAAGTACTGTCTAGGTACAGATTTATGCTGTGGTGCTGCCTGTTCTACATACGGGTCCTTTGGAAGATCACTATATGTGGCAATGTTAGGATGTCTCAATTTTGGATGGCGGTAGGAGAGTTTCATAAAAACATAGAAAAATGGACCGTGTTTACAAACCATGTATAGTCAAGTGGTAACGCAAAGGCGTTTAAGTATATAGTGTATGGTGTGCACTGGATTTTTCTTAAGAGAAAAATAGGGGGGACCATGGAAACTATATATCCAGAAAGGCCTGGAGGTTGAGTTCCGTATTCAGGCCTACAGGGGCCAAAGATTTAAGGCGATACACCCACCATTTTTCTTTTTGAAGTAAAATCCGGTCAAAGTCCCCTCTTCTAGATGGTAACTTAAGCACATATATACCTTTGACCGTTAGGCCCGATGGGTTGCCACCATGATGTGTATAGAAGTGCTTCGCCAGAGGTTTCTCTGGAATTTTTCCTTTCTCCCTTACTTCTCTCAAGTACTCACCCAACCTGACTTTGAGGGAGCGTTTAGTTTTGCCTATGTATATCTTAGGGCATGGGCACGTGATCATGTAGATGACCCTGGTGCTGGAGCAATTAATTAGATCTATTATTTTAAAATGCTCTTTTCCCAGTGCATCCGAGAAGGTGGCGGTGCGATGGACATACGGACACACTTGGCATTTGGTACAGGGGAACATACCCTTGGACCGGGGATAGTCGGAAAGCCAAGTTGCATCTGATGCTTTAACAAATTCGGACTGCATTAAGACGTCTCCCAGGTTTTTCGCACGTCTGGCAACCAACTTGGGAGTGTTACCGACTATTCTGCCGATGCCGGGGGAGCCAGTCAGAATGCTCCAGTGTTTCTCTAACACCGAACGGACCTCGTTCCATTGTGAGCCGTAGGTAGTGATAATTCTGACTGGTTCGACGGGAGCCTGATAGGGGGTTGTTGGAGTTACATCCTGTCTTGGTTTTGCCAGGAGCAAACTTTCACGGTCCCTTGAGGCTGCCTTTTTCCTAGCTCGCCGGATTTGGCTATGGGAATAACCTCTCTCCCTAAAACGGCTGTACAGTTCCGCACTTTCTTTCTTGTAATCGTTTGGGTCGGTGCAGTTCCTTTTGTTTTTTTTAAATCTTTTATTTATTTCACAAGACAAGAGAATACAAAAGAACTTCTTCCCCCGGTATACAAATTGAAAATCATATTATCAAACTTTCACACAGGGTCAGATTCCTCTCTTTCATCTAACCCCTATGTACTAATTCAGACAATCGGCTAATATTACCCGGGTTCCATCTCATTCCCTTCCTGTCTCGAATTTTTTTCCATTCTGTTATTAACCCCTTCATTAAAAGTCTATCTCAAAGCGAAGAGAAAAAGAAAAGAAAAGAAAAAAAAAAAAAAAAAAAAACCCCAAAAGGGGGGGGGGGGGGAGGGGGCTAAAAAATCCACAGCATCCCCTCCCTCTCCCTCCAAACCGAGGCAAGAGGAGGTGATATAGGGGGGACAGAGAACGGCGAGGGCACCCTCATTGAACAGTCACTACTTCCCTACTCTCCCCGTTATCCCCCTCCGAACTATGATACCCTTCTTTAGTCAGCTACATCGCCTTCAAACAGCGTCCGTCCTTCATCTGAGAATATATACACATTCCAGGGTGTCCATGTTTTAATATATTGTTCCTTTTGATGATCTTTCGAGAGGATTAATTCCTCCATCTTCTTAATTTCTTCTACTTTTTTAGCCCACATGCCTATGGTAGGTGCCTGTGTAGATTTCCAGCATAGGGGTATGCATGCTTTAGCAGCATTGAGAAGGTGACAGAGAACTAATTTTTTATAGGTTTTCCTCGGTATATTAGATACGTGGAGCATAAAGAGTGCCGGGTCATATGATATTGGTATTTCTGTGACATTTTGGGCAATTTGGTATATTCTCTTCCAAAAATATTCTAATTTTGGGCATGACCAAAATATGTGAAGAATTGTACCCCTCTCCTCTTGGCATCTCCAACATTGGTCTGTCAAGGATGGGTATATTTTATGTAGTTTTATGGGGGTTTGATACCATCTGGTCGTCACTTTATAGTTTGTTTCTTGTATATTTGTACTTATGGCCATTCCATGTATACAGCTTATTATGTTTTGCCGCTGTGGCTCCGTAAACTTACGTCCCAAATCTTCCTCCCAATCCGTAAGGCACTGTAACTGATAGTCCTCTGGTGGACTAATCAGTAGTTTGTATACTACCGATAGGGCGTGTCGCATTATCCCCTCTTCCGAGCAGATGGTCTCATATCTAGTAAGATTTGGGCTGAGACCATCTAATCCCGGTAATGACCGTAGGAAGTTTGTTAATTGGAAGGCTCTCCAAAAGTCTAATCCAAAGGTGCTTGTTCTATCCATTAGTTCTCGCATCGATCGCCAATTATTTTTTAGCTTGAAGTGGGATAGCTGGAAATGGCCGTTTTGTCTTATTGCCTGGAAAACTGGATCTTGACATCCTGGGGGAAATGCAGGGTTCCCCAAGATTGGGTACATTAGGGAGTAAGCTGACCCCAGGGAGTATTTTCTGAATATTACCTTGCATATCTGCACCGTCACTCCTATTAATGGATGTTTTTTTATGTCATTTGGCATTGCCGAATTACCCCACGGTGCCCTTGCGAGTAAGATATTACTCTGAGCCTGTTCCAGACTTGGCCACAATTTAATTGATTGGTGTCGGTTCCAATCGATGAGCCTTGTCAGATGTATTGCCTGCTGATATTTTCTTATATCAGGTACCGCTAACCCTCCATGTTTCTTTAGATACATCAATTGTTGTCTCTTCAGTCTTGGGCGTTTATATGCCCAAATAAAATCAAAAAACATTTTGGTCACCTGATCTAGATATTTAGAGGGGATGTATATCGGAAAGGCTTGAAGGAAATAAAGGAATTTAGGGAGTATACACATCTTAATGATGTTACACCTTCCAAACCATGAGTGTAGTCCCGTCTTCCATTTCTCCAGTAGCTCCCTCGTCTCTCTTAACAGGGGTGGGAAGTTTAATTCAAATATTTTGGAAGTTTTAGATGGTATATTTGTTCCTAGGTATCTTAAGGCTGTTATTGTCCATTTAAATTTGAAACTAGTCTGGAGATTTAAAAGCTCCGATTGTTTTATACCTATTCCCATTGCCTCTGATTTCTTAAAATTAATCTTCAGGTTCGACAGGTTACCATACCTATTAAACTCATGCAAGAGCATCGGTAGGGAAATTATTGGGTTTGTGAGTGAAAACATCATGTCATCCGCATATGCGGATATCTTCTGTTGGGTGTCCCCTATCGTCACTCCCTGGATATCTGGATTTAGCCGAACCGTACATAAAAAAGGTTCCAATGCCAGGGCAAATAGGAGTGGCGATAGGGGACAGCCTTGTCTCGTACCATTTTTTATCATGAAAGGCTCTGACAGGACACCGTTGGCTCTAACTCGAGCCGAGGGTTCCGAATATATTGTGCCTATACGAGCCATCATCACCTCTCCTATCCCCACATATCTTAGTACTGTCATCATGAAATGCCAGTCGACCCTATCAAAGGCCTTTTCTGCGTCCGTTCCTAACAGAACACACGGAGTTTTATTCATGTTTACTACATGTACGAGATTTGTTACCTTGATTATATTATCCCTAGCCTCGCGGGTAGGTACAAATCCTACTTGGTCCATATGAATCAAGGTTGGAATGTATTCTTGAATTCTGGTGGCTATCATTTTGGTAAGTATTTTTAAATCAGTATTTAACAGTGAAATTGGCCTGTAACTACCGCAGGCAGTCGGGTCTTTCCCTTCCTTGTATATCACTGTTATGTGGGCCATGAGAGTCTCTTGGGAGAGCTTCCTATCTGGTCCCAGTCCATTAAATAGTTTCACCAGGAATTTACCCAGAGATGCAATAAGAGTTTTATAATATGCAATGGTAAACCCGTCTGGGCCTGGGGCCTTTCCTAGTTTAATATTTCCTATCGCTTTTTGGATCTCTTCCAATGTAAATGGTTCGTCTAATATTTTACTAACTTCCGGGGATAATTTCGACATATGAGAATTAGATAGGTATTCTTCTGTCTGAGTCTGAGGAGAGGGGTCTTTCGCTAAATTGTATAGATCTGAGTAGTATCTTTGAAATTCCCTCACGATGTCTTTAGGGAAGGAACATTTCTGTCCATTTGCCTTTATTATATGTGGTATGTAGTTCCCTAGTCTCTGTTCTCTTAGAGTCCTGGCTAGGGCCCTACCACATTTATTCCCGGACTCGTATGATATCCTCCTGCATATCTGTATTTGTGCTTTCGCCTTATATATCATTAGATCTACTATCTTTTTGCGTAGGGTCAGTAGTTCGGTCTCTAGCTCAGCTGTTTGGGCATGTTTAAATTGGGCTTCTACTAATTTTAATTCGTTCAGAAGAAAAGTCAATTGTTTAGCTCGCTGTTTCTTTATTCGCGAGCCGTGCTTAATGAGAATCCCTCGGATTACTGCCTTATGAGCTTCCCAAACTATGCCTGTATTACTCTCTGGGATATCATTTGTTTGAAAGAAAAAGTCCAGTTCTCTAGTCACTTCCCTCAATACCTCCTCATCTTGCAATAAACTCTCATTAAGTCTCCAGGTTCTCGCCCTGGAGATATAATGGTCGGTCAGTGCGTAGGTCAACTGGATCGGTGCATGGTCTGACCACGTGATTTGATCGATTGAGATCTCTCGTACCGCCTGTAGCTGGGAATGAGGGATAAAAAAATAGTCTATCCTCGAGAACTGTTTGTGCGGTATAGAGTAGAAGGTGTAATCCCTTTCTACGGGATGAAAAATACGCCATGCATCTATCAACTGTGCTTTAAATAAGGCTCTAGAAATTCGTTTACGTGAGCTAGGGGGTATCGAGGAGCAACCCGATGAGGTATCTTCGGACGGTATTAATGGTACATTAAAATCCCCTCCCAGTATTAGTTGGCCCTTAGTAAAGTCAGTCAGTAATTCTAAGGTATTAGTAATGAAGGTTTCCTGATGTAGGTTAGGTGCGTAAATGTTCGCTAGTGTTACCTCAATATTGCCAATCATGCCTCTTACAAAGAGATATCTACCCCCTACATCTGCTTTTTCTTCTACGCAGGACCATGGCACCTTGGATGAAATTAATATAGACACTCCGCATGTTTTAATAAGCTTGTTAGTGGAGTGGTGTACTATTGGAAAATGTCTACTTTTCAAAACTGGTAGCTTACCCTCTTTGAAGTGCGTCTCCTGGATGAAGGCGATGTCTGTCTTTTTACGATATAGATCTTCCATAAGCATCCGTCTTTTTTCAGGGATATTGAGCCCCTTTACGTCCAGCGAGAGTGCCCTCACCACCTCCATCCCCCCGACCCCCCCTAAAAAAAAAAAAAAAAAAAAAAAAAAAAAGGGGAGTGGGGAAGAAACCTTCCCAGACAAAAAAGTAATAAAAAAAAATAAAAATAAAATAAAATAAAGGTTTACACTTTTATTAGTGCTAAAACAAAAATAGATTTTGAGATAGCCCACTTTAGTGGGAGTCAGTCCTATCAGGACAGCAGTACTTTGCTATTGCGCTTTTCAGTATCCCACTCGGAAAAAGCGCTAGTCTATGTGGGGGTGTGGTCAGAGATGTGACGAATTCGAGCCCCTCTACCCCCCCCGCCCCCTCCCGCCGCCCCATGAGAAGACGACCATCATCATTTTACTCGTTTTCTGTTCAGTGTTTGTCCTATATCTACCATTTCTTTTTTCAATCTCTGTAGAGCTTCCTAGTTCATTTTGTAACCATTTATTTTCTCCTCCCATCCATCCCTCCCCCCACCCCCCCCCCCCCCCACCCCAAAACGCCCCCACAAGGTTTTGGATGGTTGGTTCCCTTCTTAAAAAAAAAAAAAAAAAAAGGACCCCCACCCAGATAAGTATCTTCCCCTCCTCCCCCCCCCCTCATCCCCTCCCCTCTGTCCTTGTGATTAAGGAGAGGAGCATACATTCCCTCCCGTGTGTTGACCAAATGTGTTTCTATTCTTTAAATGTGATCCCTTTACCCATTTAAAAAAAAACAATGCAGTTCCTTTTGATGCGGAGGAACTGCCCGACCGGTATCCCGTTTTTGAGCCATTGTGGATGATGGCTCGACGCAAATAACAAGGTATTTGCTGCAGTGGTTTTGCGGAAAGTGTTGGTGCCTAGGCGGCCGTCTTTTAGTGAAACACAAAGGTCGAGGAAGGGTAGAGTCGTGCGATCATAATTATACGTGAGTTTGATATTTCGTTCATTGATGTTAAGGTTCATCATGAATGTGTGCAAATCATCTAAGGTACCACGCCATATCATCAAAACATCGTCGATGTACCGCAGCCAGGTCTGCACGTGGCTGCGGTACATCGTCGATGGATAGACATCCTCCTCCTCCCAATGGCCCAAGTGGAGGCAAGCATAAGAAGGAGCCCAGGCTGCTCCCATAGAAGTTCCTCGTATTTGATGATAGTATATCATCAAGAACTGGAAGTAGTTGTTTATTAGTGCAAATTTTAGTAAGTCGATCAGGAACTCGTTTTGGTGGCATGCCAGGGGATATGTCGCCTCCAAGAAACTAGACATGGCCTTTATACCGGCCATGTGGGGGATGTCCGTATGTCCATCGCACCGCCACCTTCTCGGATGCACTGGGAAAAGAGCATTTTAAAATAATAGATCTAATTAATTGCTCCAGCACCAGGGTCATCTACATGATCACGTGCCCATGCCCTAAGATATACATAGGCAAAACTAAACGCTCCCTCAAAGTCAGGTTGAGTGAGCACTTGAGAGAAATAAGGGAGAAAGGAAAAATTCCCGAGAAACCTCTGGCGAAGCACTTCTATACACATCATGGTGGCAACCCATCGGGCCTAACGGTCAAAGGTATATATGTGCTTAAGTTACCATCTAGAAGAGGGGACTTTGACCGGATTTTACTTCAAAAAGAAAAATGGTGGGTGTATCGCCTTAAATCTTTGGCCCCTGTAGGCCTGAATACGGAACTCAACCTCCAGGCCTTTCTGGATATATAGTTTCCATGGTCCCCCCTATTTTTCTCTTAAGAAAAATCCAGTGCACACCATACACTATATACTTAAACGCCTTTGCGTTACCACTTGACTATACATGGTTTGTAAACACGGTCCATTTTTCTATGTTTTTATGAAACTCTCCTACCGCCATCCAAAATTGAGACATCCTAACATTGCCACATATAGTGATCTTCCAAAGGACCCGTATGTAGAACAGGCAGCACCACAGCATAAATCTGTACCTAGACAGTACTTGCTACTCACGCATTCCATGCAACAAGGGCCGCTAATCAGTGGGGCTCAATTCTAGACCTGATAAGGAAAGGGACTCCATAGGCAATATGACTTAACATTATTAAATGTTCGGTGCTAGCTGCACCGTCAATGACACGCCACTTCGTATGGGGCACCACCTACATTGCTTAGGTATGTTTATTTTTGCCCACTACATTATCTCTCAGTTCACCCACGGAATACCCCTTTGAGGTGCCTGATCGCCATGAGCTCCAATAGATTTAGCCTTAATCCACAGATAACATTAATTTCTTCCCCTATCTTGATACATGGGCTGCGCGGACTGCATCCCTCTGCATCTTTGCTGCTGATGCTTTCTGTCCCGGGTCATTCTGACTTCCTTGCTTGCCGGCCTCTCAGCTGCTGCGCTCTGTCACTATTGGTGGACTCGGCTGTTTAAAATACCCACTGTTCAAAAAAATAATAATAAAAATAAAAAATAAAAAATAAAAAATCCAAATAAAAACAACTATAAATATATACAGTTCTCTCTCATCTCTCTATCTCTCCATTTCAACCATCATAGAACCAATTTATTTGAAAATGCCTTTTTTCTCTATCTGATTGAACTTTATATGTACTAAATGTTTTTAAAAATACCCCTTGTCTTAAACGTTCTGTGCGAATGACATTATACCTCTCGCCTAATACATGTAAAGTTTTTTAAATGTATGTCATTCAGTATGAAAACTATCTGTCAGTATGTCATTTGCCCAATGGCGCACATCAATACAACCTTACAAGTACAATCATTCCTCCCTAATTTAAACACCTGTTGTTCACCGAAAAAACGGTATTTGAAGGGACTCCCAATACCCTTACAACACACGTCAGGAAGAAGCTATTGAAACTACGCCTCCAGCGAAACGCGTCACGTGACGCATCACGTGACGAGCAGTGTACAGCGCTTCTCAGCAGCAGTGACTTCAGAGACCCAGGCTGTCTCGATCCGAGTGATCGTCGGACTTGGCAAATCGTGCCCCTATACACGGACACTGGACTCCTTCACTTCCAGGAAGATCCTTGCCCCCCCCAAAGGACATTGAGCGGTCACCGCGATCCTTGCCAGTGGTACTGGCAAACGATACTCCACTGAAAGGACTGGACTTCCCAAACCGCCATCACAGACATTGGACGCTGGTTGGGTAAAGGTAATAAACCAATCCTTTCCCCTTGTTTGACCAGTTTGCCCCAAAATTGCCTGGGAATTTAGAAGTCTTTACCTACTTCTCATTGTTTACTCTGCATACTGTTCGTTACAGCAATTTTTCTTGATTAATTTGAAACATCTGATCTGCTGATTACTGAGACTTTAATTACTGAATACATGGTGCTCAGTCAAGTTGCACATTCAGTTTCAACATAGCGCATAAGCTTTACTGATTGTCACCAAACTTGGTCTCTGAAAACTGTAACTATATCCGAGCATCCCGCCACACCCGCAGCGTTGAAATGGATGCATGGCTCACGAGTCAGTCCACCACTAACTGAACACAATCAGTAATTGCATTTTTTCACCCTCAGCAGATGTAACTTTAAGCTAATCAATTTGAAATCTCCATAGCGCCTTTGGTGTCAGTCGGCATGTCATACAGACCAGTCGCAATCTGTATATCAGCGCAGGACTTTTTCTTTCACTAACGAACATGCTTTTCACTGTTGCTTCAATAAGTGCTGTTATCATCAAACGTGAATTACACAAGGTCCTATGACCACATTAACACTTTTGATATATCTATATCGAATGGATATTGATCCACCTCTCAATTCATTTGTTTGAATCATTTATCACTGCTACGTCACATGTGATGCGTTTGTTGTCTATATGGTGTCCTGTTTGTCTTGTTTAGTGTTGTTCATAACTGTTGGTTCCAGATTTCCAGAAAGACTGGAATTTCTTTTTAATGAAAGATATGCAAGCACTGTTTAATAATAAAGAAACCATTTTTCCAAAGAATTGACTTTGTCTCGATCAATGTTTGTCACCATTCAGTAGCCCCTTTCTTTCCTCGGTTCCTGCCCTCTGGACCCAGGAATTGTCCTCTCTTTTTTTCCTAATACGCTCTGGCTACGGTGACAATCCAGCCAACAATATGGCTCTTGATCAATAGCTGTACGAACATTTTTCCAATCGGCTACTTTGACCTCTCTCTGCCACTTCCCTTCCCATTCCCCCTTTCCCAACCCCTATCCCCTATTGTGTTTTGTAATTTTTATGATCATTAAGGTCTATCTGGCAGTGGCTGTCAACTTCTTGCATATTTTTCATTTTGTATATCTATACTATAAATGGAACTGTGAACTCGCAATTATATGTGTGTGGCTTGGGCATGGCCTTTATGTTGGGTGAAGAGATAGACCGAGAGATTAAGACAGCATTCCAGGCAGACACACCCCAATCTTTCGATCAGGAGTCAGAAATTAAGAATAAATTTAAAGAACACAAAAAACTACTAATAAAACACCTGAATCGAAAGTGGGATGTGTCGTCCTTGGAAAATTATATAAACCACCGCATAGTACCTAGAGGACTACGCGACAAAACTATACCAGCAGAACACTTACATACAGAGAGATTCCTTCCGAAATGGAAGGAGCTCTGCATTGAGCATGGATTGGCCGTCATGCAATTGATAGTCGATGAAGAAAAGAACCAACTGGTGGTATTGCAGGAGCAGATAGCTGAGAGTGCATCCAACCTAGAAGTCTTCAAAGATGAGGAAGAATTTATAAGACAGAATGATACTCTTAAAAAGGAGATTGAAAAAACGCAACTAAATTTGAAAATCACAAAACAGGCAAAATTTAAGCGAGATATCAATGACTTTGAAAGAGACGAGGCTTTTGATTTAACAGTTAAAAGAGGGAGGAGTCAGTCATGGGGGCGGGGACATCGTCAGCGGTCTCGACCCCAATGGTCGAAATCCAACGGCTCTGACGACGACACGCAAAAAAAGGTTATTTTTTTAGACCAGGCGGGGGCGGAGAAGACAGGAAGTCAGCTACCACCCCCTGCGGACAATATCAAAACAGCCTCCAACCAAAAAGAAAATCGAGCACGTACATACACACGGAGCCAGAAAAGAAGCTAACTCCCCCACCCCCTCCAATTATGCCTCATAAATGCTTGGACGACTTAAAAATTGTCAACCTGACTGATATCACACTCACAGATGACCATATAAAACTACTTCAGAAAGGCATGTCCTTTTCCCCCACGAACAATATGGACGAATTTACTGTCTATAAAGACGTGGCCTTATTTTTACGGAAGGTCTTCTTTCGATCCCTATACACCGAACAAGACAATCCTGATGCTATCCCTTCCAATACCGACAAAGAGGGACAAAGGGCCATGGACATACTAATGTCTTTATTGGACGAGAACGACCCTGAGGTCGATCCCCCTCCCTCTTTACGACGCCCAACTAACATCAAAATAAAGTCACAGAAAATGCCACCGCTGTCGAAAAATAGAGGGCTGCATCTCTTCTTGGAGTTCGTACAGAGGGACTTGGAAAAAATCAAATGGTCAGGTGGCTCTAATGACAACCTCACCAATGGGGAGCGACTGGCCCTAAGGGACTTACAAAAAACCAAAAACATTGTAATAAAAAAGAGCGACAAAGGTGGGAATGTAGTATTACTAACACAATCTATGTACGAGAAAGAGGCTAAGCGTCTTCTCAATGATAAATCCACCTATATGCCACTCGACAATGACCCTTTTCCAAGACTAGTGTGCGAACTAAATGAAAAGCTGCGATTTGCCAGAGATGAAGGTCTGTTGACCAAAAAAGAGTTCCAATACCTTGTGGTAGGAGAGTTCAGTGTACCGACTTTTTACCTAATCCCCAAGGTGCATAAAAATTTACAAAATCCCCCAGGCCGCCCTATTGTGTCGGCCTGTCAGGGCCCCCTTGAACGGATCGGCCGATACCTGGACTCTCTGCTACAGGAGATGGTCAAAAACCTCCCGTCTTTTGTACAGGACACTAGACACGTCCTGTCCATAATATCCAATATGGAACCTTACCACAACCCAGATGAAATCTGGCTTGTGGGTATAGATGTCGAATCTTTGTACACATCTATCCCCCACATGGCCGGTATAAAGGCCGTGTCTAGTTTCTTGGAGGCGACATATCCCCTGGCATGCCACCAAAACGAGTTCCTGATCGACTTACTAAAATTTGCACTAATAAACAACTACTTCCAGTTCTTGATGATATACTATCATCAAATACGAGGAACTTCTATGGGAGCAGCCTGGGCTCCTTCTTATGCTTGCCTCCACTTGGGCCATTGGGAGGAGGAGGATGTCTATCCATCGACGATGTACCGCAGCCACGTGCAGACCTGGCTGCGGTACATCGACGATGTTTTGATGATATGGCGTGGTACCTTAGATGATTTGCACACATTCATGATGAACCTTAACATCAATGAACGAAATATCAAACTCACGTATAATTATGATCGCACGACTCTACCCTTCCTCGACCTTTGTGTTTCACTAAAAGACGGCCGCCTAGGCACCAACACTTTCCGCAAAACCACTGCAGCAAATACCTTGTTATTTGCGTCGAGCCATCATCCACAATGGCTCAAAAACGGGATACCGGTCGGGCAGTTCCTCCGCATCAAAAGGAACTGCACCGACCCAAACGATTACAAGAAAGAAAGTGCGGAACTGTACAGCCGTTTTAGGGAGAGAGGTTATTCCCATAGCCAAATCCGGCGAGCTAGGAAAAAGGCAGCCTCAAGGGACCGTGAAAGTTTGCTCCTGGCAAAACCAAGACAGGATGTAACTCCAACAACCCCCTATCAGGCCCCCGTCGAACCAGTCAGAATTATCACTACCTACGGCTCACAATGGAACGAGGTCCGTTCGGTGTTAGAGAAACACTGGAGCATTCTGACTGGCTCCGCCGGCATCGGCAGAATAGTCGGTAACACTCCCAAGTTGGTTGCCAGACGTGCGAAAAACCTGGGAGACGTCTTAATGCAGTCCGAATTTGTTAAAGCATCGGATGCAACTTGGCTTTCCGACTATCCCCGGTCCAAGGGTATGTTCCCCTGTACCAAATGCCAAGTGTGTCCGTATGTCCATCGCACCGCCACCTTCTCGGATGCACTGGGAAAAGAGCATTTTAAAATAATAGATCTAATTAATTGCTCCAGCACCAGGGTCATCTACATGATCACGTGCCCATGCCCTAAGATATACATAGGCAAAACTAAACGCTCCCTCAAAGTCAGGTTGGGTGAGCACTTGAGAGAAATAAGGGAGAAAGGAAAAATTCCCGAGAAACCTCTGGCGAAGCACTTCTATACACATCATGGTGGCAACCCATCGGGCCTAACGGTCAAAGGTATATATGTGCTTAAGTTACCATCTAGAAGAGGGGACTTTGACCGGATTTTACTTCAAAAAGAAAAATGGTGGGTGTATCGCCTTAAATCTTTGGCCCCTGTAGGCCTGAATACGGAACTCAACCTCCAGGCCTTTCTGGATATATAGTTTCCATGGTCCCCCCTATTTTTCTCTTAAGAAAAATCCAGTGCACACCATACACTATATACTTAAACGCCTTTGCGTTACCACTTGACTATACATGGTTTGTAAACACGGTCCATTTTTCTATGTTTTTATGAAACTCTCCTACCGCCATCCAAAATTGAGACATCCTAACATTGCCACATATAGTGATCTTCCAAAGGACCCGTATGTAGAACAGGCAGCACCACAGCATAAATCTGTACCTAGACAGTACTTGCTACTCACGCATTCCATGCAACAAGGGCCGCTAATCAGTGGGGCTCAATTCTAGACCTGATAAGGAAAGGGACTCCATAGGCAATATGACTTAACATTATTAAATGTTCGGTGCTAGCTGCACCGTCAATGACACGCCACTTCGTATGGGGCACCACCTACATTGCTTAGGTATGTTTATTTTTGCCCACTACATTATCTCTCAGTTCACCTACGGAATACCCCTTTGAGGTGCCTGATCGCCATGAGCTCCAATAGATTTAGCCTTAATCCACAGATAACATTAATTTCTTCCCCTATCTTGATACATGGGCTGCGCGGACTGCATCCCTCTGCA
Source organism: Lithobates sylvaticus (assembly GCA_028564925.1). Classification (NCBI taxonomy): domain Eukaryota; kingdom Metazoa; phylum Chordata; class Amphibia; order Anura; family Ranidae; genus Lithobates; species Lithobates sylvaticus. Next base: position 205,748,836 of record CM053032.1, read on the forward strand.
TCTTTGCTGCTGATGCTTTCTGTCCCGGGTCATTCTGACTTCCTTGCTTGCCGGCCTCTCAGCTGCTGCGCTCTGTCACTATTGGTGGACTCGGCTGTTTAAAATACCCGCTGTTCAAAAAAATAATAATAAAAATAAAAAATAAAAAATAAAAAATCCAAATAAAAACAACTATAAATATACACAGTTCTCTCTCATCTCTCTATCTCTCCATTTCAACCATCATAGAACCAATTTATTTGAAAATGCCTTTTTTCTCTATCTGATTGAACTTTATATGTACTAAATGTTTTTAAAAATACCCCTTGTCTTAAACGTTCTGTGCGAATGACATTATACCTCTCGCCTAATACATGTAAAGTTTTTTAAATGTATGTCATTCAGTATGAAAACTATCTGTCAGTATGTCATTTGCCCAATGGCGCACATCAATACAACCTTACAAGTACAATCATTCCTCCCTAATTTAAACACCTGTTGTTCACCGAAAAAACGGTATTTGAAGGGACTCCCAATACCCTTACAACACACGTCAGGAAGAAGCTATTGAAACTACGCCTCCAGCGAAACGCGTCACGTGACGCATCACGTGACGAGCAGTGTACAGCGCTTCTCAGCAGCAGTGACTTCAGAGACCCAGGCTGTCTCGATCCGAGTGATCGTCGGACTTGGCAAATCGTGCCCCTATACACGGACACTGGACTCCTTCACTTCCAGGAAGATCCTTGCCCCCCCCCAAAGGACATTGAGCGGTCACCGCGATCCTTGCCAGTGGTACTGGCAAACGATACTCCACTGAAAGGACTGGACTTCCCAAACCGCCATCACAGACATTGGACGCTGGTTGGGTAAAGGTAATAAACCAATCCTTTCCCCTTGTTTGACCAGTTTGCCCCAAAATTGCCTGGGAATTTAGAAGTCTTTACCTACTTCTCATTGTTTACTCTGCATACTGTTCGTTACAGCAATTTTTCTTGATTAATTTGAAACATCTGATCTGCTGATTACTGAGACTTTAATTACTGAATACATGGTGCTCAGTCAAGTTGCACATTCAGTTTCAACATAGCGCATAAGCTTTACTGATTGTCACCAAACTTGGTCTCTGAAAACTGTAACTATATCCGAGCATCCCGCCACACCCGCAGCGTTGAAATGGATGCATGGCTCACGAGTCAGTCCACCACTAACTGAACACAATCAGTAATTGCATTTTTTCACCCTCAGCAGATGTAACTTTAAGCTAATCAATTTGAAATCTCCATAGCGCCTTTGGTGTCAGTCGGCATGTCATACAGACCAGTCGCAATCTGTATATCAGCGCAGGACTTTTTCTTTCACTAACGAACATGCTTTTCACTGTTGCTTCAATAAGTGCTGTTATCATCAAACGTGAATTACACAAGGTCTTATGACCACATTAACACTTTTGATATATCTATATCGAATGGATATTGATCCACCTCTCAATTCATTTGTTTGAATCATTTATCACTGCTACGTCACATGTGATGCGTTTGTTGTCTATATGGTGTCCTGTTTGTCTTGTTTAGTGTTGTTCATAACTGTTGGTTCCAGATTTCCAGAAAGACTGGAATTTCTTTTTAATGAAAGATATGCAAGCACTGTTTAATAATAAAGAAACCATTTTTCCAAAGAATTGACTTTGTCTCGATCAATGTTTGTCACCATTCAGTAGCCCCTTTCTTTCCTCGGTTCCTGCCCTCTGGACCCAGGAATTGTCCTCTCTTTTTTTCCTAATACGCTCTGGCTACGGTGACAATCCAGCCAACAATATGGCTCTTGATCAATAGCTGTACGAACATTTTTCCAATCGGCTACTTTGACCTCTCTCTGCCACTTCCCTTCCCATTCCCCCTTTCCCAACCCCTATCCCCTATTGTGTTTTTCCATTGGTCCATAGCCCATCTTGTAGGAGTTATTGCCTCATTATGATCGATGATTGTATATAGTGATTTTACATCTGCCGTTGCAATTAGATAATTCTCATTTACGTTAATTTCCACTTGTTGTAATACTTGTATCAGGTGTTTTGTATCCCTTAGATAAGAATTCGTTTTGGGTACTAGAGGCTGTATAAACTGACCACATACTCCCCAATTCTTGCATTAATCGATTGTATGCCATTTATTATCGGTCTACCAGGTGGGGTCGTTTGATTTTTATGTATTTTTGGCACAGTATATAATACAGGTACTCTACACGTGTCCGGTACTAGATATTTCTCCTCCTTTTTGTTTAGTATATTTTTTAGAGTGCCCCGCACAATCAGATCTTGGAGTTCCCCTTTATACTCTTTTGTTGAATTACCTTTTAACAGTTTCTCAATATCCTGTGTGACCATTTTGTTAAAGACATGCACATGCTCATTATTAGAGACTTGGGGGTTAAAAATAGACTTATTCCTCAGTGTTGAGTGTTCAATTCTACCTGGGGTCTCCACTTTATTGTTTACAATGTGTGGAGCTTTATTGAGCATGTATTTTTTTATATTAAGTCTCCTTGCATATTTTTGGATGTCTACATAAGTGTCGAATTTATTCAGGTTCCTCTTTGGTGCGTATTTAAGTCCTTTGTCCAGTGTTAAAAGTTCCATTTTGGTCAGTTCAATTCCACTCAAATTATATATGCCTTCTCCAACTATGTTCTTTTTCTTTTGGACCTTTCGTCCTCCTCTATTTCCTCACTTGGGTTTGGGGATCTCTCGCTTCTGGGTGGTGTTCTGTTTCGGGGAGGGGTCCTGTCCCTCCTGCGTTGGTCTAAAAAAGACCTATTTTCACCATCTTTGTAGTCCCTCAATACTTCATACCTATTTGTAGGGTAGTTCGGACTGTTTCTACTCTCTCTGTGATATTGGTCCTTGGTTGGTTTTTAAACAGTGGTTAGTTCCATATATTGACTAATTTCCATTTTGGTTCCTCAAAAATATGTTTTCTTTATCGCCCATAAGTATATGCACTAAGGGGACGGTTCCTACACTATATGTCAGAAAGGGTCAGTTTTCGCTATGAACACACTAATGGTGTTCCCCATATATTAAAATAAAAATAAAAATATTGGTCCATTCACATTCCCCAATAAAAATCTAAGTATATGGATGGCACATACACTGTGCTGGATATTGTATCTACATAAGTGAGCAACTATGTAGAACGGTTTTGGGTTTTATATCATTATGTCCCAATAACTCGCATGGTAAATTATATCCAACATGTTGAATATTATTAGTCTCTCTATTAAAATGTAATTAATTAAAATTTTTATTTTATATTTTTATCCTCTCTCGTTTTTATCTTTTTATCCTTATCCCATTTTTTTTATATTTATTTATCAATTTTTATTTTTATTTTTATATATTCATTTTTATACATTTTCTATTTTTATTTTAATTTTTATTTATTTTTTATTTTTTATTATTAACCACTTGCTTACTGGGCACTTAAACACCCTTCCTGCCCAGACCAATTTTCAGCTTTCGGTGCTCTCACATTTTGAATGACAATTACTCAGTCATGCAACACTGAACCCAAATGAATTTTTTGTCCTTTTTTTCCCACAAATAGAGCTTTCTTTTGGTGGTATTTGATCACCTCTGGGTTTTTTATTTTTTGCGCTATAAATGAAAAAAGACCGAAAATTTTGAAAAAAAAATGCATTTTTCTTTGTTTCTGTGATAAAATTTTGCAAATTATTAATTTTTCTTCATAAATTTTGGCCACAATTTATACTGCCACATATCTTTGGTAAAAATAACCCAAATTAGTGGATATTATTTGGTCTTTGTGAAAGTTACAGACGCTACAGTCTGTGGTGCGAATTATACAAAATTGTTCTTGTGACCCAAACAAGTCAGGAAAGTATAAATACCCCCCAAATGACCCCTTTTTTTGAAAGTAGACATTCCAAGGTATTTAGTAAGAGGCATGGTGAGCTTTTTGATGTTGTCATTTTTTTCCCACAATTCTTTGCAAAATGAATTATTTTTTTATTTTTTATTTTTTTCCACAAAATTGTCATTGTAATAGGTTATTTCTCTCACATGGCATGTGTATACCACAAATGACACCCCAAAATAAATTTTGCTACTCCTCCTGAGTATTACGATACCACAAGTGTGGGACTTTTACACAGCCTGGCCACTTAGAGAGGCCCAACATGCAGGGAGCGCCATCACGTGTTCTGTGAGCATAAATTACACATCTAAATTGTTGACTACCTATTACACTTTTGAAGGCCCTGGAGCACCAGGACAATGACATGTGACACTGACGTGGCACTGATGACACGTGACACTGATGTGGCACTGATGACAGATGGCACTAATACGGGGCACTGATGACACGTGACACTGATGACAGATGGCACTAATGCGGGGGCACTGATGACACGTGACACTGACAGATGGCACTAATATGTGGCACTGCTGACAGATGGAACTTATACGTGGCACTGATATCATGTGGCACTAATATGTGGCACTGATGAGAGATGGCACTAATACGTGGCACTGATGACAGATATCACCGACACGTGACACTGATGACAGATGGCACTGATACGTGGCATTGATGACACGTGCCACTGATAACAGATGGCACGTGACACTGACAGGTGGCACTTTTGACTGGAAAGGGAGGCTTGGGATACTCAAATATAGATGTACCTCATCCCAATTTAAATGGTAAGTAGGTGGACAGGGATAGAGACAGGGGATTATAGCGGTACTTGATAAAGAGAGAGACACACTCTGTCATGAAGATCCTGCCAGAAACCTAAACCCGGTCCATCCCGGCCCTCAGATTCCATTGCGCATGCGCATGCGCGCCCGGGCGCGTGCACGTGTGCAGCCGTGCACAGGGAGACGGGCGCGCGCTCTAGTTAGCGCCAGCCAGCCTATTTAAACTTGACCTGAGCAGATGCCCTTTGCTGTCTGCTCTACAGCGTTGTGGTCTGTGTAATCTGATCCTGATTTATCTGTCCTATTGACCCGGCTTACCTGTGACTACCCAGCTATCTGCCTGTACCCGACCCCGGCTTGTTGTGACCATCCTCCTGCCTCATCCATTGTACCTCAACACCAGTTTGATTCCTGACCTGTTGAACTCTGATTATCTGCATGGTCCCTGTCCGGTCTGCAGTCTGATTCCTGTAACAAACCTGATCACCTGCATTGCTCCAGCCCATTCAGTGGTTCTGTTTCCTGTTCCCAGTCTGATCATCTGCACAGATCCTACTTACCCTGCTGACCAGTCTGCTAAGCTGTTTGTCCAGATCCAGCCAGCTCTGCTATCCTGTTTACCTGGGAGCCTGCTTACCTGTTCAGTTCCAGTCTACTTTGCTGACCAGTCTGCTAAGCTGTTTGTCCAGATCCAGCCAGCTCTGCTATCCTGTTTACCTGGGAGCCTGCTTACCTGTTCAGTTCCAGTCTACTCTGCTGACCAGTCTGCTAAGCTGTTTGTCCAGATCCAGCCAGCTCTGCTATCCCGTTTACCTGTGAGCCTGCTTGCCTGTTCAGTTCCAGTCTACTCTGCTGACCAGTCTGCTAAGCTGTTTGTCCAGATCCAGCCAGCTCTGCTATCCTGTTTACCTGGGAGCCTGCTTACCTGTTCAGTTCCAGTCTACTCTGCTGACCAGTCTGCTAAGCTGTTTGTCCAGATGCAGCCAGCTCTGCTATCCCGTTTACCTGTGAGCCTGCTTGCCTGTTCAGTTCCAGTCTACTCTGCTGACCAGTCTGCTAAGCTGTTTGTCCAGATCCAGCCAGCTCTGCTATCCCGTTTACCTGTGAGCCTGCTTGCCTGTTCAGTTCCAGTCTACTCTGCTGACCAGTCTGCTAAGCTGTTTGTCCAGATCCAGCCAGCTCTGCTATCCCGTTTACCTGTGAGCCTGCTTACCTGTTCAGTTCCAGTCTACTCTGCTGACCAGTCTGCTAAGCTGTTTGTCCAGATCCAGCCAGCTCTGCTATCTCGTTTACCTGTGAGCCTGCTTACCTGTTCAGTTCCAGTCTACTCTGCTGACCAGTCTGCTAAGCTGTTTGTCCAGATCCAGCCAGCTCTGCTATCCCGTTTACCTGTGAGCCTGCTTACCTGTTCAGTTCCAGTCTACTCTGCTGACCAGTCTGCTAAGCTGTTTGTCCAGATCCAGCCAGCTCTGCTATCCTGTTTACCTGTGAGCCTGCTTACCTGTTTGGTTCCGGCCTACTCTGCTAACCAGTCTGCTAAGCTGCCCGTCCAGTTCCTGCCAGCTCTGCTAACCTGTTTACCAGTGGTCCAGCTCATCAGTCTGTATCCAGCCTTCCCTGCTATTCAGGCCTCCACCGTGTACGCTAAGTTGACTTGGTCACTCTACCGGTCTGTTGATCCTGCCAGGCACCCGTGCTCCTCCTCACTCCTGGGTCTCCTGTCCCCACACCAGGGAACCAGGAGTGGGAGACGCAAGGGAGGTCTCTCTCTGCAATTTCGGGCTCGCACCACCAGGTACGTGACAGTAGCAGACAGCCATGTCTGAGCCCGAGCAGGGAGCCCCCGCCATGGAGGGGTTATGCCAACACCTGGCAGGACTGACCGAGGCGGTGAAGAATCTCCAACAGGGGTATACCCGGCTGGAGGAACGGGTACTGGCCCTGTCCGGTCCTACCAGTACCCAAGGAACTTCACACCCGGCAACACCCCCAACGGGGCCTGCACCTGCCCAAACCATAGTGATGCTACCACCTGAGCCTAAGGTCCCCACTCCAGAGAAGTTTTCAGGTGCCCGTGGTAGTTTCAGGACTTTCCGCAATTCTTGCGAACTCCATTTTGCTCTTCAACCTAGGACCTTCTCTTTAGAGACCACCAAGGTGGGCTTTGTGGTTGTCCTACTGACTGGGGATCCCCAAATCTGGGCCCACCGTCTCGTGGAACAGAAGGATGCAGCATTGGCCAGTCTCACCACCTTTTTTGACGCCATGGCGCAGTTATATGAGGACCCCTGACTCTCAACCACTGCGGAAGCCGCCCTACGTTCCCTTCAACAGGGTCGGCGACCAGCAGAGGACTATGTGGCTGAGTTCAGGCGTTGGGGTGCCGACACTGACTGGAACGACGCTGCTCTTCGTCACCAATTCCGCATGGGCCTCTCAGACGCGCTCAAGGACGAGCTCGCCAGAGTAGGGGTTCCTCAGACCCTGAACTCCCTCATAGACTTAAGTATCCAAATTGATCGGCGCCTACGGGAGCGTAGGGCCGAACGAACCTTGGGGTCCCCAAGACCTACCTGGATGCTCCCCAGGGCCCCAAGCCATTTCCGCTCTGCTTCCTCTGCCAGGCCTGTTCATACCTCCACGGCATCGGAACCCATGCAGCTAGGACTCCTGCGGCCTTCTCTCACCCCAGCAGAACGTCAGAGACGCCGCAGCAACAATTTGTGCCTGTACTGCGGAGAGCCAGGTCACTATGTCCGAAATTGCCCGGCTAAACTCCGTAAGTTTCCCACTATTCTTTCCAGTTATGTTGATCCAGTGACCGGGGTTTCGGCCCATCTTGCCCTTTCTGTCTCCTTCCAGCTCCCAGGAAGGACCCTGCGGACCACCGCCATCATTGACTCTGGGGCCTGTAGTTGCTTCATGGACTCTGTTTTTGCTGCCCGGCATCAGATTCCTCTTCTTCCGAGGGAACAGGGACTGTCCGTCAATCTGGCAGATGGATTCACCATTAAATCTGGCCCGGTAACCCAGGAGACTGCCCCATTGCACACGGTGATCTCTGAATCACACCAGGAACTTTTACGGCTGGACATAATCTCTTCTCCCTTGTTTCCGGTCATTTTGGGTATTCCCTGGCTGCAAGCACATAATCCAGCTATCAACTGGGCCACATGAGAAGTGGCCTTTTCCTCTCCCTATTGCCGAAGGTCCTGCGGCTCCATGGTTTCCGCAGGACCCTCTGCCCTGCTCTGCCTGGAAACTTAGGCAGGTCTACGTCAGTCTATCCCCGAAGCCTACCATGCCTACCTGGATGTGTTCAGCAAACAAAAGGCAGATGTGTTGCCACCCCACAGGCCTTATGACTGTCCCATTGAACTTCTTCCCGGGGCCAAGATTCCCTTCGGCAGGGTTTTTCCCCTAACAGAGGTGGAGCAGGGGAAACTGAAGGACTACATTGACGATAACTTGAAAAAAGGTTTTATCCGCCCGTCCACATCTCCTGCAGGTGCGGGAATATTCTTTGTAGAAAAAAAGGACCATTCCCTCAGACCCTGTGTGGACTATCGTGCCCTAAACGAGGTCACTGTCAAAAACCGCTACCCTCTTCCCTTGGTTCCAGAACTGTTTCAGAGGCTTGGCACGGCCTCCATTTTTTCTAAATTGGACCTCAGAGGGGCATACAATTTAGTTTGCATAAAGGATGGGGATGAATGGAAAGCGGCATTTCGGTCCCGATTTGGGCACTTTGAGTACCTGGTGATGCCCTTCGGACTCTGTAACGCTCCCGCTACTTTCCAGTCCTTCATTAATGATGTGCTTCGGGACTTTCTTGATGTTTTTGCTGTTGTTTATCTTGATGACATACTAATTTTCTCTTCCTCCCTAGAGTTGCATCGTGGACATGTCAAAAGTGTTCTGGGTCGCCTCCGGCAATATGGCCTCTATGCCAAGGCCGAAAAGTGCCTCTTCGAAGTGGAAAGCATACCCTTCTTGGGCTTGATCATCTCCAGTAGGGGCATTCGGATGGACCCCCAGAAGATCACAGCCATCCTGGACTGGCCTATTCCCGCAGATAAGAAGGGTATCCAGTGATTTATTGGTTTCGCCAATTTTTATCGCAAATTCATTAGAGGATTCTCGGCCATAGTGGCACCCATTACACAGCTATCCAAACAAGGTACCCGCTTCCATTGGTCTCCCGAAGCCCAGGGGGTCTTTGAGGCCCTCAAAGGGCTCTTTACCTCAGCTCCTATCCTGAAGCATCTGGACCCTTCACTACCCTTCGTTTTGGAAGTGGACGCCTCTGAGATAGCTGTAGGAGCAATTCTGTCCCAGAGACAGGGCATCAAGGCCCTGCTGCACCCCGTGGCATTCTTCTCACGAAAGCTATCCCCAGCCGAGAAGAACTACGATGTGGGAGATCGGGAGTTATTGGCAATAAAAACCGCCCTCGAGGAATGGCGCTACCTGCTGGAGGGGGCTACTCACCCAATCTTGATCTTCACAGATCACAAGAACCTAGAGTACCTGAAGACTGCCAAGAGGTTGAAACCCAGACAGGCCCGATGGGCCTTATTTTTCTCTCGTTTTACTTTTCACGTGACCTATCGTCCGGGTTCCAAGAACGCGAAGCCGGATGCTTTGTCTCGTATGTACCACAAATCCCAGGATGGTTCCCCTCCAGACACTATCCTTGCCCCTGGAAATTTCCTTCTGCTACAGGAAGACTTGCTGTCCCAGCTCAGATGGGCTTCCAGTGGCCTCATACCCACTCCTGGACCTGGGTTGCAAGCCAAGGATGGTCTACTGTGGCATGAGGATAAAATTTTCATTCCCGAGGGTCTGCGGGTAACCATTCTGGAATTATGCCATGCCCATAGACTTGCCGGACACTTTGGTGTCACCAAAACTACTGAATTGGTACAAAGTACCTTCTGGTGGCCTCAGCTAAGAGAGGACTGCAGGAAGTTCGTAGAGACATGCACTGTATGTATACGGAGCAAGAGTTACAGGACCAAAGCCTGGGGTCTACTCAAGCCGTTGCCAGTCCCAGACCGTCCCTGGAAGATGCTGTCCATTAACTTCATCGTGGAACTGCCCCCAGCAGAAGACCACACTACGATCTTTGTAATAGTTGATCGCCTGTCAAAGATGGCACACTTTGTTCCTATGAAGGGCACCCCTTCTGCTTCAGAAACCGCACAGGTGTTCATCCGAGAAGTCATCAGACTCCATGGGGTACCGGCCAACATAGTGTCCGACCGAGGGGTACAATTTACCTCTCGGTTCTGGAAATCGCTCTGTAAGGCCCTCAATATTGAACTATCTTTTTCATCCGCCCATCACCCTCAAACCAATGGGCAAACCGAGAGGACCAACCAGACCTTGGAACAATATCTACAGTGCTTCTCCTCCTTTACCCAGGACGATTGGATCTCCCTGTTACCAGTTGCCGAATTTGCATATAACAATGCCATCCACTCTGCCACCCAACAGATGCCCTTCTTCGCCAATTATGGCTTTCACCCTTCGTTCTTGCCCAATTCTCTCCCTGAATGTACTGTGCCCGCAGTTCAGAAAAAGATTGACTTCTTTGCTTCCAATAACCAACTCCTGCAGGATACCATGGCCCGGACCCAGGAACATAATAAAACAGTTTTTGACCGAAAGAGGCGCGGAGAGTTGGTACTGGCACCAGGTGACACAGTATGGCTTTCTACCTTAAATCTAAGGATGGCTTGTCCCTCGAAGAAACTGGGCCCTAAGTTCTTAGGTCCCTTTCCAGTTAAACGGAAAATAAATGAAGTAGCCTATGAATTGGAACTCCCAGACTCCCTCAAGGTCCACCCGGTCTTCCATGTTTCCCTGCTGAAACCCTCATCTCCTAACCCTTTTCCCAACAGGAGAACAGTACCCCCGGATCCAGTCCTGATAGATGGCGAGGAGGAATATGAAGTGGAGGCCATCCTAAATGTTAGGAGAAGGAGAAATCAGAATCAGTTCCTGATTAAATGGAAGGGCTATGGCCCTGAAGAAAATTCCTGGGAGCCCGAGTGCAATATCCACGCTAAGAGTCTAGTTCAAGCCTTTAAGAGAGCCCATCCTGAGAGATTTGCCCAGAGGGCCACCCAGAGGTTGCCCCTAGGAGGGGGGCAATGTCATGAAGATCCTGCCAGAAACCTAAACCCGGGCCGTCCCGGCCCTCAGATTCCATTGCGCATGCGCATGCGTGCCCGGGCGCATGCACGTGTGCAGCCGTGCACAGGGAGACGGGCGCGCGCTCTAGTTAGCGCCAGCCAGCCTATTTAAACTTGACCTGAGCAGATGCCCTTTGCTGTCTGCTCTACAGCGTTGTGGTGTGTGTAATCTGATCCTGATTTATCTGTCCTATTGACCCGGCTTACCTGTGACTACCCAGCTATCTGCCTGTACCCGACCCCGGCTTGTTGTGACCATCCTCCTGCCTCATCCATTGTACCTCAACACCAGTTTGATTCCTGACCTGTTGAACTCTGATTATCTGCATGGTCCCTGTCCAGTCTGCAGTCTGATTCCTGTAACGAACCTGATCACCTGCATTGCTCCAGCCCATTCAGTGGTTCTGTTTCCTGTTCCCAGTCTGATCATCTGCACAGATCCTACTTACCCTGCTGACCAGTCTGCTAAGCTGTTTGTCCAGATCCAGCCAGCTCTGCTATTCTGTTTACCTGTGAGCCTGCTTACCTGTTCAGTTCCAGTCTACTCTGCTGACCAGTCTGCTAAGCTGTTTGTCCAGATCCAGCCAGCTCTGCTATCCTGTTTACCTGTGAGCCTGCTTACCTGTTCAGTTCCAGTCTACTCTGCTGACCAGTCTGCTAAGCTGTTTGTCCAGATCCAGCCAGCTCTGCTATCCCGTTTACCTGTGAGCCTGCTTGCCTGTTCAGTTCCAGTCTACTCTGCTAACCAGTCTGCTAAGCTGTTTGTCCAGATCCAGCCAGCTCTGCTATCCCGTTTACCTGTGAGCCTGCTTGCCTGTTCAGTTCCAGTCTACTCTGCTGACCAGTCTGCTAAGCTGTTTGTCCAGATCCAGCCAGCTCTGCTATCCCGTTTACCTGTGAGCCTGCTTACCTGTTCAGTTCCAGTCTACTCTGCTGACCAGTCTGCTAAGCTGTTTGTCCAGATCCAGCCAGCTCTGCTATCCCGTTTACCTGTGAGCCTGCTTACCTGTTCAGTTCCAGTCTACTCTGCTGACCAGTCTGCTAGGCTGTTTGTCCAGATCCAGCCAGCTCTGCTATCCCGTTTACCTGTGAGCCTGCTTACCTGTTGAGTTCCAGTCTACTCTGCTGACCAGTCTGCTAAGCTGTTTGTCCAGATCCAGCCAGCTCTGCTATCCTGTTTACCTGTGAGCCTGCTTACCTGTTCGGTTCCGGCCTACTCTGCTAACCAGTCTGCTAAGCTGCCCGTCCAGTTCCTGCCAGCTCTGCTAACCTGTTTACCAGTGGTCCAGCTCATCAGTCTGTATCCAGCCTTCCCTGCTATTCAGGCCTCCACCGTGTCCGCTAAGTTGACTTGGTCACTCTACCGGTCTTTTGATCCTGCCAGGCACCCGTGCTCCTCCTCACTCCTGGGTCTCCTGTCCCCACACCAGGGAACCAGGAGTGGGAGACGCAAGGGAGGTCTCTCTCTGCAATTTCGGGCTCGCACCACCAGGTACGTGACACACTCGTAACTTTTTGTAAAAGAAAATTTTTTTTAACATAATTTTTTTAACAAAAAAGAGATTCTTTGGACATACAAAAAAGAGAGATGATACACATTGATAAAATTAGTCCATCAATCAGACTGGGGCCCACTTCGAAATGGGGACGGAGGCCCCAATGACGGTTGGGAGACCATGCACAAACAATATTTTCTGGAAAATGGATTAAAAAGGTCTATACTACTGTATAGATCATAGGTACAGTGAAGCTGTTATGTAGGGATGACCGACATGTTTCGCCAAACAATGGCTTCTTCAGGGTCACTGGGACAATTTGTACCAACAAAGATGGGTCTAATAAAGTGCAGAGAAACAACGATTATTATACATAGTCAAAAAAAAGAAAAAGTATATATCATTATGGCCAAAATGTTCATCTTACATGTAATTTCAAGGCTATACACATGCCCACAAAATCCACACAGGACTGGTCCCTCCCAATCCTAGCAAGAAATAGCGATACGTACCACAGAGCCAATAGCAGCACCAGGTTTATGTTGCAGGGATAGTCATGTGCATATACCTAAACGCAGGGGACTGCCGAGGGCCTATGGGGAGCCTGGTGAGGAACAATGGGTAAAGTAGATACAGATTAAGGAATGGCTACCAAACTCAGTTGATTGCCATATATGGCTAACATAGCCTATGGTTTAAAGAACTTACCAATATATAGAAAAAGATTTATTATAAATAGGGAGCGCCAGATAATAGGGACCGTATTAAGGTCTAGATGAAATAACTTGTAGACCTCTGTTGGAGGAAAAAGCAAAAGAGATAAAGAGTTTAAGGCAGGTCCAAACAAGGGACCAAATAGCTAAGGCTGAATACAAAAGGTGGGAGCTTACCTGAAAGTAATACACCTGCATTGTTTAGAGCTGGGCAGAAAAAGCCCTGACAGGGCTATTAGGATAATGTTGTTAGGTTTGTAGGAGGTGAAACCCATCCAAAGGTGTATGTGTGCCCGTGGCTGAGAAGAAAAATATATGAACTAGTTCAAGGCTAGACATAAGTAAGTTCCAAGATTATGGTAAAAAAAAGGGAAGAAATTAACAAACCTAATGCAGCAAAGATCCGGATAAACTGGCGCTCCTGTGTCCATCACCAAGAATGGTGTGGACAAGCAGGCTAAATAAGTCCTCCACACCTGATCACGGTTGTCCGTGATCAGGCGGCCTGGAAAACGAGCCTCCCGCGCATGCACATTAGCACAGGCGCGTTAGCCTACAACCCCCACAGTGCTCGTGGGTAAGTGGGTGCGCGCGCAGGTCAATGCGCGCGCAACACCCATAAAACCAGACTCACGCGCCACCCTGAGCACTTTTGACAGGTGGCACTGATACGTGGCACTGATGACAGATGGCACTGACGTGGCACTGATGACACGTGGCATTGATATGGCACTGACAGATGGCACTGATGACACGTGGTATTGATATGGCACTGACAGATGGCACTGATGACAGATGGCACTGATGACAGATGGCACTGACGTGGCACTGGGGACAGATGGCACTGGGGATAGGTGGCACTGGCAGATGGCACGGATGGCACTGGGGACAGGTGGTACTGGGGACAGGTGGCACTGGCAGATGGCACGGATGGCACTCTGGGGACAGGTGGTACTGGGGACATGTGGTACTGGGGACAGGTGGCACGGATGGCACTCTGGGGACAGGTGGTACTGAGTACTGATGACAGGTGGCAGCGGGACAGATCACTTTATTTTTTTTATTTTTATTTATTTTTTACTTACGGCGCCGGCGCCGTTCCTCTCTCCCTCCTCACACGCTGTCTGTGTGAGGAGGCAGAGCGGCGCTGACAGATGATCTCATATGTTTGCATATGCAAACATATGAGATCATCTCTCATTGGACAGCCAGATCTCGCTGTAAACGGCCGCTGTGATTGGCCATTTACAGCGATCTGTGACCGGCTGTGTCCGACGGACACGGCCAGCACAGAACTTCCCCGATGCACGCTCTCAGGAGCGTGCATTAGGGAAGTAAACAGGAGGACGTCCAGGGACGTCCTCCCGGCAGGGAGCGTCCGCGCTGCAGCCGTCTTTCGGCTATAGCGCGGGCGCGTAGTGGTTAATATATTTTTTTCTTAAATATATATATTTTTTTCTTAAATGTCCAACTTAATTAATTAAAGATGGTGATTCCTTTGTCTATTTTTATATATTAAATATCATTTTAAATGTAGTCTCAACTGAAGCGGCTTTTTAATAGACTTCAGTGCCACATATCATTCCTTATTATACATATGTGCGGCTGCGATGCGAGTCCAAATCAGCAGACAAGGAGTTAACAGCACCTCCACATGGGTCCCAGGTGCAGCGGACAAAATGAATGGAATGATGACTTAAACTAATCTGTCACTATGGAAACCCGATTGCTAATCAGTTGCTATAAATTCCTCCACGCTGGTCACAGGGCTATTATCCCTTGAGAAAGTCACGTGACCTGTGACGATGCACGTCGGGAGGAGGAGCCCTAGTGACGCTACAAGCACAGTGAGGAGGAGAAGGGCTGACAGCCCCGTCTATTGAGCCTGACCATTAGCGGTATTCTATGCGCCTATATTCATCAGGTAAATGTGAGTGCACAAGCCTCAGGCATCCCTTTGAGATCTTTTTGAAATCTTTAGTTATAGCGCTGCGCAATGGTGTTTGTCTCTGTGTCATTTCTCTTTTCATGTTGAATCGGAGCAAGACACCAGGAGGAATTATATGAAGACTAAACATCCCCATATTTCAGAATTAAGGGAAGTCTTTTTATACATTTATTTCTATATTCATTTATATGTCTCCCAGATATTTATACACAAATTGGTTGAATTGAGGATTTGCCAGTGTATTTATTTATTTAATTAATTTATTGTGATCAGAGAATCGGCATTAATTAAGTGATTAATTAATTAATAAGTGATTGGCCACTAAACCAGGCTAGTCCTGCATTGGTTTAAGGATTTACATATCACCGTATGAACTATCAGCAAGCACTGAATTGTTTCTGAAGTATTTTAAAGCACATCAAGGATTTATTTATTTATTTTGGAGCACATCTATTTATTTATTTATATATATATATATATATATATATATATATATATATATATATAAAATTGTTACAACCTCAATGTAACGTGGAGCATCAATTATTTGCACTTGGGATTTTCACATCTGCACAAATTTTTATTGATGAATTTTATCATATAGCACTATTTATTATTTATTCATCACGTCACTTGTCATACTTATTCATTCATTTAATATCACTTATACCTAATTTATTCAAGATCTTAATAGTTTAAGGTTGATATTGCACACTATTTATACTCTCTTAGTATTTATTTTCATATTCATGGAGGTTGAACCCAGGTTGGTTGGAGGTGGAATCTGTGTCTTCACAAGTGGCGCCAGTTTTTTCCAGCTACTGGGAGGACAACCTCTCCTCAGCCTCTCTACCTATTGTATGGGATGCCTTTAAGGCCTGAATGCGAGGTTGTTATATTTCAGCCATTAAGCAAACATGTAAAGCATTTAATGTTATGTCACAGGAACTTCAGGATAGGGAAAGAGCGTGTAAACTGACTCACACAACTAATCAGATGATACCGATATAGTTTCATAGTTTCATAGTTAGTAAGGTTGAATAAAGACACCAGTCCATCCAGTTCAACCTGAGCGAGTGTCTACAACTGTCCCTATCCCTGTACATTGCACACTCACATCGGTCCCTACCCTCAAGGAGCCCACAATCCAAGGTCCCCATTCATATACTAGGGCCAATTTTTTGGACAGAAGCCAATTAACCTACCTGCATGTCTTTGGATTGTGGGAGGAAACTGGAGTACCCAGAGGAAACCCACGCAGGCACAGGGAGAACATGCAAACTCCAGGCAGGTAGTGTCGTGGTTTGGATTCGAACCAGCGACCCTTCTTACTGCTAGGTGAGAGTGCTAATCACTACACCACTGTGCCGCCCGATATGGCATTGCTGGAAGCTCGCCATCTTCTAGCATTGCATTATATTGAGCTGACTCACACCTCTTGGACGAGAAGGGCGGAGTCCCCTTTTGAACAGGGAGAAAAAAAACGTGAAGTTACTGGCTATCCTCATTGCGGAACAAAGAGTTCAGACCAATATCCCTTGCATTAAATACTCGCAATATACCTTCGTAGACTATTATAAAGCACTTTATGCGCTTATTCTGTCTTGTAATGAGCATGACTTGGAAGCTTTACTTTCCTCCCTTAATATTCTTGTTCTTTCTGAGACGAACAGGAACATTTTGGAGGCAGAGATTACAGAAAAGGAGATTGAAACTGCTATTAGAGCATTCCCTCCCCATAAATCCCAGGTCCAGACAGGTTTTGTATTGAGTGGTATAGACTACATTTGGAGGCTCTTGTTCTGAGACTTAGGGCTTTGTTTCACTTTCGTCTAGAAAATAAGCTTCTCCCAGATTCTTTTATGGAGGCTCAGGTGATTCTATTGCCAAAACCAGGCAAGGATCCTTTGAGTTGTTCTTCTTACAGGCCTATTGCTCTTTTAAACCAGGATCTTAAGATTTTAACAAATACTGGCCACAAGACTATCACAGGTTATTACAACACTGGTATACATAGATAAAATGGGTTTCATTTCCCAAAAATCTAGAGACACTAATCTTTGCAGGCTATTTGCACACTTACAAATTGATCATGCCAACTCGGGGGGCCAGGGTAGTAGTGTCCATTGATATGACAAAGGCCTTTGACTCCATGGATTGGCATTATATGTCCATGGTCCTGCAGTTCATGAGGTTTGGGGATGTGTTTCTTACCTGGATCTCCCTGCTCTATAGATTGGCACAACGGTCACTACTCCAGTTTGTGGTGGATAGGGGAACGCGTCAGGGGTGCCCACTCTCCCTATCCCTATTTGCTCTTGCAATTGAACCCATAGCTATTGCCCTGCGAATATCTACAGCAGTGAGGGCTCTGGAGGTGGGAGGTATACGTGAATGTACTGCCCTATATGCAGATGACGAACTCCTCTTTTTAGAAGATCCTGGATCATCTCTGGAGGCGGTATTCGATGCTTTAGGTACTTTTGCACGTTTTTCAGGTTTATGAGTTAACTGGGAAAATTATAATGTCATGGCCATTGATGACAGGGCTCAGGCCCAGACATCACAATCAGTCCCCATAGTTTGGGCTTCTGAATTTATTAACCACTTTCTTAAACCCCCTCCTGCCCAGACCAATTTTCAGCTTTCAGCGCTGTCGCACTTTGAATGACAATTGCACGCACTTCACTGCACTACACTGCACTACACTGTACCCAAATTATTTTTTTCCCACGAATAGAGCTTTCTTTTGGTGGTATTTGATCACCTCTGCGGTTTTTATTTTTTTGTTAAAAATATTTAAAAAACGGAATTAAAAAAAAAAAAAAAAAAATTATATTTTTTTTATATTTTGTTATAAAATTTTGTAAACAGATAATATTTCTCCTTCATTGATGTACGCTGATGAGGCGGCAGTGATGGGCACCGATAGGTGGCAGTGATGGGCACTGATGGGTGCCACTGATGGGCAATGATTGCTTACACTGATAGGCAGCACTGCTAGGTGGCACTGATTGGCACCACTGGTGGGCATTGATAGGTGGCACTTGTGGGCATTGATAGTTGGCACTCGTGGGCATTGATAGGTGGGACTCATGAGCACTATAGGCACAATGACAGGTGGCACTGTCAGGGAGTACTAAATTGCACAGAGGAGGCAGATGTGCTTCCTCCCTCTTCAGGACCGATGTCCATTTAACATAAGCCGGTGATCGGCTTTTTTTTCTCCTCGTGCTGTCAGCGCGAGGAGAAAAAAAAACGTTCACCGAGCTTTTGTTTACATCATGTGATCAGCTGTCATTGGCTGACAGCTGATCACATGGTAAGGGGCAGGGACCGGCCCCTTACTAGGATCGGTGATCAGCCGAGTCTCCATGACTCGGTGATCACAGCACGCTCCCCTATGACGGCCTCCCGGAAATTGAGGTCCACGCTGTAGCCGTAGTTCCCGCCATGGCCCGGACCTCAAGTGGTTAAATACCTCGGTATTCGTATTTCCCCCAAAGTAAGCGATTATCTGTCACTTAATCTACTACCCCTCCTCACCAAAGTTAAGACATCTACCACTCTCCTTGATTGGCAGGGTTAACCTTCTTAAGATGGGTATTTTACTGTTTTTATTTTTAACTTTTTGCTCAATTCCCCAATTTGGATTCCATGTTTGTTTTTTAAACGTGCAAATAGTCTGTTTAATTCCTTTTTATGGTTCTCATCTCATCCCAGGATAGGTCTCCGTACATTGCAGGAACCCCTAGGACAGGGAGGACTGACATTACCAGACCTCTTCAAGTATTTTCTAGCAGGGCAAATGGTCGTTGCCAGGCACTGGCTGCTGCGCAACGATGGAGACGCAGTAACTGTGCTTGAGGCCGCCCTTATGGGATCATATGAGAGTCTTTACTACCTGGTGTATAAGAGTTCACATGTGTCATCATGTTTAACTGCATTGATGCACGCTACTGGGGTGAAGGTGTTGATGCACTCTCACCTGATACCCCCTTATGGTTTAATCCTAGATTAGCCCATTTTGGTGCCATCCTGAACCCAATACTTTGGGCCCAAGTGGACATCAAACAATTGAAACACACAGTGTGGGGGGGGGGATTACTTAAATTCGATCAATGGATCAATGTAGGGATAAATGGAGCTCATTAATACCCGATTTTCAGGGGGATGAATGGGATGACATGTGGGATCACTCGTTCCAGACTCTGGTGTTGGCTCATGACTGCTATATCCAATTCAAAATACTCCATAGAGTTTATTATACCCCGGCTAGAATAGCCAGTATATACGGCACGGATGATACAGAATGTTGGTGTTGTACCACCAATCCTGCAAATTTTGACCATATATTCTGGCATTGTCAGCCGATACGGGAGTTCTGGACAGGTGTCACCCGCACTATTCAAGACTTGCTTTCTCTTCCTGTTCCCCTGACAATCTCAGTCTGTTTGCTAGGCTTGGTGGAGGAGGTGGCACCGTGCAGGGCTCATAGAACCCTGCTATCTCTTTCTGTTAAAAGTGTAAATTCATTATATTTTAAGTGATATAGGTTTCTGATAAACACACAAAAATATATATAATACTCAGGGCCGTTTTTTCCATTGGGCATGCTGGGCAGTTGCCCAGGGGCCCCACTTGTCTGGAGGGCCCCATCCAGGGCTGGTCCTCAGTTCTGCAACCAGCCTTGTTTTGGATTTTAGGTGTTTACATGTTTAAAACTGTTTTTTTTGCTAGAAAATGACTTAGAACCCCCAAACATTATATATTGTTTTTTTTCTAACACCCTAGAGAATAAAATGGCAGTCATTGCAATACTTTTTTTTACACCAAATTTGCGCAGCGGTCTTAAAAGCGCACTTTTTTTGGAAAAAAGTCACTTTTTTGAATAAAAAAATAAGACAACAGTAAAATTAGTCCAATTTTTTTGAATTGTGAAAGATAATGTTACGCCGAGTAAATTGATACCCAACATGTCCTGCTTCAAAATTGTGCCCGCTCGTGGAATGGCGTCAAACTTTTCCCCTCAAAAATCTCCATAAGCGACATTTAAAAAATTCTACAGGTTGCATTTTTTGAGTTACAGAGGAGGTCTATGGCTAGAATTATTGCTCTCGCTCTACCGATCGCGGTGATACATCACATGTGTGGTTTGACTACCGTTTTCATATGCGGGAGCTGCTCACGTATGCATTCGCTTCTGCGCGCGAGCTCTTTGGGACGGGGTGTTTTGAACATTTTTGGGGGGGGGTTTTCTTATTTATTTTACTTAATTTTATAATTTTTTACACTGTTTTAAAAAAAAAATGGATCACTTTTATTCCTATTACAAGGAATGTAAACATCCCTTGTAATAGAAAAAAGCATGACAGGTCCTCTTAAATATGAGATCTGGGGTCAAAAAGTCCTCAGATCTCATATTTGGACTTGAATGCAAAAAAAAAAGTCATTTAAAAAAATGACATTTGGAAATTCCCCTTTAAGACATATGGGCGGAAGTGACGTTTTGACGTCGCTTCCGCCCTCCTATGGTATAGAGATGAGTGGGGGCCATCTTAGCCTCACTCATCTCTATACACAGGCAGGGAAAGGACCCGATCGCCTCCGCCGCTGCCGACGGCTCCGGTAAGCGGCAGAAGGCACGGGAGAGCAGCGGGAGGGGGGGGGCAGCTCTCCCGCCACCGATAACGGTGATCCTGCGGCGAACCCGCCGCAGAGACCACCATTATCGGAAAGGGGACCGCTCACTGTGAAGAGGGATACCTCGGTTGTGGCAGCAGCTGCTGTCATTACCGAGATATCCCTGTTCAAAAAAATGACGTATATATATACAGTGAGTGATCGGTAAGTGGTTAAGTTGACTGACTGCACTGGTTGCTCACTTCGCCGGTCGGCATCTAGCTAGCAACCAGTGACGTCAATCAGAGGCCGCGACCGCCCCAGCATTCATAGTGCACCGCGGCTGCCCCAGTGGCTAGTGAACAGGCTCCGCCCACCACTGCCATGCCTTGATAGCTGGCGCTGCCTTTCTGCTGTGAGTGACACACTGTACTGCACCAGGCCGGTGGCCTCAAGTAAGTCTAACAATGTCTACTTAAATAAGTTCAAGTTGTGCATCAAACACAGCCACTGTGCCCCTCAAAAGCGGCCACTGTGCCCATCAAACAGTCACTGTGCCCATCAAACAGCCACTGTGCCCATTAAACAGCCACTGTGCCCATCGAAGCTGCCACTGTGCCCATCAACGCTGCCACTGTGCCCATCAAACACAGCCACTGTGCCCATCAAAAGCTGCCACTGTGCCCATCAAAAGCTGCCACCGAGCTCATCAAACGCTGCCACTGTGCCCATTAAACTCAGCCACTATGTCCATCAAACGCTGCCACTGTGCCCATCAAACGCTGCCACTGTGCCCATCAAACTCGTGTTATATTGTTGTGTTAATTTTTAAACACTGATTTTGTTGGAGGTACCAATAAATATAGCCTTATTGATAATTTGCATTTTTATTCTCATGCATGATCGTGTAGACAGGGCCCCAGTGCAATGTATTGCCCGGGGGCCTATAACGCTCTTAAGATGGCCCTGATAATACTTGGGGTAGGTTTTGAAGGTCATAGGACATATAACGACAAATTGTATAGACAAGATATGGTTTTACTGTAAAGGTTAATTCTATTTCTGACATAACTACGTCAGGACACAGGCCTATGGGTGGAGGGTGCTATCTATCCTTAGACTGAAACCATGTTGGGCATATATGCAAATTTGGGTGTCACCAAGATATGATTACATGACAGTAAAAAAACACTATAAGAATGGAGGGAGAGGTTATGGTAGAACTAGGATGGGGAGGTGCAGGAAGCAAGATGGATGATGAAAAGGAGGAGGAGACGGGTTAACATGTAACATCAGAAATCTACCTGAACTCTGAAGCTGTAACCATGATGTCTTGTCTTTGCTAATTCTCGCTGATGATGAATAAACAACCTTTAGCAAGTATTTTGGATGAGAAACTGATTCTTAATAATGGTATGAGAATGCTGCCTTGAAACAATACATACAATTCTCTACACACACATCCTCTAGGAGAAGAGGCTATTGACTGACACATTGAAACAGACTTTGCTAGTTCATCTTGAAAACGCTCCTGTGAGTAGATGACGAGATAGGGATATTTTCTCTTTTTCTCCTATTTCTGCTAATTCTTCAATGTCGAGCCAGGCTGAATGGTCAAGTTTTTTCCCCACTCCTTGACAAAAGGAGGGAAGATGAACGTAATGAATGTCAAGTCACGGAAAAAAAGATCTAAGAACCTAGAAGAAGGACATTTTCGTCAGATGTTAGCAGAAGTCAAAGCGTGAGTTTTTTTTCTCACCTAAGAAAAGAAAAAAAAAGCTACAGCCTACGAAGTTGATTGACAAGGCCAGATGGACGGGACACTTCAAGCTATTTTCGGAAAATCCATTGACTTTGTAAACGGTAAGGTATGAGAAGATATCTACCAAGGTTAGTTCCTATGAATATTGGGTTGTTGCCCAAGAAGAAAAAAGTGTTGAAACGAAGAATTCAAGTTATTTGAAAAAGCTGCCATATATAGATGTACACTATTGGGTGAGCTGATATGAAAAGTCGGATTTTGACGCTTGAAGTTGGAAACTCCATGCACACAGGCTAAGAATCGATCTAACAGGCAAAAACGCATTACAGTACACAACAAAGACACAATTTAAGAAACAAGGCAAACAAGCTACAAGAAAATGATGCTTAGAAGAACAAAGAAAAGGACATTTTAAGAAAAAGCAACAGCGAAAGAAAAGGCGACAATGAAAAAGAAGACAATGAACATCAGGCAACGTTAACGGACATTATTAATCTCTTGTTTTTTTAAGTGCATACAGAACTATCATATTAATAAGGGGTGAGTGTGTTTGTTTAATCAAGAAAAGTAATATGGGAATGGTTAAACATCTCTAGGCTCAGAAGTAAGTTTTAGTAAGATCAGGAAATGTATAAATTTCATATATATACAGAATATAGAATACATGCAGAAGTAAGGTAATTAAATAATGCCAGAGAGTAAAGAAGTTCTATTAACAAGGAAACTAAGTTTAATGCAGCATGTAAATGTCTATGAATATTTTAGCCCTGAACAACAGAAAATGTGTGTTATTACATGTGGTTATTCTAAAACACATACAAAGGGGCAGAACAAAGTTTTTAGAGAAAAACTATTGATTAAGATTGTGGAAAGAACTGTATGAAATTGAGATAATGGAAAACATGATGTTTAGTGTGAGGGATAGAGCCACAGTTAAGTAAATTAATTATGAAAAGTCACTTTTTTGACTTTTAGTGGATATTTATTGAGAAAGAATTTCTTGTGCTTCTATAGATGGATCCAAATATTGGCACAATGGAATTACAATATGAACTTTCTGTATGTGTCTACATTAATAGCTGAACTTTAGACTGCCATGTG
Organism: Lithobates sylvaticus; assembly: GCA_028564925.1. NCBI lineage: Eukaryota > Metazoa > Chordata > Amphibia > Anura > Ranidae > Lithobates > Lithobates sylvaticus. The sequence continues at coordinate 205,772,377 of CM053032.1, forward strand.
TTTATTAGCAGTCAGAGTGACAGCATGTGTGGTTCATTTAATCACATTGTATGAGAGGAATGTTTGGTTCTGAAAAAAAAGTTTCAACATGATCGAATTTCTTTCAGAAATTAGGAAAAATACATTATCAGTGTAAAGTAAAATACAATAATCTGGAAAGATTATTATTTTTACAAGATTTTAATTAATTATAAAGAGATGTAAGTTTGTCTAAAGCCCCATACACACGGTCGGATTTTCGCATGGATTCTGTCCGATCGGACAATGTTGTCGAAAAATCCGACCGTGTGTAGGCACCATCGGACAGTGTACGTCCGATTGTCCGACGGACAAAGTCCTATTTCCTGCTGGATAGATTTTTCGACAACAAGGTCCGATCACACCAAATCCGATCGTGTGTATGGTAGTCCGACCGGACAAAGTGCTACGCATGCTCAGAAGAAATTCTGTGACGGAAGCGCTCGGTCAGGTAAAACTACCTTTCCTAATCGACACAGCACATTCGTCACGCTGGAATGTTAAAATGTCTTTAATGCAGCGCATTCTCTTTTTCTTTACAATGCAAGAAGAATGACATCTTTTAGCTGCTCCTATTCACCCGCACTTCTCACAAACTTAGTTCTTTATTACTTTTCAGGATTTCTACACTACATGTTTATTTGTACTCAGATCGTAAAAGAATCTTTGTTATTTTTTTTGGATGATTTGTCATTTTTTTTTTTTTGTTGGAAGACATATTTTAAGGAGCTTTTTTTTTTTTTGTGGAGGGGGGTTGTGTCTCAACTTAGCAAAACCACTTTATTAACATTTGTATTTGTTGCTTAAATTTACTAGGAGTTTGCTGGTTGTTGGTGCCCCTTGTTAATTATACTTTATGATTAGTGAAATGTACCTGCCTACTCACAAATAAACTGTCATTGTAGAAAAGTAAAACACAATAGGCAATGATTATTTCAAATCAAAAAGACCTTTATTTAGGTGTCAGCAACAAACCAAAGAGGAACGCAGCGATGAAGAAACTTGGGGAATTTGCAAAGCCTTGGACCCCCACGGCAACCATCATTTTTGAAGTGTCTAAAATTGGGGGCCTGAGGAGTACGTATCTAAATAATAAGGGAGTGCAATCTGGTCCTGAAGTCCAAAACACCCGGAACTGCAGCAGATGCCATCTAGGTCCCCAGGCTCTGGTACTACGAGAGGCTCCATCTTCTCTCAGACCAGACTGAATCTAGGTCGTCACTCTCAGGTCTTCCTTCTGCGCTTCCTTGCACGCTGTGGCTGTGTTGCTGGTGGGGTGGCAGAAGGAGGAGGAGGAGGAGGAGGCGGAGCATGGTCACTATGGCAAACATGTGTGAGTGGGGTCATCTCCCCAGCCCTACCCATATTTTTTACCTTGAGGATGAGCCCCTCACACATGTTGCATTGCCTCACCTCCATATCCTTCATTTTAGTGACAACCACAGAGGCAAAGGTCTCCTCGTCGGTGGGTGTGGCATGTAGGGAGGCTGAAGCCTCTCGGATCATCCAGAGCGCTGACTCTCCCGCCTCACCCCCCCTTCTCGCCCTTTTGTAAGGAAGGCAGAGGGGAGGGATTTGGGAGTCAGTCAGGCTCCGAGGCCTACCCCCCTCTTGGCTGCCACTACCCACCTCTTGGCTGCCACTAACCCCTTCCTCCTCCTGACTGCCACATCCCACAGCCTCCTCCTGGCTGAGGTCTTCCTGTGTATGAAAAAGGGACATAGTTTCAGTTATTTGTTCATCAAACACACACAATTCTCATCTAGTGACTGTTGCAAAATGGTTACAAATCGCAAACCATACAATTCTCAGCCCTGCAGTTTAGATTCTTGCCCCAACTGTCTCCAACACTACTGTCAGTTGATATGTCAAACACGTTAGGAACTAAGCAATTGCTGATCCTGAATTCAGTGAACATCATTCCTTTTTCACAAAAATGGTTCCCAAACTACTATACCTGGAACAAGCTGGGCTCCTCCACCTCTTCCAGACTGGAAGGCCCAGGTTGCTCCTCGGAAGCCTCATCAGGGGTGGCCTGCGCGCAAGGAAGCGTGGAAGGAGGAGGCGAGAGTGACTCCGTGACATCAGCCTGGTCTTTGAGAAAATGGAGACTGTCATAGTACCAGAGCTTGGGGACATAGACATCTGCTGCAACTCCAGATTCTAGGGACTTCAGGACCTTCTTGCGCTCCCTGATATACGCACTCCTCAGGCTGCCAATTTTCTTTCTTAAATCATCAACAGTTGCCGTGGGGAACCTTGGCTTTACAAATTCCACAAGTTCCAGCAGGGCTGCGTACCTCATTGGTTTGATGCCGTAATGGGGGTGTTTGGCCTGCCATAAAAGGGGAATTTCCCTGTATTTCTCAATGAAGAGGGGGAGAAAACTCACGTCGTTGAATCCCTGCATAATCTCTGCAAGACACAACACCACACAAAACACTATAAATAATGTCAGGCAAAAGTCTCCTAATCTTCTCCATAAAGAAGCCTCAAGGTCTAATCAGTCTAGGCTAGTTATGTACCAACGTCAAATTGTACCTTCGTTATAGCGATCGTCTCGTGCGTGAGCTTTCTCTCCCCTCGTCTCACAGATCGTGGCTACGACACAGGCGTGTGACGTTTTATATACAGTGCGCATGCGTCAAACTCCGCCTGCCCCTGACGATCTTTCTCGTCTATTCCCCACCCCTTCTCTTTACGGCGCAGTGGGGAGAGCACATGGCGGGGACACAGCAGGTGCGCCCCAAATATCCCACCAACGAGGAGGAGGACGAGGAAAGGCCGGAGGCAGAAACGTCCGGATCACGGAGCCTGAAATTCAAGGCCTCCAATATGTCATTTGGAGAAATGTTGGAGATGGTGGACATATTAAAGAGGAGCGACTATGATGGGAAGTATGGGCCTTACCTCAACCCCCATGTCCGCAAGGCCAAGATCATGTCTAAAGTTATGAGGAGGCTGTACAATCATTTTGGGGTACAATGATCCAAGGAGCAACTGAGGAAACGCTGGTCAGACCTGAAACTGAGGGAGCCCGATCAGTACAGAAAGATCAAGCGAGTTCTTCAAAAAAGTAAGTAGTTGTCGTGTTTTGTGTTTGTTTTCTTGCTTGCATGCTGCTCCATGTGTTAGGATTTTTACAAAGTTGTACATTCCAAAATGGCCACTTTCAGGTTCGTCTGTGCATTCGATCGTACTCAACCTCGATCTTTCTGCCACTGTCATGTTCGTGTGTGTCCATTCGATCGTACTCAACCTCGATCGTTCGGACACTTATAATACGAGGTTTGTTGTTTTTTTTTGGAGAAAGGAAGTTTGTTCTCATTAGAAATGTCATCAAGAATGTAAAGCCAATTTATTCGATGTAAAGGAGAGGTCACCCAGTAGCTGATTACCCATCTGGACTCTAGAGCACTAGTGCTGGGACACCCAAACCCACTTTTTATTATGCTTTTCTACACATGTGCTCCAGTGGATACTAGAGGGGGGTCTCCATCCAAAAAAATTCTACCAAAAAGCTAATCAGTTTTGCACCTTTAAAAAGTGACTACATTCATGTTATTGTCATTTGTAACTGGCCCAACAAAAATATTGTCCCTCACTTTCAAGCAATGTTTGACATTTCCTATTTCTGCCATCAATAGATTGTGTTGCTAAATCTTCCTTTTGTACCTTCTCATAGGGGAGCGAAAACACGTGACGTCAGAGGAAACCACCAAACCAACACCTCCCAAAGAAGGGGAAAGACCAGAAGCAGAGGAGGAGGAGGAGGAAGGAGAGATCATAGAAATTGGAGAACTTGTCACCACAACAGGTGAGTGTGGGAGAACACAGCTACTGGTAAGCTAATCAATGTATGCCTGCCTCATTTCCAAGAAATTTTTTTGGTTTTTGTTTGTTTTTAGGTGACGTGGATGTTGTGGAAGAAGAATCACACTTTACCACAGATAGTGCCCAAGTACTCATCGGGGAGATAATGGTCTGCAATAGAGATCTAGATGACATAAAGCAAAACATCAATGATGTTCAACAGAAATTGAAGAACATCATTGATGTTTTAGGAAAAATCGGAAAACGCACCAAGTAATTCACACACATTTGTGGCTGCTTCTGAACACATTTGCAACTTAAGAACTGTGTGAAATTTAGAACATGCACACATTGTGTCCACATGTGCTAGCTCCCATCATGGTGGATGAATGCCAACTTTTTTTGGGGGTGCAACCACTTTACGAACTACTAAAGTGGTTGAGTTGAAGGGGTTGCACCCCCAAAAAACGTCCATTCATCCCCATGATGGAAAATGGCACTTTTGAAGATTCTAGGCATGTGTGTTTTACCATCTAATGACCATTTTCAGAACCAAATTGTGTGCATGTTCTAAAATTCCAGTTTCCAGGGGTGACTCCCCATGTGGTGAAGGCAAGATCAAACACACTTTGAACATATAGTCATGTCTGATCTTGGCTTCACTTTAGAAAGTTGATCTTTCCGAGTTCCTAGGTTCTGTTTTGCTCCATGCCTGGTTTTACCAAATGCAGAATGTTTGTAAACAATGTTGTAAATAACCCAGATCTTGTCAGTTTTGGCAAGAAGTTTGTAAACGCACTTTTGAATGTGTTGCAAGTAAACTTTTTTACATTTCTAAATGTGTGGCTTCCTTATTTAAATACAAACAAGCATTATGTATGTCAAATGTAAAGGATTTGGGGGGCAATGGGTGTTATTTACTAAAGGCAAGTCCAGTTTGCACTGCAAGTTTCTTTTCCAGGGCACTTTTGCACTGCACTTGTAGAGCATAGTAGATTTGACTTATGTAAATGACACCCACAGTGATTTGTTTGAAAACACGTAGCACACCATTTTTGTGAATACACACATTTCTGTCATGGTGATGAAAAGGAGTATTTTGTGTGTGAGTTCTGCACTACAAACCTTCTCTAGACCAAAGATTAGGTATCAAACACACAACATGAGAATAATCTTTTTGGGAAGAAGAGACTGTTACCTCCTTTTGCCCCGAAAGTGCATTCCCACTGTCGAAGCCAAACGGAAAAAAATTCACGGTCAAATAAGCAATAATACGGAAATGACAAGAAATCATAGGTTGGTTGAAAAAAGAAATTTATTTAAAAATGCCTCTCACACATCGTCAGGCAGAGCAATGGCCCCCCTACCCACAAAGTAGTCCATACATTGCTTGCGGACCGCGCGGGCATTTAGAGGGGGCAAGCCTGGACGTGCCGCTTGAAGGGCTGTGAGGTCAGCATTTGGAGGGCCCTCCACATCTGGGCCAACGGGCACCACATAAATCCTGTTGTGTCGTTTTAAAAAGTTGTGCAATATGCAACAGGCAAGAACTATGTGGTTCAGTTTGTATTCCGCCAAGTTAATCGCCGTCAAGAACAGGCGGAAGCGGCTGGCCAGGATGCCAAAGGTGTTCTCCACAACTCTTCGGGCTCTGGACAGCCTGTAGTTGAAGACCCTCTGGTCTGGGGTGAGGGTCCTCATCGGGAAGGGCCTCATCAGATGGGGAGTCAACGCAAACGCTTCATCTGCGACAAAGACGAAGGGGAGTCCTTCAGCATTCTCCTCTGGAGGTGGCAAGCACAGACTGCCACTTTGGAGACGCCAGTAGAACTCCGTGTGCGCAATGGCACCACCATCCGAGATCCGGCCGTTCATCCCCACGTCCACATACATAAACTCGTATGTCGCCGACACCACCGCCAACATCACTACACTATTAAACCCCTTGTAATTATAATAGTAGGACCCCGAGTTGGGCGGTGGGACGATGCGGACGTGTTTCCCATCAATTGCCCCTCCGCAGTTAGGAAAGTCCCAATGGCTGGCAAAGTGGGAGGCCACAGTCTGCCATTCCTGTGGCGTGGAAGGGAACTGTGGAGTGAAACAAGAAAAAAAAATTAGTCACTTTGCACATAAACATTGCAAGCAGAGCATACTTTAAAATTTGAGGCTGGAAAGTATTTGCACAGAAAAGTAGAAGGTCCACTTCGCAGATTACTCACCCCCCATCAATCCCCCCACTTCTGATGGGCCATTGGCAATAACTAGGGTTTTGGGGGGGAGGGTGTTGGACAGGTAACCCTCCTTACTTAACACTATTGCCAGCCCCCAGGAAAGATAAAATAACATTTCAACCCCCCCCCCCCCCCCCCCCAAAAAAAAAGGAACGCACATTTGGACATTCTGAAATTACCAAGCAAGCTAATAGGAGGGAAAGAACACCAAAAAAGAGGAAATGTAAAGTATGGAGACAGCCCCTTGCACTACATGCTTTGCTGAATTCATCCCTAAAGATGCCCACTATAAAGAGGTAAGTATATAGTGTGTATTGACCTTGGGAAAGCCAGCAGATAGAGGATTTGTACCATCTGACAGAGCAGTTGGGGGAGGGGGTTCCTAATGAGTTTGCCCCCCCCCCCCACAAAAAAAAAAAAAAAAAGGGGCTCTACATGAAGTAAACCACACAGCAAACATTTGTGCATATTTTAGGGGGTGTTTGGGGGCAAACAATACTATGCAGCAGACAAAATACATTGCTTAAGTGACTAGGCCATAGGTGTCTATTGGGCCAGAAGAGCATGCTGGGGAGGTAAGTGAAGGGAAAAATGCATGAAGGAGAAAAGGGCCACAGCATATTAGAACATATTGCAATCATGGTAATTCTGGAAGGAGGACAAAAATAAAAGTCATTAGCAAATAGAGCATACATAGAATGGAATAGTAAAGGAGAAATGTTACCTTAATATAGTCCTCCTGCAGGACCTGGATGATGGCAGAACAGGTCTCTGGAATAATGATTCCCAGGGCCTGGGGAGAGATACCTGAAGAGAACTTCAAATCCTGAAGACTTCTCCCTGTCGCCAAGTACCTCAACGTAGCAACAAGCCTCTGCTCCGGAGTGATGGCTTGTCTCATGCAGGTATCCTGCCGGCTGATAAAAGGGGTCAGCAAAGCCAAAAGAAGGTGAAAAACGGGGTCCGTCATCCGGAGAAAGTTCCTGAAATCATCAGGATTATTCTCCCGGATCTCACGAAGCAAAGGCATGTGCGAGAACTGATCACGCTGAAGCAACCAATTCTTGGTCCACATACTCCTCGTCACTCTGTTTATGGACGGGTCTTGGCTCAAAGCTAAAAGCCCGACACCAATTCCGCGTACAGCACGAACTCGGCGACAAGTACGCACGGGAAACATCGCTCACAAGCTCACAAAAGGTCGGCTGGTCAGAACGAACAAACAGAAAGCACCGATAAACAGCAAGGCCTGAAAGAACGAAATGAATAGCAGAAACGAGCAGACAATAAGCAGTGCAAATCAAAGCGTCCTATATCAAGATATAGGCCGCAATGACCAACAAATGCGAACTGACTACACGCACTAATAAACAGATATGCACGACAAGCACAAACTGAAGAGCAGTAACGATCTGAGTCAGAAAACTGAGAAGCGCGAATCTTAAGTCCCCAAACTTCGACTAACTCGCGATAAACACGGGATCAGCAGAAGGAGCCCAACGGGTGCCTGATGTGGTGCTGAACTTCCCTTTTCTAGTCTCGTGGAAGACGACTTACGTCACGACGTTCTTGCAGACCGGAAATTCCGACAACGTTGTCCGACCGTGTGTACGCAAAAACAACATCGGACAAAGTACTACGGACAGGATCCGACCGACATGGTCCTCGGATAATCCGCGCGTGTGTATGGGGCTTAAGAGTCAGTACAGACTGATTGTAAAAATAATTGATTCCAACAATATGGATATAGGTATTTTTACATGAATATATTTTTGCATATTCAGGTACCTGACTGACAGACTGATTGATTGATTTTTTGTTTAGCTAAGGAAAATAATTTTGAGCTACTCATTTTAGAACACTTTGTCATCAAACTTCTGAACATTGTTTTATTTGTTTATAGAATTATCCAAAAGGAAACCTGATACTGCAAAGTATTGAAGGATTTGTCAAATCTATACAGATTGATTATATTAGTTTTTTTCACCTGCTAAAAGAGGATATAAGGATGTCGTTTTTTTTGGATAATGTTTCTTTTTGATAAATAAATTGAGGCATTTCTAGAAAAAAATTATTTTTAATAAGGCTAAGTTATTGTGAACTTATGTCATATTCCATTGGGGTTGGTTTTCAAACCATGGAATCAGATAATGATTTAAAATTTAATAAGACAGGTAGTGAAGAACATGTATGCAATTTTAGGTTTAGTAAAGTTTTTGTTTTTTATCATCTTAAGTACTCAGGTATTGTAGAATGTATAAATAGTATTATAAATCTAAATAGGGTAAGATGATTCAATAATAAGGTAAATATTGGGTGACTTATTTACCTGCTATAATTTAAGTTTAAAAACTTTATTATTTTCTAAACATAGGGTTTATTAACTTTTATTAAGTTAATGACAGGATATCTTTTAAGATTGGCATACTTTAGTTATTTATATAATCTGTTGTATAGAAAGAAGTGTGGTTGCAAACTTTGCAAACAGGTACAGGTATTTCAGAAGTTTGTTCACAAAACATGACTAGGCCTTTGCTAAATTTATATAGAAATGATGTCTTGAATGAGATTTTTATTTCTAATGAGTATGTTGAATAATAAATGAATGTAACTAAAATTATGGTTAAGTAGTATAGATCTGAAGGTACCAGGGATATCAACAGAGATGTCAACTGGGATATCAATTGGGAAGATTATTTTGTAATTTTTATAGTACATTGTTATTATTTTGTTTCAAAATAATTTAAAAAATTAAAATAATATTTAGTAAATATTAAAATAATATTTAGTAAAAATTTAAATAATTGACAAACATAAGAATAAAATGGGTAAACACAGAAAGGATTATCGGTCTAAAATAAATTTAAATTGAATAATGAAAATTATTTAAGAAAACAATTTTTTTATTTTATTTTTTTTATTTTTAATTCTTCCATGACAATGCAACAAGTTCAACTACATTTCTATTAGTTATTACTTCTTGTTTTTTCAAAAATTATTATTTTTTGATTATGATATCAAGGACTATCATTTTTGGTGTAAACTTTAATGATTTATTCATATAGACTTGCATCAATATCCACATATTGATCGATTGATCATTATGTGAGGGGGAGTTGGGATGTGAGTCTCATATAGGAATTTTTTTGTGAATTATCTGAATAATGATGATAGTGATAAGATAATAGGAAAGACAAAAAGTTATAATTAGAGTATATGAACAAAAGGATTTAATATTTAATGTTGAGGAAAAAAGGAAAGAGTTACTTGCTGGTCATGGATAGATAGATAAATAAATAGAAAAATAAATAAAAAGATAGATAGAATATATAAAATATATGAAAATTCAATAATGGGAACATTTTTTGTTTTTTTATGTATCTACTGTATCTAGATTACTTGTCTAGTAGACTATTTATGTTTATAATTGTTCAGTGTCAAGGTTAATGTATAAAAACTTATATTGTAGAAATTATTTAATTATTGAAATTTCCAGGAATGGAAGAAATTTTATTTATTAATTAATAATTTATATTACAAAGTAATATAATATGATATTTCAAATATATTTATTTCTTCTTTATATCAAAATAGTTAAATGATATGGTTAAAGTAATAAGAGTTTCACAAGAAGTTAAATACATTTATAAAATTGAAGGAAGAAAAATCTTTAATATTACATGATTTAGATGGAAAATTTATTCAAAATTAATAAATATAATAATTTATATTTTCTCAATGGAATTAAATAGTTAAACATTTTCCAAAACTTATAAAAAATGTTTATGTACAATATCTGACATACTAAAATGTATATTGTATTAATGTTTATTGTATTAATGTTTATTGTATTAATGTTTATTGTATTAATGTTTTATTGTTTGTATTGAAAAAGTGGATCAGAGACATTTTATCATTTAAGATGAATGCACTTATTTGTTGATCATAGTGCATTGAGGGGGACATGTTAAAAGTGTAAATTCATTATATTTTAAGTGATATAGGTTTCTGATAAACACACAAAAATATATATAATACTTGGGGTAGGTTTTGAAGGTCATAGGACATATAACGACAAATTGTATAGACAAGATATGGTTTTACTGTAAAGGTTAATTCTATTTCTGACATAACTACGTCAGGACACAGGCCTATGGGTGGAGGGTGCTATCTATCCTTAGACTGAAACCATGTTGGGCATATATGCAAATTTGGGTGTCACCAAGATATGATGACATGACAGTAAAAAACACTATAAGAATGGAGGGAGAGGTTATGGTAGAACTAGGATGGGGAGGTGCAGGAAGCAAGATGGATGATGAAGAGGAGGAGGAGACGGGTTAACATGTAACATCAGAAATCTACCTGAACTCTGAAGCTGTAACCATGATGTCTTGTCTTTGCTAATTCTCGCTGATGATGAATAAACAACCTTTAGCAAGTATTTTGGATGAGAAACTGATTCTTAATAATGGTATGAGAATGCTGCCTTGAAACAATACATACAATTCTCTACACACACATCCTCTAGGAGAAGAGGCTATTGACTGACACATTGAAACAGACTTTGCTAATTCATCTTGAAAACGCTCCTGTGAGTAGATGACGAGATAGGGATATTTTCTCTTTTTCTCCTCTCCACATCCTTCTTTCACTTTCCCTGTTCTATGCGCGTAAGGCTATTTGTTATGCTTGAAGAAGCCTGAGGCTCCCTCTTTAGATTACTGGAAAAGCTTAGTCAATAAGGCATTACCATTCTATAAAGCCACGTATCTGAGTAGAGGTTGTCCCAAAAAGTTTAAAAAAGTATGGCAATGTTGGCTCTCAACAAACGAGACTCTGACTTAGGATCTATGAGGTATGCATTATTGTAGTGTTGACATTTTTCTGTAGACTGATATGATTGGAAGTGACCAAATGATTAATATATTTGGTATATGGTTCATACTGTTGTAATTTACTGATATTTTGCTGCAAGGTTTGTTAATCCTGATTGAGCTCCTGCACTTTATGGAACATTGAACCGTGGGACAGAAGGAGGTGGTGAAATGGGGGTGTGAGGGGGGGTGTTAGTTGTTACTGTCTGTACTGTTTATAAAATGTGGAATAAAAATTTTCCAAAAAAAGAACATTTTAATCGGCTGTGTCCAATCACAGCTGGTCACATGTAAACAAGGAAATTCCGTTAATCGGCTCTCATCGCCTCACACTGACAGTGTGTGTGTGGCGAGGAAAGCCGATCAGCGGGATCTCCTTGCAGGGGACATCCAGACATGTAATCAGGGCACTGAGAATCAGTGCCTTGATTACATTAAAGCACCACCAGTGTCACCAATCATTGCCGACCAGTGCCCACAAGTGCTACCAATCAGTGCCCATTGGTGATGCCAGTCAATGCTGGCTATCAGTGCCACCTATCAATGCTGCCCATCAATGCCTATCACTACTGCCCACCAGTGCCACCCATCAGTGCCGGCTATCTGTGCCGCCTATCAGTGCCCACCAGCAGGGCCATCTTAAGAGCGTTATAGGCCCCCGGGCAATACATTGCACTGGGGCCCTGTCTACACGATCATGCATGAGAATAAAAATGCAAATTATCAATAAGGCTATATTTATTGGTACCTCCAACAAAATCAGTGTTTAAAAATTAACACAACAATATAACACGAGTTTGATGGGCACAGTGGCAGCGTTTGATGGGCACAGTGGCAGCGTTTGATGGACATAGTGGCTGAGTTTAATGGGCACAGTGGCAGCGTTTGATGAGCTCGGTGGCAGCTTTTGATGGGCACAGTGGCAGCTTTTGATGGGCACAGTGGCTGTGTTTGATGGGCACAGTGGCAGCGTTGATGGGCACAGTGGCAGCTTCGATGGGCACAGTGGCTGTTTAATGGGCACAGTGGCTGTTTGATGGGCACAGTGACTGTTTGATGGGCACAGTGGCCGCTTTTGAGGGGCACAGTGGCTGTGTTTGATGCACAACTTGAACTTATTTAAGTAGACATTGTTAGACTTACTTGAGGCCACCGGCCTGGTGCAGTACAGTGTGTCACTCACAGCAGAAAGGCAGCGCCAGCTATCAAGGCATGGCAGTGGTGGGCGGAGCCTGTTCACTAGCCACTGGGGCAGCCGCGGTGCACTATGAATGCTGGGGCGGTCGCGGCCTCTGATTGACGTCACTGGTTGCTAGCTAGATGCCGACCGGCGAAGTGAGCAACCAGTGCAGTCAGTCAACTTAACCACTTACCGATCACTCACTGTATATATATACGTCATTTTTTTGAACAGGGATATCTCGGTAATGACAGCAGCTGCTGCCACAACCGAGGTATCCCTCTTCACAGTGAGCGGTCCCCTTTCCGATAATGGTGGTCTCTGCGGCGGGTTCGCCGCAGGATCACCGTTATCGGTGGCGGGAGAGCTGCCCCCCCCCTCCCGCTGCTCTCCCGTGCCTTCTGCCGCTTACCGGAGCCGTCGGCAGCGGCGGAGGCGATCGGGTCCTTTCCCTGCCTGTGTATAGAGATGAGTGAGGCTAAGATGGCCCCCACTCATCTCTATACCATAGGAGGGCGGAAGCGACGTCAAAACGTCACTTCCGCCCATATGTCTTAAAGGGGAATTTCCAAATGTCATTTTTTTAAATGACTTTTTTTTTTGCATTCAAGTCCAAATATGAGATCTGAGGACTTTTTGACCCCAGATCTCATATTTAAGAGGACCTGTCATGCTTTTTTCTATTACAAGGGATGTTTACATTCCTTGTAATAGGAATAAAAGTGATCCATTTTTTTTTTAAAACAGTGTAAAAAATTATAAAATTAAGTAAAATAAATAAGAAAACCCCCCCCCAAAAATGTTCAAAACACCCCGTCCCAAAGAGCTCGCGCGCAGAAGCGAATGCATACGTGAGCAGCTCCCGCATATGAAAACGGTAGTCAAACCACACATGTGATGTATCACCGCGATCGGTAGAGCGAGAGCAATAATTCTAGCCATAGACCTCCTCTGTAACTCAAAAAATGCAACCTGTAGAATTTTTTAAATGTCGCTTATGGAGATTTTTGAGGGGAAAAGTTTGACGCCATTCCACGAGCGGGCACAATTTTGAAGCAGGACATGTTGGGTATCAATTTACTCGGCGTAACATTATCTTTCACAATTCAAAAAAATTGGACTAATTTTACTGTTGTCTTATTTTTTTATTCAAAAAAGTGACTTTTTTCCAAAAAAAGTGCGCTTTTAAGACCGCTGCGCAAATTTGGTGTAAAAAAAAGTATTGCAATGACTGCCATTTTATTCTCTAGGGTGTTAGAAAAAAAACAATATATAATGTTTGGGGGTTCTAAGTCATTTTCTAGCAAAAAAAACAGTTTTAAACATGTAAACACCTAAAATCCAAAACAAGGCTGGTTGCAGAACTGAGGACCAGCCCTGGATGGGGCCCTCCAGACAAGTGGGGCCCCTGGGCAACTGCCCAGCATGCCCAATGGAAAAAACGGCCCTGCCCACCAGTGCTCATCAGTGCGCCATATTAGTGCCTCCTCATGAGTGCCCATAAGTGCCACTTCATCAGTGCCCATCAGTGAAGCCTATCAGTGCCCATCAGTTCCGCCTCATCAGCGCACATCAGTGAAGGAGAAAAATTTCTTATTTACAAAATTTACTGACAAACTAAAACTTTTTTATGCATGCTAATTTTCTGCCGGCTTTGGTAGCTGCAGCTTGACATTACATCCTATTGCTCAGGTTGTCTTCCACTAGGACCCCCAGATCTTTCTCCATCCTGGACTTCCCCAGAGGTTCTCCCCCGAGTGAGTGAGGATGAGCCGAACAAACACCATTAAAGTCTATAGGACACAAACATGAAAAATCAAAAGTGCTAATTTTAAAGGCTTATATGCAAGTTATTGTCATAAAAAGTGTTTGGGGACCTGGGTCCTGCCCCAGGGGACATTTGTCAATGCAAAAAAGTGCTTTTTTTTTAATGCCTAAAGTGAAACAATAAAAATGAAATATTCCTTTAAATATCATGCCTGGGGTGCCCTTAGTATGCCTGTAAAGTGGCACAGTTTTCCCGTGTTTAGAACAGTACCGCAGCCAAATTACATTTCTAAAGGAAAAAAGTAATTTAAAACTGATTGCAGCTGTAATGAATTGCTGGGTCTCGGCAAAATAGATAAAAATCATTGAAAAAAATTGTATTGGGTCCCTCCCCAGTCCATTACCAGGCCCTTTGGGTCTGGTATGAATATTAAGGGGAACCCTGCACCAAATAAAAAAAATGGCGTAGGGTCCCCCCCCAAAATCCACACCAGACCCTTCAGGAAGCCCCCGTGGCATCAGTGGGGGGCGGGGTCACCCGTTTACATCACCGGGTGGCCCCGCCCTCAGCTATATACAGTAACAGCTGTCACCAATGGGAAGCATCATTCAACGGGAGCCTTCCATGGAGGCGGAGGTGTTGCGTTTTTTTCTTTTTCGGTCCGTCGGGCGGCGTGGATTTATATCGTGGGACATTTTTATTTTTTATCTTTTAAAAAAGGACTTTTTCCCCGATAAGCCCCCTGCCCGCATACCCCCACAACCACCGGGCAAGGGTTGATGGGGATGAGGCCCTTGTCCCCATCAACATGGGGACAAGGTTCTTTGGGGTCAGACCCCAAAGCACCCTCCCCATGTTGAGGGCATGTGGCCTGATACAGTTCAGGAGGGGGGGCGCGCTCTTTCTTTTCCTGCGGCCTGCCAGGTGGCATGCTCGGATAAGGGTCTGGTATGGATTTTGGGGGGACCCCCTACGCCATTTTATTTTTACATTTGGCACAGGGTTCCCCTTAATTAACCATATCAGACCTGAAGGGCCTGGTATGGATTTTGGGGGGACCCCCACGCAATTTATTTTTTAATTTTGGTTCGGGGTTCCCCTTAATATTCATATCAGACCCAAAGGGCCTGGTAATGGACTGGGGGGGGGGGGACCCATGACTTTTTTTAAAATTAGTTTTATTTATATTGCTGAGACCCGACAATTCATTACAGCCGCAAACAGTTTTAAATGACAATTTTCCTTTAGAAATTTAATTTTGCTGTGGTACTGTTCTAAACACGGGAAAAATGCGTCACTTTAATTAACAATATTTTTATTGAGTTTCATAGATACAAGTAAAGTTGCGGGAATATATTCATGTAAATACATGTAGCAGTAGTATCTTGGTGTTATATAACAACAACGGAACTTATAACAGACAAAAAGAATATAAACAGAACCAGCTATTCATCACTGTATTTCAAAATAAGAGCAAAAAAACTGTTTGTGATAAAGGGGAAGTTACCAAACTAAGCTCGTAGCACTCTTCTTTGACTATTAATCTAAGGGTATTGTATTTTATACCATTTATTCCAGGTTTCCCATTTTTTTGAGGCTTGCGAAAGGCGGTTTTGTGAACTAGCGTACATTAATTCGAACGTGGCGTGGGTGTTAGTAGTCGTCACTACTTCAGATATGGGTGGAGCTGGAAGTTTTTTCCAGTGGCGGGTCAGTACTAGTCTTGCACTCATAAGTATATGTGTTAGTACCGTCCTGTGTTCCCCTGGTATGGAGTCAACGGACAGTGAAAGTAGAGCCATCTCTGGGGACGTGTTGATAGTGTAACCCAAGACTTGGTTGATAATATTAAAGACTGCTCTCCAGTAGTGTTGAAGAACCGGGCATGCCCATAAAATGTGGTATAAGGTTCCCACCTCTCCACATTGTCGCCAACATAGGGCGGAGTGGCGAGGTGTGAACTGTGCGATTCTGTGTGGTGTTAAGTACCAGCGAAGTGAGATCTTGTGGGTTAGTTCCCACAGGTTAACACTCTTGGTTGATATATAGTTCACCTTAAAAGCTTTTTGCCACTGTTCTGATGTGAAAGTCTGACCTAAGTCAGTTTCCCATTGATATATTGCCGGGGTTTTGTTGAACACTTCCTTGTTATTCAGCATTCTGTAAAATAGTGTGATACCCTTGGTTTTGGTATATGGGCTTCTATAATATTGATTCAGGTTCCATGGGAGAGATAATGATGTGTGAGGGCTAGTATGTAGGAAGTGGGTAATTCTGAGGTAAGTGAACAAGTCGTGAGGGAGCAAGTCGTATTCTATTTGCAGAGATCTAAAGGTTTTGGGGGTTGGTCCAATCATCAAGTCTTCAATTTAATTTATTCCTTTTGTCACCCATTCGTTGATGTTTAGGTCTGGAATAGGTATTTTTAGGCTTTGTAGTGGGATTGGGATATTGGTCAGTTTTGTTTGTTGAAAGGTGTGTTTTGTCAGGAATTCCCAGGCTCGTAAGGAGGCTACTATAGTTGGGGATGGAAGGATGTCTTTCAAGTGGATATGTTGTCTTTGTAGGAGTGCATGGTAGAGGTTGTGGTGTTGTAGTTGGGCTTCCTCTGTTTCTGTCCATCTATTGGTCGTGCTGGCGGGAAACCATGCTTTTAGCTGGGTAAGGATCGTGGCTAAGTGATAGTCTCTTAGGTTGACCATTCCTATTCCTCCCGCTCCTCTGGATTTGACAAGGCGCGTGAAGGCACACCTCGCTCTCGTCCCTTGCCAGATGTATTGATTAATCATTGAATGTGCTGTGTTAAAAAAGGTGATAGGTACCGGTATTGGGAGTGTTCTGAACATATATATTAGTTGGGGAAGGATAGTCATCTTAAAGGCTGCCAGTCTCCCTGTCCATGAAAGCTCCGTCTTTGCTAGTCCTGTCAGTTTATTTTTTAACGTGCCTAAGAAGGGTGTGTAGTTGGCTTTATATAAGTCAGCGGTTTTAGGTGTGAGAATGATACCAAGGTATTTAATTCCTGATTTTTCCCATGTGTATGGGTAGGTAGTGTTTAACTTATGTTGTAAGCGTGTTGGTATATTTAATCCTAATATGTATGATTTGGACTCGTTCACCTTGTAATATGACATATTGCTAAACTCCTGTAGTACGAGATACACCGAAGCCAGAGATTTTTCCACTTCTGTGATCATTAATATGACATCATCTGCAAAGAGGCTTATAGTGTGTACAGATGTGTGCAGTTTGATACCAGATATATACTGGTGGTTGCGAATGTAACACGCCAAGGGCTCCATAAGTAGATTAAATATTAGCGGTGACAAAGGACACCCCTGGCGCGTCCCATTCGTGATGTTAAATGGGGTCGACAGGACCCCAGATGTGAAGATTTGGGCTGATGGGTTGGTATAGAGTGCCATGATTGCTGAGAATATAGGGCCCTTAAAACCGAATGCGGTCAGGGTTTTTTCCAAGTAACCCCAGTGAATGCGATCAAACGCCTTCTCTGCGTCCAGCGCCAAAAGCAGAGAAGGCGTTCCAGACGCGTCGGCGTTGTGAATAACGTTGATTAACCTTCTGGTGGCATCCGACGTCTGTCTGCCCCTAGTAAAACCTGATTGGTCTGGGTGTATGAGATCAGGAAGAATATTCGTGAGTCTTTGGGCAATCAATTTAGCATAGATCTTTAGATCATTATTTAGCAGTGAAATGGGTCTAAAGTTTTGGGGGGTTGAAGGGTCCTTCCCCGGCTTGGGTAAGGTTATAATAAGAGGTTTAAGCATTTCTGAGGGGAAGGAAGCAGAGGCAGCCGCGCCATTGAATACTCTTAAAAGGTGAGGGGCCAGAATATGGCTGAATGTTTTAAAATACTCCCCAATGAAGCCGTCAGGTCCTGGGGATTTGTTAGAGGGTAGAGAGGCTATTGTTTTGTTCAGTTCTGCGAGGGTGAATGGCTGATTCAACTGAAGGAGTTGGTCCTCAGTTACTTGGGGTATGGGTAATTTAGCGAGGAATTCTGTTATATCGTCTGGGTTTGGCTGAGGGGTGGCTGGGTCGTTCTTCAAATTGTATAGGGAACTATAGTACTCACCGAAGGCATCCGCTATATCTCTAGGATGGTATTTTTTAATTTTGGTGGAAGGGTGGATGATATAAGGAATTTTGGTCCTATATCTGTGGCCCCGCAGGCGTTGGGCTAGGAGTTTCCCTGCCCTGTTGTTATTAGCGTAATAGTTCATACGTAGTCTTCTGGATGATTTTTCAAAATCACCCAGAAGGCATAGTCTTAGGTCGTGCCTGAGTTTAGAAATAGCTTCTGTGGTAGTACTTGTAGGGTGTAGTTTGTTTTGGGTCTCTAGGACCCGGATGCCCTCAGTGAGCTCCTGTATACGTCCCTGCCTCTGCTTCCTTAATTTTGCACCAAGTTGGATAAATATGCCCCTCACATATGCCTTGTGGGCATTCCATACTAAAAAAGGGTCAGATACTGAATCAACATTATTTGCAAAATATTCATTTATGTGGCCTTCCAGGGCCTCTCTAGTGTCCAGTCTTTGGAGGATGTATGGGTTAGCTCTCCAAACCGGATTTGCCCCAGTAGCCAGTGAGTCCGAGAATGACAGTGTCACTGAGGCGTGGTCTGACCAGGTGATGTTGTTGATGTTGGAGTCGGTTACTCGTGACAGCAAAGTTCTATCCACCAGGAACATGTCGATGCGGGAGTAGGATCTGTGGGGGGCTGAGAAAAATGTATAGTCTCTCTCGCCAGCATGACAACAGCGCCAGGCGTCATAGAGGTCATGTTTAAAGATTAAATCTTGCATAGAGGGACCTGTACGGGGGGTAGCAGAGGTAGAGTCTATGGATTTGTCAGAAACTATATTGAAGTCTCCACACACCACTAGGGTTCCTCTCTTTAATTCATCCAATTTCCGTAAGATTTTGTTGAGAAATGTAATCTGATGAGTATTAGGCGTGTAAACATTGGCGATCGTATAGGTCTTAGAGTTGATGTCGCAGATCAATATATGAAATCTACCATTGGGGTCCTTTACTTCTTGGTGTAAGTGGAAAGCCACTGTGTCCCTTATTGCTGTTAAAACACCTCTCTTTTTTGCGTCTGCGCTTGCTGTGAAAATGAAGGGAAAGTTCTTGTGTGAGCATTTAGGTTGCGCATCTGCGCAAAAGTGCGTTTCTTGCGCACAGAGTATGTCAGCCCTGTATTGTAATGCTTCAGACCACAGTGCTTTCCTCTTGGTCGGGTGGTTGAGGCCTTTTGCGTTTATGGTTAGGAATGTCACTCCCATTGCGGCTTTATGTAGATGCTTTGGAGTTGCTTCCTCTTCCGATGTAGCAATTCGCAAGGCAGGCACATAATCTCAGTGTAAGGTATGTCATTGCCGGTGGGGCAATACGTGAATGTTGATGGTATGTGTGGTTTACTCACAGTTAGAAGAGACAAGATGTTAGGAGTCCTGGTTCTCTGGTTGTCGAGGTGATGCATGGTCCTTTGGGTATCTGGGGGTATCTGGTGGTAACTAGGTGTTAGTAGGTAGTTACTTCCTGTGGATGAAATCCTTCTCAAGGATAGATGTACACTGCGGTGAATAGCGGGGGTAAAATAAAAAAACATGAAAAGGCGAAATAATCGCAATTGAGGGAAGAAAAATAAAAGGTTAAACAAACAAGCATAGTCTCGTATAAGTAACATCAGATTGGATTCAACACTGGATAGTTGGTCCAGCCTAATCAACTGAAGATTTGAATGCCAACATGCAATTCAAATGCTTTTTTTGGGGGGTCAAGTTCGTGGAGTCGTGATTGACTCTCGGAACAACAGGACTTGTACAATCCCGTGGATGTTTAGGTAACTCAAGTGTGTTTCTTGGAATTTTTTGTTGTCACAGTTTTCCATTCTGTGTCCAGCAGTTGTGGTCTCCTGGGGTAGTCAGAGTTGTTATCCAATTCAGGAATGATATGCCACTCCTTCAGGAGTGCTAGGCCCTTTTCTAGCGTGTGTATGATGAATGTTTTACCATCCTTGGTGATGGTAATGTTGGTCGGGAAGCCCCACCTGTAAGTTATTTGATGATTGCGCAGAGCTTTTGTAATTGTGACCAAACTACGTCTCTTTTTGAGGGTATATTGCGAGAGGTCTGCATAAAATTGGAGGTGGTGGTACTGTGCTGGGACCAGTTCCTTTTTGCGCATGGATGCCATGAGTTGTTCTTTGGCGTGGAAAAAATGCAATCTTAATATCACGTCTCTGGGAGTCTGGTCAGGGAGATAGGATGGTTTTGGGAGACGGTGAATCCTATCTATGATGACGTCAATTTCTGTTAGGTCAGGAAGGAGAGCCTTAAACAGTGTTGTGGCGTAACCTCTCAGGTCATTCTGGAGCACTGTCTCTGATATTCCTCTTATCTTCATATTGTTTCTTCTGCTCCTGTCTTCCATGTCCGCCATCTTGGCCCTCATGGTCTCCATCTCCCCCTCATGATCCTCCTGCGCTTCAACTAAATCATTAATAGTGTTGGCAAATTCCCCCATTTTGCACTCCACATGGTCTACTCTGGCCTCCACCTCCTGAATGTCTGTGTGAAACTTGCTCATGCAGGACATCATGTCCGATTGGATAGTGCTTCTAAGGGACAGCAGCATGTCTTTGAGGACAGTGTCCATGACAGGTTGGTTGGTCGTGGGGAAGCTCTCTATCCTTTCAGGCATCTCCCTGGTGTCCTCCCCCGAATCTACCTCATGGCCGCCCTGCGGACTGAATCCGGAGCCATCCAGCCTGAATCTGGCTTTGGCTGGGCTTGCAGTTTGTGGTGTGTCAGGGCAAGCGTGTGAGTTATTGGGGGGGCTACCCTTTCTGTTTTGGGAATCCGATGGGGAGGAAGACGGAGTGGATTGGGGCCTTGTGTTGCGGGCCGGGGTTGATGTGGCGCCGGCGCCATCTTGCCTACCTCCGTCCTGCCGAAACTTGTAGTATTCGGTCATTTTAATGGGGTTCCGATCCTCCTTTCTCTTCCTCGTCATGCCAGTGCAGGTGTGCGGGTTATCTGCTAGCTGGATGGGCTGTTTGTAGCCTCCGGGAAAGCCGATGTTAGCCGTTCTGGGTCCCGTTGTTACGGAGCTCTGTGCTCAGGCATCCATCTCTGTCCGCGGCTAGCCACGCCCCCCAAAATGCGTCACTTTACAGGCATACTATAGAAACCCCCAGGCATTGTATTTAAAGGAATATTTCATTTTTATTGTTTCACTTTAAGCATTAACCACTTCAATACTGGGCCATAGTCAAATGACGCCCACAGATGGGATCTGAGTGCATGACTGAGTTGAATTGGCATTCAAATTGTGAGAGCGCTGAAAGCTAAAAATTGGTCTGGGAAGGAAGGGTGTATAAATGCCCTGTATTGAAGTGGTTAAAAAAAAATCACTGCTCCCGAAAAAAAAACTGACATTTTTAAAACTTTTTTTGCATTGATACATGTCCCCTGGGGCAGGACCCAGGTCCCCAAACACTTTTTATGACAATAACTTGCATACAAGCCTTTAAAATTAGCACTTTTGTTTTTTCATGTTAGTGTCCCATAGACTTTAACGGTATTCCGCGGCTTTCAAATTTGCCGCGAACACCGCATATTGTTTGCTGTTCGGCAAACACCCGATGTTCGAGTCGAACTTACGTTCGACTCAAACATCGAGCTCATCCCTACCAGTTAGTAGTTTGCATTTATGTTCTTAGCCCCCCAAGTGCATTATTTTACATTTCTCCATATTAAGCCTTATTTACCATATACTGTAGTTGCCAACTCAATTATTTTGTTCAGGTCTTTCTGTAAAATTTCTACATCTTGATGTGAAGTTTTTGCCCTGCTTTTTTTTGTGTCGTCCGAAAAAACTGAGATTGAGCTATGTATCCCTTACTCTATATAATTTATGAATATATTAAACAGAATTAGTCCCAAGGCAGATCCTTGGGGTACCCCACTTACCACTCCAGACCAGTCTGAGTGCACGTTATTAATCACTACCCTTTGGATGAACCCCTGTAACCAGTTTTCTATCCAAGGACAAACCTTATGGTCCATGTCTGCAGACCTCCGCTTGTAGATTAAGCATTTATGGGGAACTGTATCAAATGCTTTTGAAAAATACAAATACACCACATCCACAGACCTCCCTCTAGCTAGATGGCAGCTCACTTCTTCGTAGAATGTTAACAGATTTCTCTGGCAAGAAGGACCCTTCATAAACCAATGCTGATTACTACTGATGATACTGTTTTCATCAGAAAATTCTTGGATTTAGTCCCTTATCATCCCCTCTAATAATTTACCTACTATTGATGTTAGGCTGACTGGCCTGTTTCCAGGAATATTGGTACCACATTGGAGAAAAGCCAATCAGCTGGTACCATTCCTGTCAGTATGCTGTCCGCAAGGATAAGGAACCACGGTCTAGCTATAACCCAACTGAGTTCTTTGAAGATTCTTGGGTGTAAGCCATCTGGTCCTGGTGATTTATTTACGTTAACCACTTCCCATCCCACGTATTCTAATATGACGGCCACAAGGTGGCTCTGCCATCCCGGGCGGGCGTAATATGATGTCCTTGGCTTCCTGGCGGTCTAGGGGGCGTAAGCGTCACTTGGGAGTCGATGCACGTGCTTGATGGCCCCATTGTCCGCCAGGCACCCACGATTACTGGTCACAAAGCAGGAACATGGATCTGTGTGTAAACACACAGATCCACATCCTGTGAGGGGAGGGGAGACAGATCCTGTGTTCCTAGTATATAAGAACACTGATCGGTCAGCTCCCCCAGTCAGTCCCATCCCCCCAAAGTTAGAATCACTCCCTAGGTAACACATTTAACCCTTTGGTCACCCCTAGTGTTAACCCCTTCCCTGCCAGTGACATTTATACAGTAATCAATGCATTTTTATAGCACTAATCGCTGTATAATTGTCAATGGTCCCAAAATAGTGTCAAAAGTGTCCAATATGTCCGCCGCAATGTCACAGTACTAATAAAAATCGCAGATCGCCGCTTACGCTTTTTGCATTTTTTTTTTTTTTTTTACCAAAAATATGTAGAAGAATACATATCGGCCTAAACTGAGGAAGAAATATATGTTTTTTAAATTGGAATATTTATTATAGCAAAAAGTTAAAAAAATATTGAGTTTTTTTTTTTCAAAATTGTCGCTCTTTTTTTGTTTATAGCCAAAAAATTAAAACCGTAGATTTATGGCAACATACATTTTTTTCTTAATATCATCGC
This sequence comes from Lithobates sylvaticus, assembly GCA_028564925.1. NCBI lineage: Eukaryota > Metazoa > Chordata > Amphibia > Anura > Ranidae > Lithobates > Lithobates sylvaticus. The sequence continues at coordinate 205,795,560 of CM053032.1, forward strand.
TATTCTATTCTATACATTTTGGGTCCAATATCTCCATGAACTCAGATGTTGCGCATGTACGTGTGCCCATATTAAATGCTAATTTTATAGGTTATTAAATGTATGTATTATTATGTATGTTTCACATGCATTGTTTTTAATTTTTGAATACTTGTTATATGTTCAACTGGAATTACAGGGAAGTGAGCCTACATGATTAATGCCATTTTATTTATGTGAGGTTTTATTTTGACCCACAAGATGGCGCTGTCTATTCTAGTGCCTCTTGTACTGCTGTCTCTAAAAGGATCTGTTCAACTTGTCTTGATTGATGGACACATCTTTTCACCAATGACGGTGTCACGTACCGGGTACGGCGGGGAACAAGAGGTGGATCCCCTATGCCAATGGGGCGATAGCACGAGTTGTATTGGAGGACCGGTTCTAATGTTGCTACTGGTCTTCACCAGAGCCCGCCGCAAGGTGGGATGGACTTGTAGCAGCGGTAGCAACCAGGTCGTGTCTTCCAATAGCAACTCGACCCCACTGACAGCTGAGACAGGCGCGGTACACAAGGATTAGGCAGAGGCAAGGTCAAACGTAGCAAAGGGTCAAGGCAGGTGGCAAAGGTTCGTAGTCGGGGGCAACAGCAAAGGTCTGGATACACAGTAGGAGCAAAACACACAACGCTTTCACTGGGCACTAAGGCAACTCAAGATCCGGCCAGGACAGGAAGGGGAAGTGGGTTTATGAAGTGTTTTGGGTGTAACAGTAATTTGGGCCAGGCACCAATTACTGGTGCGCTGGCCCTTTAAGATCATTAGTAGTGTGTGGGGGCGCGTGCGCAGGAGAAGGTAGGAGGAGAGAGGCAAGGAGAGTGGAATGCGATCCCCGGGCGGACCGAGGCCGCCACGAGGATCGCATCCTGAGAACCGAGCGGTGCCTGCGGTCAGCGGAGCCGACCGGGGCGCTGCAGAGCCGAGGGCGCCGTGGGCGCTCCAGGATGGAGGAGGCACCCGGAGCGCTCGGCATTACAGTACCCCCCCTTGGGTCTCCCCCTCCTCCTGGAGCCCAAGAACCTGAGGATGAGATCCTTGTCTATGATGTTACCCTCAGGTTCCCAGGATCTCTCCTCAGGACCACAATTCTCCCAATTTAACAAGAAAGAACCGCTTACCCCGGATGGTTCTAGAGGCGAGGATCTCTTTAACGGAGAAGATGTCGGATGTACCTGATGTACCTGGAGGAGAGCCACACCCTATCACCAGGGAAGACAGGAGGAGGTCTTCTTTTACAGTCAGCATGTTTCTTCATGCGAGAAGAGGCCAGGGCAAGCGACTTTTGGGTCTCTTTCCAGATGGACGACAGCTCTTGGGTGACTTCGTCTACAGCGGGGACTCCGGAAGAAGTGGGGATGGTTGGGGGGGAAGAGGATGACGGCCGTAAACCACAAAGAAGGGTGATTTAGAGGAGGACTCCGATTCTTTCAGGTTGTAAGAAAATTCGGCCCAGGGCAGGAGGTCAGCCCAGTCGTCTTGACGAGCAGAGACAAAGTGTCGCAGGTAGGTCCCAAGGATTTGGTTGACTCTCTCCACTTGTCCATTGGACTGTGGGTGATAGGCAGAGGAGAAGTCCAGTTTGACTTTAAGTTGACTGCAGAGAGCTCTCCAAAATGTAGATACGAACTGGACGCCTCTATCCGAGACGATGTGAGATGGAAGTCCATGAAGACGAAAAATCTGGAGGAAGAAATTTTAGCAAGTATAGGTGCAGAAGGGAGACCTGGAAGTGGGACAAAGTGTGCCATTTTGGAGAAACGATCCACGACCACCCATGGTAGTGTGGTCGTGGGAAGGAGGAAGGTCCGTGATGAAGTCCATAGCTATGTGGACCCAAGGTCGTTCAGGCACAGGCAGAGGGTAAGCAGGCCAGCAGGTCTTTGATGAGGGGTCTTGTCTCAAGCACATATAGTACAGGCCTGTACGAAGTCCGTCACATCCTTTTTTTAAGGAGGGCCACCAGTAATACCTGGAAATCAGTTGGAAGGACTTCTTGATTCCAGGATGACCAGCGAGATGAGAGGAGTGACCCCATTTGAGGATCTGAAGACGAAGACGTGGAGGGACCAAGGTTTTCCCAGGAGGAACTTGCAGCAAGGAGGCAGGAGCAGAAGAGATCAGACACTCAGGGGGTACAATGTGTTGTACAGGAGACTCGGACTCAGAAGAATCGGTGGAACGTGATAGGGCGTCAGCCCTGACATTCTTGTCTGCAGGACGGAAATGGATCTCGAAGTTGAAGCGGGCAAAAAACAACGACCACCTAGCTTGACGTGGGTTCAATCGATGGGCGGACTGGAGGTAAGAAAGATTTTTGTGATCAGTGAAGATCGTGATGAGATGAGTGGACCCCTCAAGGAGATGTCTCCACTCCTCAAGTGCTAGCTTAATGGCCAGTAATTCATGGTCTCCGATGGAATAGTCCTTTTCAGGGGGGAAAAGGTCTTGGAGAAAAAAACACAGGTGACGTTCTTGCCCTTGGAGTCTTTCTGGAGAAGCACGGCTCCAGCTCCCACAGAGGAGGCATCGACTTCCAGGAAGAACGGTTTGAGGGGATCAGACCTAAATAGAATGGATGCAGAGGCAAAGACAGACTTGAGGCGGTTAAATGCCTCATCAGCTTGAGGAGGCCAGGACCTCGGATTCGCACCTTTTTTGGTTAGTGTCACAATAGGCGCGACAATGGTGGAGAAGTGGGAAATGAACTGGCGGTAATAGTTGGCGAATCCGAGGAAACGCTGGATGGCCCGTAGCCCGGTAGGACGTGGTCAGTTCAGGACGGCAGAGAGTTTCTCCGGGTCCATTTGGAGACCTTGTCCAGAGACCAAGTACCCCAGGAAGGGAAGACTGCCGCGTTCAAAGAGACATTTCACTAGTTTGGCGTACAGACGGTTATCACGGAGTCGCTGGAGCACTTGACGGACATGAAGACGGTGCTCCTCCAAGCTAGAGGAGAAAATCAAGATATCATCCAGGTAGACAACAACACAGGTGTACAGCAGATCTCTGACAATCTCATTCACAAAGTCTTGAAAGACCGCAGGGGCATTGCATAACCCAAAGGGCATGACCAGGTATTCAAAGTGTCCGTCACGGGTGTTAAAGGCGGTTTTCCATTCATCGCCTTTACGGATACGGATGAGATTATATGCGCCCCGGAGGTCCAGTTTGGTGAAAAGGCTTGCTCCGCGCAAACGGTCAAACAGCTCTGAGATGAGAGGCAGTGGGTAGCGATTTTTTACCGTGATTTTATTAAGACTACGATAGTCAATGCAGGGACGTAGGGACCCGTCCTTTTTGGCGACAAAGAAGAATCCTGCTCCAGCAGGGGAAGAGGACTTGCGGATGAAACCTCTCTTGAGGTTTTCCTGGATGTAGTCTGTCATGGCTTGTGTCTCCGGGATGGAGAGAGGGTAGATCCTGCCACAGGACGGGGTGGTTCCAGGGAGGAGATCAATAGGGCAATCAAAGGGTCTATGTGGTGGCAAGACCTCCGCTTGCTTTTTGCAAAACACATCGGAAAAGTCCTGGTAAGGCTTGGGAAGACTAGGCAGAGCAGCAGCGTTGGAAACTTGTTTAATGGGCACCGCTTTGAGGCAATGCCTGTGACAGGAAGGACCCCAACTTTTGATGTCCCCCGAGGACCAGTCGAGGGTAGGAGAATGAAGCTGGAGCCAAGGGAGGCCCAAAAGGATCTCGGAGGTACAGTTGGGTAACACAAGGAAGTCAATCTTTTCATAATGGAGAACTCCAATTCTCATGAGGAGAAGTTCAGTGCGATAACGCACGATACAGTTCAAATTTTGACCATTTACCGAGTTGATGAAAAATGGCTTGGCAAGCCGGATGATAGGGACATTAAATTTGTCGATGAGAGAGGCTTCAATGAAGTTCCCTGCAGAGCCGGAGTCCAGAAAGGCTACAGCGGAGAAAGAGGATTCCTTGGTCAGAGAAATCCTTACCGGAATGGTCAGACGTGGAGAGGAAGAATCCACACCTAGCAGCGCCTCTCCCACGTTAGCTAGGTGCGAGCGTTTCCCTGACGCTGAGGGCGGATAGAGCAGTCCTTTAAGAAATGGTCGGGACTGGCGCAATACAGGCACAGATTATGGTCTCGGCGGCAAGTCCTCTCTTGTGTGGTCAAGCGTGACCGATCCACTTGCATAGCCTCCTCAGCAGGAGGAGCAGGAACGGGTTGCAGAGGATTCTGGAAGAGAGGTGCCAGGCGAGGAAACCGCCTGGCGCGACCAAAGTCCTTTTCCTGGCGTAGCTCTAGGCGTCTTTCGGTATAACGCATGTCAATGCGGGTGGCCAGCTGGATTAGTTCAGGCAGGGTAGCAGGAATCTCTCGTGCCGCCAGCACATCTTTGACATGACTGGATAGACCTTTTTTGAAGGTCGCGCAGAGGGCCTCATTATTCCAGGAGAGCTCAGATGCCAGGGTGCGGAACTGAATGGCGTAATCGCCCACTGAAGAATTCCCCCGGTACACAAGGATTAGGCAGAGGCAAGGTCAAACGTAGCAAAGGGTCAAGGTAGGTGGCAAAGGTTCATAGTCGGGGGCAACAGCAAAGGTCTGGATACACAGTAGGAGCAAAACACACAACGCTTTCACTGGGCACTAAGGCAACTCAAGATCCGGACAGATTTGCTTAAAATAAGTTTAAGTAACTTTCCTACCATCTTGTATTGAGATCCTGAGATCCAAAAAATGGATCTCTGTGGAACTCAACTCATGAGTAAGGGCAATTCCTCTATCATTGTCATTCAGATGGGTCAGGAAAGCTTGAACTGATTCAACATCGCCATCCCAGACAAAAATATTGAGGAATATAGAATTAACACCCATCGAGATAGAAGGATCACCGAATTTACTTCAGTTGGCACAGGTGTCACTTATCCTATAAAAACCTTAATCACATGCATGACGAAGTGTGTGGTCTACCTTCTCGGGTGCCCTTGTGGCCTTGAATATGTGGGGTGCACTATTTGTATGCTGCATGTCAAATTGGGGGAACATATAGCAAAAATTTGCAAGGGCTTTGACAAGCATAATGTTTCAAAGCATTATGCTCTGAAGCATAATTATGATCTCAGTGGTACTACTTTTGTGGCTCTTGAAAAATACGTACCTCATTGGCGCAGTAGTAATGGTAAGCAGAATATCTCTAGGGCTGAGACCAATTGGATATTTAGATTGGGGTCCCACATACCTGGGGGTCTTAATGTGGAGTGGGACATCAACTGTTTTATAAATAGCAGTTGATGTCCCCTCACTGAACTTAAGTTGAGATACTTTTATTTTATATTTTTTATTTTATTTCAATTTTATTTTAATTTTATTTTTTAATTTTTTTTTTTTATCTATTTTTATTTTATACATATTTCCTTGATCACACATCTTTTTTAACTACAGATGGGTTAATATATTGATTGTATCCATCATATTTAAATAGGGAACAGTGTTTTGACATGTTTCTATGTTGGGGACTACTGCAAGATTTATATACATATATGTATCCTATTACATTTAACCACTTGCTTACTGTGCACTTAAACCCCCCTCTAGCCCAGACCAATTTTTAGCTTTCAGAGCTGTCACACTTTGAATGATAATTGCGCGGTCATGCTACACTGTACTCAGATTACATTTTTATCATGTTTTCACAAAATTGGAGCTTTGTTTTGGTGGTATTTCTTTTGGTGGTATTTAATCGATATTGTTTGCTAAACAAACCAAATTTTTTTTTAAATTAATTAAAATAAAGTTTCATATTTATATACGTTGTAATTTTGCAAGCGGGTAATTTTTCTCCTTCATTGATATTCGCTGTTGGGCACTGGTGGGCTGCACTGATGGGCACTGGTAGGTGGCACTGAAGGGCACTGGTAGGTGGCACTGGTAGGTGGTATTGATAGGCAGCACTGGTGATGAGGCACTGATTGATGACATTTATAGGGGACACTGTGGGCACTGATGGGTGGTACTGTGGGCACTGGTAGGTGGCGCTGGTGCGCATTGTTGTGCACAGGTGGGCACAGGTGGGCTGTGAGACATTGGTCCCTCTCACAACAGCCGGTGATCGGCTTTTTTTTTTCTCCTCATGCTACCGATTACCGGCTCTGTTTACATCACATGATCAGCTGTCATTGGCTGACAGCTGATCATGTGGTAAGGGGTCGGGAATCGAGCACGGGAGGACATCTATGGATGCCCTCCCTGCAAAGTAGGTCCACACTGTAGCCGTCTTTCGGCTATAGCGCGGATGGGAAGAGGTTAAGAATAACATTTATACTGTAGTAAAAGCAGGCCATTTTTTTCCTTTTTTAAATTCATAGTATGGTTGCCATATCCTTTTTTGGCAATATGATGGCAACATATAATTATGCGCATGCTATGTTTGAATCAGCGTGCGCTTTTACTGGCTAATGGATTTTCCCATCTGCTTAACACTGCAGGTGTTGTGCTTTACTTCCTTTAGCATATATATTTAATCAGCACCTTTGGATCATTTGATATGACCAATTGCAGTGCTTCTGTTCTTGTTCTGCCAAAGGACTATTTTTAGAGCATTGACGCAGGCGTGTGGGCGTACCCCTGGTGACGTCACATATGACAAAACTATCACCGGGACGCTGCTCACACACGCTCTGCGCAATGCGCTATCACCCTCACACATTGATGTTATTTTACTTTGTTTGAAATTCCAATTTTTATCAGATCGATCAAGTGACTCGGTTGTGGGTCATCTCGTTACATGCAGCATTGCATTACCCTCCAATAAAGCATTTTGTAGCATTATTGCCCTATTGGAGTTTTTCTTTTTTATATATTAATTCACTCGCACTCTTGGCCGTGGGATTGGAATATCAATCAGCGCCTGTGGAAACCATCCGGTGGTGAAAGCCGAGCACATTGGGACATCTCTCCAGGCTCCAGTTACCAGGATATTTCCTCAAACGGATCTCAGATCCAACATGCCTTGTATGACCCCCCTGAGTAAGGGCGGTCACTGGCTTTCCGGTAAGCCTTCTGTCTCTCTGGGGTGGTGGTCTCACGTGGTCAAGTCTATTTGTTATGTCCCACTATTCAGGAATGATTCACTTCACAGTGGACCAGGATTTTATCTTATGAACTCAAGTCATTTATCAATTATATCTATATATGGACATTTGTTATTTGAGCACTATTGATGCATTGGACACTTGCTCAATCAATTGTCGTTGTGCACTGTATTGATTTTTTTATTTATTTATGGTTTATAATCACGGATATCATTTGCACTTTTTCACTCTCATAATTAGCTGTGGTACACATATATTTGTAGCAACTAACACTAATCTCAATTTATAGCGTTGCACTTTTTTTGCTATACATCTGCTTCTGTGCCTCCTATCTGAGTTATAGTGCTTAGCTGCTGTATGTTATTGTTAATCATAGCGCAGATATTTATTTTATTTGTTATTAATCCATAGATAGCATTTTCAAAACAAACAGCCTAACCCTAAAGGCTCAGACTAACCGTTAAAGTAATAACCACGTTTTAATAAACTTTATCCCTCCAACTTTATGCTGAATGATCAAACCCCACCAGCCAGAAAAGCAGGCGGGCGAGGTCCCCCACTTTCAAGACTTCCAAGTCAATACACATACCTCCCCAAACGTCCCGTATTCCGCGGGACCGTCCTGCGAATATAAGCCCGTCTCCGGGATTACCGCGGAATCTGGGCTGGAGTCCCATGCTGAAACAAGTTCCAGCACTGGGCTCCACTCAGTAGTAGTATTCTCAATGGGTGCAATATGTACTCCCACACACAGCACCAAGTGAGGATTCATCTGCTCCCCTGCCACCAATGCAGTCATGGGTTGCTAGAACCGCCGGCACCCTAACAACCGATGACATGATTTTCAGGCCATCTCCAGCCCTACCTCCCCGACTTTGGCTCCCTTGATAAGGAAAACTTTAGTTCTGTCTGATTTTGTGAGTGAGCGCCAGGCACCCAGGGCATATGCTAGTGGGTGCCCTGGGTCCCAGCTTCGCAACCACTGCCATTGTTTTTTGGCTCTGGGAATTCGAGTGGTCTTCTTTCCCCCACCTCTCAGGGCTGAAGCATGTAGCTGAGTGAAGTGCTGTTAACCCCCTCCTCGGCTCCGTGCTACAGCCCTGATAATTAGAGCTGTCAGCGGCACTGTATTAAAAAAAACACAGGAATACGATGTCATTCTGTATTTGTGAGAGAAGGGAGCTTGGGGGGACTGGTGAGAGCTGGGGGCGGGACATCTGTGAGTGGAGGGAGCTGGGGGGGACTGGTGAGAGCTGGGGGGGGGACATTTGTGAGAGGAGGGAGCAGGGGGGACATTTGTGGGAGGAGGGAGCAAGGGGGACATTTGTGAGAGGAGGGATCTGGGGGGGGGGGGGTATTTGTGAGGGGAGGGAGCAGGGGGGACATTTGTGAGAGCTGGGAGGGACATTTGTGAGAGGTGAGATAGCTGGGGGGGGGGGCATTTGTGAGGAGGAAGCTGGGAGGGGGACTGGTGATAGCAAGGGGGAACATTTGTGATAGAGCTGGGGGGACTGGTGAGAGCTGGGGGGGCATTTTAGAGAGGTGAGAGAGCTTGTGGGGGGACATTTGTGAAAGGAGGGAGCATTTGTGAGAGAAGGGGGGACATTTGTGAGAGGTGAGAGAGCTGGGGGGGACATTTGTGAGGGATGGCATTTGTGAGAGGAGGGACCTGAGGGGGGAATTTGTGAGAGGAGGGAGCTGGGGGGGGTATTTGTGAGAGTGGGGGGGGGGCATTTCTGAGAGGTGAGAGAGCTGGGGTGGGACATTTGTGACAGGTAAGATAGCTGGAAGGGGACATTTTTGAGAGCAGGGGAGACATTTTTGAGAGGTGAGATAGCTGGGGGCAAGGTTTATATTTCTACAGACAGCTGCAGATGTGGCTGGTCCCACGGAAAATGGCGTCGGATCACCACCAGCATCTCCTAGCACCAGCAGTGCGGCTAAATAAAAGCTGTGGAGAGACTTAAATGTAGATGACACCAGAGGGCCCTGCATGGAGGTATGTGACCCATAAAACAACGTTCCTAACCCTGACCCAATTGCCTCCTTCCCTACAGTGGGACAGCCCATGTTTTCATGCGCTCCTCCCTCCAGCAAATATACTTGCTTCCAAAAACTCACAGCTAGTATACAAAATCTGGGGGAGAGACTGAATCACCTAGAAGACTTTGGGGGCCTGCATGAAATCCTATCACTCACACTTCCCATTTGGAGGACATTGCATGGCAGAGAAATAAAGTAGCTGACTTAGAGGACCGTTCTAGATGTAACAATCTAAAACTTGGAGGCATTCCCAAATCTGTACAACCCTCTAAGCTACCTCACTATATCCATGACCTTTTTCAAGCTGTTGCACCATCACTATCACCAGAGGATCTAACAATAGATCGAATTCATAGGATTCCTCATAGGGATGTCTTAATGCACTACTTTGAAGCTAAATAATCTATTCTTACAGCGTTCCGCAAAAAGAATCACCTCCCCCTACAGGCTACAAACATCCAAGTGCTACCTGATCTATCTGCTCATATGCTACAAAGGCGCAAACACCTGCTGTCCATTACCAAAGCATTGAGCAACCATGATATCGCCCATCAATGAAAATATCATGTCAAACTCAGTCACCCAAGATTGCTCTACTTCTATTTTCAATATGATCAACGAAGGGCTCCGTCTTCTGAAAGAATGGAATATCATTCCTCTGGATCCACCTGATGCATTCCCCTCTCGTATCTCCTGATATTCTGTGCATCTTCGGTGCTAGCGACACCCGTGGGTGTCCTAACTTCTTACCTTACTGCTGTAAGGTAAGCAGCGTTATGTAGAAAACAGGGAGATGGTCACTCAGGGGGATATACACATATACATATACATACACACTGGAAATACAGAGGAAGAATGGATAGGAGACCCTAGAAAACCATCCCCCTGAGTGACCATCTCCCTGTTTTCTACATAACGGTGCTTACCTTACAGCAGTAAGGTAAGAAGTTAGGACACCCACGGGTGTCGCTAGCATCGAAGACGCACAGCACTTTCATCACCCTGTGCAAGTTAAATCATCACCTCTAGACCCGCACCCTGCACCTTATATCACTGGAATCTCCAGACCAGATTACAGTTGCACCATGTTGCACATTTTTATATGAACAGTTACCGATGATTAATTGATCTATCCATGTGTTGATTTATTTATTTTTATTTTGCTGCTCATACCACCATCGTTCACTTATATTTGCTGCTTTTATTCCCACCCATATTTTTTGGTTGACTTTACGGTTGATTTCTATACCTAGTAGTCACTTCTTATATCACCACATCACCGTTATATTTTGCTGTTTTTAGCTACTTATGCACAACAGTCACTTTATCTAGTTTTTCTGCATATTTATCTACCCATTGATCTGTATATCAATATTTTTACCCACGGTTTTATATTGATGCACTACAGTCACAACAGTCACTGGATTTATTGTATATTTATTTGCATACTATTGTTCATACTGATGTTTTAGCCATTGATGCACAACAGTCACTTTATTCTGCATAATTTGTAGTTCCCTTGCTGATCATTCAAATCAGTGGTTTTATGCGATTTTGACACCAGTATTTTTCTAGCTGCGGTCTGTATAGACAGTTCCTATAGTGCCACTAGAACTGTTTATGCTGACACAGTTTCTGGAGCGCGACACCACCCATTGATTTTCATTTATGTGTGTACCACAAAATCCAATGCCAAAATAATAATCATCCAAGAGACCCACTTCAAGGCATCAGCTGCTCCAAAGTTCCAACTCAAGGACTTTCCATTTATTTTTTCTGCTGAGTTTTCCTCTAAAAACAGAGGTGTTCTTATTGCTGTAAAGAACTCTGTAGACTTCAAGCTCCATTCTTCTATTTTAGATGATGGTGGTAGATATGTAATTCTCGTATGTACAATTAATAACAAGGTTTACACTATTGTGGGGGTATATGCTCCCAACTCTAACCAGGGCAAATTCTTTTGCAAGCTCTTTAAATGCATTGCCAAACAAAAACAGGATAATTTGATAGTGTGTGGCAACATGAATTCAGTAGTAGATCCCCTTTTAGATTCTAAATTTAACAGAAAACATTGCTCATCTCCTCTGCCTAATCTCATGATGCATGAGGATATCTATGGTACATGGAGATGTCTTCATGCGTCAGAATGAGATTACACTTACCACCCTCCTAGGTTTAACTCCTACTCACATATTGATCTTTGCTTGGTAGACAAATGGTTGTTGCAACAAAAATATCTGCTTCCAAAATTGCAGATATTACATGGTCTGACCATGCTGCTATATCATAACAATTTCGGATTCAGAATTCCATAGCCCCACCCTATTATGAAGGTGTAATAATAAACTCATTAATGAACAAGCAATGAATGATGTGCTCACTCAACGTCTCCGCGACTACTTTCTTGTAAATGACACCCCCGAAATAGATATCTTCTCCCTATGGAATGCAAATCAGGCATATGCACGCGGTATTCCAATTGAGTTAGGGGCTTGAGCAAAAATAACCCACTCTGCAAAACTTCAGCGCACTTTGAAAGATCTGCAAACATTAGAACGCACAGACAAATCCAACCCTGACCCCAATAAAGCATCACAGCTAGGTAAGCTTCACCTAGAACTTTGCTCCCTTCTGCAAGAAAAACATAAGCATATACTACGCCAGCATAGATTAAGGTTTTACTCCTCTCAAAACTTTCGCAGATTATTAAGGAGCAATTTATAAGTAGTATGGTGTTAAACCGTGCTTGGTGTTCAGTGCACTTAATGTTCATAAATGTAAAGCAGCCAGCACTACAAGAGATAGCTTGTGCAACAAAACGGGTATAGACAGTGCAGCGCTAAAAACTTAAATCATACAAATATGAATTGATATGAATATATAGAAAAACTCATAAGTTCATAAACAGTTAATGTTTCAAAAAGGAGTCCATATATTTGCGATTCAGATATTAATGTTCAATCACCAAAGTGAAAAGAAATCATCGCTGTGAAAAACTTCTGCCATCAAATATAGTGTAAGGGAAGACACATATAATGAGAGGTAGAAGGCGCTGCTCACCCCAATGATACAAAAAATGGATAGGCAGCAAGTAAATTATTCACTCAATGGTTTACTTTTTTGGCTGCTATCCACAATCTGTGGGCGTGTTTTATAGTTCTCCTTTGGATCTCTGACATAGGTGTGACCTGCCCCACCTGATTGCCGTCCCTTTCTGGGGGGCCCATTTACGTGTGACTCCTCTCAAGCTGTATCATGAGTTATACAGCTCTTCCCTGGTTGCTATTTGACAGTGGAGCGGTTCGGAACCTCTGGGGGAGGAAGAGTTTTTAAGGGATCTCTATGTAGGAGGCTTCTTCTTCTCGGATATACACCATTTGGTAATTATATCACATGTCCGCACTTTATAATATTCTATATTGTGTACAAATAAAATATGACATGTGTACCTATAATATATAACTTTTTATAGCAAGCTGACCCTCTGAAGAAGACACTTGGCATATGGGTTGAAACGCGTCAGTCTTTTTATACTATTGACATTTTTTTGTATATGTTATCTGTGTAAAATCAAGTGTGTACCTGGATACATTTTTACTCTCCTACTAGAGCTCATGTTTTAACTACTATGTTACCGTTTCTTCCATCAATAAATAGGTTTTTTATATACCATTGATTGAATCATTTACTTGCTGCCTAAACCCCCCCCCCCCCCCGTCCATTTTTAGTGTAAGGAGGCTTACCGGAATGGTGGAACCCTATTTAGCATATACCAAATAGGTCAAATAGGCTTTGGTGTCTCAACACCTGAATAGGGAATCTTCACTGGAATCATCGCCAAATGCTGACAATCACTGTAGCCAATGGAATGGTATATAAACTCATAGAACCTTTCAGAGTGTGGAGTCCTCTCATCAATACACCACCGATCACCGCGCTGCGCGCCCCCCGGGCACGTGATTGCAGCTTATTCTGCTTGACATCATATGATGCCCAGTCAGTATAACCAAACCACCGCCTGGCCGTCATTTTGCTATAGGTCGGGCGGGAAGTGGTTAATACCATAAATAATAACATATTAGATGTTTCTCTCCAGCAGTATATATTGAGTTTCAAAATTGTACAGAAATGCTTAAATAATGCATTACAATTTAACTACACCATTAGATTTTAGTCAACAAAAATTAGTTTTAGTCGACTAAAACGTACTGGAGATTTAGTTGACTAAATACGACTAAAACTGAAACAATTACAGAAGACTAAAATGCCATTTTAGTCAAAAGACTAATGCCGCGTACACACGATCGGAATTCTCGTCGGAAAAAACTCTGACGGTTTTTCCGACGGAATTCTGCTCAAGCTGTGTTGCCTACACACGATCACACCAAATTCCGACGGTCAATAACACAGTGGCATAAAACACGTTCGACAGCACTATAAAAAGGGAAGTTTAATGCTTCCGAGCATGCGTCGAATTGTTTCCGAGCATGCGTCGGAATTTTGTGTGTCGGAATTGCATACACACGATCGGAAAATCCAATACAAAGGTTTTCCGTCGGAAAAATTGAGAACAGGTTCTCAATTCAAAGTCCGTCGGAAATTCCGACAGAAAAAGACCGTTGGGCATACACACGGCCGGAAAATCCGATGAAAAGCTCCCATCGGACTGTTTCCATCGGAAATTTCGACCGTGTGTACGCCGCATAAGACTAAAACTAAATCAAAATTTGCTGCCAAAATTAACACTGATCATGAGCTGGAAACACATTGCATACATTATATCAAAATGAGATTATAATTGTCTATGGGAAGGTTTGGCCATTATTCCAGAAGCGCAGGGGCGTACCTAGTGCATTTGGCACCCGGGACGGATCCTATATCTGGCACCCCCCCCCACCTTAAAACGTAAAAACACCCCACTGTGCTCCCTGCATACCTCTGCATCCTTAAATATCTCTTTGTCACTACTGTGTACATTACACACCCCCCTGCACCTCTGGACCCCTTTACATTACACAGCACCCTGCACCTCTGGACCCCTTTACATTACACAGCACCCTGCACCTCTGGACCCCTTTACATTACACAGCCCGTGCACCTCTGGACCCCTTTACATTACACAGCACCCTGCACCTCTGGACCCCTTTACATTACACAGCACCCTGCACCTCTAGACCCCTTTACATTACACAGCACCCTGCACCTCTAGACCCCTTTACATTACACAGCACCCTGCACCTCTGGACCCCTTTACATTACAAAGCACCTCTGGACCCCTTTACATTACACAGCACCCTGCACCTCTAGACCCCTTTACATTACACAGCACCCTGCACCTCTAGACCCCCTTTACATTACACAGCACCCTGCACCTCTAGACCCCTTTACATTACACAGCACCCTGCACCTCTAGACCCCTTTACATTACACAGCACCCTGCACCCCTTTACATTACAAAGCACCTCTGGACCCCTTTACATTACACAGCACCCTGCACCTCTAGACCCCTTTACATTACACAGCACCCTGCACCTCTAGACCCCTTTACATTACACAGCACCCTGCACCTCTAGACCCCTTTACATTACACAGCACCCTGCACCTCTAGACCCCTTTACATTACACAGCACCCTGCACCTCTAGACCCCTTTACATTACACAGCACCCTGCACCTCTGGACCCCTTTACATTACAAAGCTCCTCTGGACCCCTTTACATTACACACACAGCACCCTGCACCTCTAGACCCCTTTACATTACACAGCACCCTGCACCTCTAGACCCCTTTACATTACACAGCACCCTGCACCTCTAGACCCCTTTACATTACACAGCACCCTGCACCTCTAGACCCCTTTACATTACACAGCACCCTGCACCTCTAGACCCCTTTACATTACACAACACCCTGCATCTCTGGACACCTGTATGTTACACACACCCCCCTAACAGCTCTGGACCCCCTGCATGTTACACAGACCCGCCTACAATACAGACCCCCCCTACAATACAGACCCCCCTGCACAACCCCCCTACAGTGCAGACCCCCCCCTTCAGTACAGACCCCCCTACAGTGGAGACCCCCCTACAATGCAGAGCCCCCCCCTACAGTACAGACCCCCCTTTAGTACAGACCCCCCTACAATGCAGACCCCCCTACAATGCAGACCCCCCTTCAGTACAGAGTAACCCCCCCTCAGTACAGACCCCCCCCCTACGACCCATAATATACCTACCTCAGGTCAGGAGTGTCAGCGCGGGACACACAGCACTACAAGGAGGAGGGGGAGACGGAGCCGGCGGCTTTACTCTGCTCAGCTGTATGACACAGCCGAGACAGATCAGAGCCGCGGAGAGCCGCGGAGCGCACCAAACACCCTCCCCCTCCTCTCACCTCACCTGCCGCTGCCTGTCACTCACCGCGCCGCTGCACCGCTGATATGTTATATCAGCGCTCGGCACGCTGTCCCCGCTTCCATCGTGGAGGGGGGCGCCGGCCTGACACCCCCCCAGTGTGTGGCACCCGGTGCGGCCCGCCCCCCACGCACCCCCCTTAGTACGCCACTGCAGAAGCGCATTTGTGAGGTCAGGCATGATGTTTGACGAGAAGACCTGGCTCGTAGTTTCTGCTCTAATTCATCCAGAACTCTGTACAGGCCAGTCAAGTTCCTCCACCCCAAACTCACTCATCCATGTCTTTATGGACCTTGCTTTGTGCACTGGTGTGCAGTCATGTTAGAACAGGAAGGGACCAACTCCAAACTGTTCCCACAAATTTGGGAACATGAAATTGTCCAAAATGTCTTGGTATGCTGATGCCTTAAGAGTTCCCTTCATTTGAACTAAGGGGCCAAGTCCAACCCCAGAAAAATAACCCCACACCATAATCCCCCCTCCACCAAATGTTTTTGAGCAGTGCACTAAGCAAGGTCCATAAAGACATGGATAAGCGAGTTTGGGGTGGAGGAAATTGACTGGTCTGCATAGGGTCCTGACCTCAACCCGATGGGCATGAATTAGAGTGGTACCTGTGAGCCAGTCCTTCTCATCCACATCAGTGATTGACCTCACAAATGCGCTTCTGGAAGAATGGTCAAACATTCCCATAGACACTCCTAAACCTTGTGGACAGCCTCCCCAGAAGAGGTGAAGCTGTTATAGCTGCAAAGGGTGGGCCAACTCAATATTGAACCCTACGACTAAGACTGGGATGCCATTAAAGTAGATGTGCGTGTAAAGGCAGGTGTCCCAATACTTTTGGTTATATATATATATATATATATATATATATATTTATATATATATATATAAATATATAGGAACATAACATGTCCTATTGATTTCAATGGGTAGGAGCGGTATAGAAGCGGTGAATACACCGATCCTTCACTGCTCCAAATATGCTGCTAGCAGGACTTTTTTTACCGTCCTGCTAGCGCACCGCTCCAGTGTGAAAGCCCTCCGGCTTTCACACTGGAGTTAAAGGTCCCGCTTTTTTCAGGAGCTATACAGGCGCTATTTTTTAGTGCTGTAGCTCCTGAAAAACGCTTCAGTGTGAAAGGGGCTTTAAACTGATGGTTAATTCTGATACTCCTAATTATACTGATTGGTGATGTGGGTGTGATACCTGTGTGTCACTCCCTTGATTTTTGTATTTATATGGTAACTTGTAGTGATGTGTTACACATTGCCAGAGTTAGCCTGAGGAAGAGCGTCTTTGCTCGTAACTGTACAGTGGCTGCTGTTATGTATGATATGAAAAAGCATTGAAGTAAAAAGAAGTATTTGCATTGGAGCACTTGTCCCGTCTTTTTTCCAGAATGATTGGAAGTTCCACTCGACGCTGAGTATTTAAATTGATTAACAGGAGAGTAACCTGCCCGAGGTTTGAGATATATATATATATATATATATATATATATATACACACACACACACATATACGTGTGTGTATATATATATATATATATATATATATATATATATATATATATATATATATATATATAGATGGAGAAAGCCTTACCCAAGTTTGACCTTTACCAGCAACTTCACCAACTTCGCAGCCTGTACACACCTGAAAAGAGATTATAAAGTACATTATTAGAGATAATAATTGAAATAATAAAATACTTAAATGAAATAGTAGATGAGAGAATTTCATTCATTTTGTAATTTGGGTAGTAGTAGTGGTAGTTTTTGCCATGTAAGTGCAGCTAAAATCAAAAACAGAAAAATTCCTTGTGCAGACTCCTTTTCTGGGGGTTAATACAACCAAGGGCTGTCACAGGCTTTCATCAAGAGAGCCCAAATGTGCCAGCACTTTCTGCTCAGCTCCGTACTACAACTTCTATTAATGAAAAAGAATCTAATGCCGCGTACACACGTTCGGAATTTTCGACAACAAATGTTCAATGAGAGCTTGTTGTCGGAAATTCCGACCGTGTGTAGGCTCCATCAGACATTTGCTGTCCGAATTTCCAACAACAAAAATTTGAGATCTGGATTTCAAATTTTCCAACAACAAAATCCGTTCCCGGAAATTTCGATCGTGTGTACACAATTCCGACGCACAAAATTCCATGCGTGCTCGGAATCAGTCAGAAGAGCTGCACTGGCTATTGAACTTAATTTTTCTCGTCTCGTCGTACGTTTTGTACGTCACCGCGTTCTTGACGTTCGGAATTTCTGACAACATTTGTGTGACCGTGTGTATGCAAGACAAGTTTGAGCCAACAGCCGTCGGAAAAAAATCCCATGGATTTTGTTGTCGGAATGTCCGATCCTGTGTACGCAGCATAAGAATGATAGACAGGCAGATGATTGAAAGTTCTGCCCCCTACATTCATAGATCCCGTTCAATTTATGTAGCTGTAGTAAGAATTCCATGAATAGAGCAGCTGGACAGAAAGGTGGACATAGTCAGGCTCTCTAGATGAGATCCTGTAACAGCCCCTTATTTGTATTAACCCCCACTGCACTGGGAGATTACACTGGTGGGGTTAGAGGGCAAAATGGAGGAGGATTTCTACTAACAGAAGAGGAATGAACACACGGGACACATCCTACTGATTGTAAGTTATGTCCTTTGTGTTGATTTGACACTTTTTTTTATTTTGGCTGCAATTTTGCTTTAAATGGGGTTTCCTAACCACTTCAGCCCCGGATCAAATTTTCAGCCTAAGGACCAGAGGTCTTTTTACAATTTCGCACTGCACTGCTTTAACTGGTAATTGCGCGGTAATGCAATGTTGCACCCAAACTAAATTTGCATCCTTTTTTTCCAAAATAGAGCTTTCTTTTGATGTTATTTGATTGCCTCTGCAATTTTAATTTTTGCGATATAAATGGAAAAAGACCGAAAATTTTGAAAAAAAAAGATATTTTCTACTTTTTGTTATAAGATAAATCTAATAAACTCAATTTTAGTCATACATTTAGGCCAAAATGTATTCAGCCACATGTCTTTATTAAAAAAATGTCAATAAGCGTATATTTATTGGTTTGTGCAAAAGTTATAGCGTCTACAAACTAGAGTACATTTTCTGGAATTTACACAGCTTTTAATTTATGACTGCCTATCTCATTTCTTGAGGTGCTAAAATTGCAGGGCAGTACAACCCCCCCCCCCCCCCCCCCCAAAATGACCTAATTTTGGAAAGTAGATACCCCAACGAAATTGCTAAGAGGCATGTTGAGCCCATTGAATATTTTTTTTTTGTCCCAAGTGATTGAATATTGACAAAAAAAAATAAAAAAAGTTGTCACTAAATGATATATTGCTCACACATGCCATGGTTATATGTGGAATTACACCTCAAAATACATTTTGCTGTTTCTCCTGAGTACAGGGATACCACATGTGTGGGAAAACTAATCACCACCTTCAGGATTTCTAAGGGTTCAAATTTTGGATTTCACTCCTCACTACCTATCACAGTTTCGAAGGCCATAAAATGCCAAAATAGCACAAACCCCCCCCCCCCCCCCCAAATAACCACATTTTGGAAAGTAGACACCCCAAGATATTTGCTGAGAGGCATTTTGAGTCCATGGAATATTTTATATATTTTGCCACAAGTTGCGGGAATATTACAAACTTTTTTTTTTGCACAAAGTTGTCACTAAATTATATATTGCTCACACATGCCATGGGCATATGTGGCACTACACCCCAAAATACATTCTGCTGCTTCTCCTGAGTACGGGGATACCACATGTGTGGGACTTTTTGGGAGCCTAGCCACGTACGGGACCCCGAAAACCAAGAACCGCCTTCAAGATTTCTAAGGGCATACATTTTTGATTTCACTCCTCATTACTTATCACAGTTTTGAAAGCCATAAAATGGCAAGATGGCACAACCCCCCCCCCCCCCCAAATGACCCCATTTCGAAAGTAGGCACCCCAAGCTATTTGCTGAGAGGCATGTTGAGCCCATTGAATATTTTTTTTTTGTCCCAAGTGATTGAATAATGACAAAAAAAAAAAAAAAAAAGGTTACAAAAAGTTGTCACTAAATGATATATTGCTCACACATGCCATGGTTATATGTGGAATTGCACCCCCAAAATACATTTAGCTGCTTCTCCTGAGTACGAGGATACCACACGTGTGGGGCTTTTTGGGAGCCTAGCCGCGCACGGGGCCCCGAAGACCAATCACCGTCTTCCGGTTTTCTAAGGGCGACAATTTTTGATTTCACTCCTCACTACCTATCACAGTTTCGAAGGCCATAAAATGCCAAGATAGCATAAAACTCCCTCAAATTACCCCATTTTGGAAAGTAGACACCCCAAGCTATTTGCTGAGAGTCATCTTACAGCTCTCATTTGTTTTTGAATTTTTTTCAATTTTCAAAACTTTGTGACAAAAAGCGAGATCTGCAAAATACTCATCATACCTCAAATAGCTTGGGATGTCTACTTTCCGAAATGGGGTCATTTTGAGGTGGGGGGTGTGCCATCTGGGCATTCCATGGCCTCTGAAACTGTGATTGGCAGTGAGGAGTGAAATAAAAAATTTACACCCTTAGAAAGCCTGAAAGCGGTGCTTAGTTTTTGGGGTCCCGTACGCGACTAGGCTCCCAAAAAGTCTCACACATGTAGTATCCCCATACTCAGGAGAAGCAACAGAATGTATTTTGGGGTGCAATCCCACATATGCCCATGGCATGTTTGAGCAATATATAATTTACAACTTTGTGCAAAAATATAAAATATTCCATGGACTTGACATGCCTCTCAAAATAGCTTGGGGTGTCTACTTTCCAAAATGGGGTAATTTGGGGGGGGGGGGGGGTTGAACTGTCCTGGCATTTCATGCACAACATTTAGAAGCTTATGTCACACATCACCCACTCTTTTAACCACTTGAAGACAAAGCCCTTTCTGACACTTTTTTTGTTTACATGAAAACATACTTTTTTTTGCAAGAAAATTATGTTGAACCCCCAAACACTATATATTTTTTTAAAGCAAAGTCCCTACAGATTAAAATGGTGGGTTTTGCATTTTTTTTTCCACACAGTATTTGCGCAGCGATTTTTCTAATTTTTTGGGGAAAAAATACACTTTTTTTAATATTAATGCACTAAAACACACTATATTGCCCACATTTTTGATGAAATAAAAAATATGATCTTAGGCCAAGTACATGGATACCAAACACGACATGCTTTAAAAATTGCGCACAAACACGCAGTGGCGACAAACTACATACATTTTAAAAGCCTTTAAAAGCCTTTACAGGTTACCACATTAGATTTACAGAGGAGGTCTACTGCTAAAATGACTCCCCTTGATCTGACCTTCGCGGTGATACCTCACATGCATGGTGAAATTGCTGTTTACATATGACGCCAGACCGACGCTTGCGTTCGCCTTTGTGCAAGAGCAGGGGGGGATAGGGGTGCTTTTTTATATTATTTATTTAGCTTTTTAATTTTATTTTAAAACTGTTCCTTCCATTTTAATTTTTTTTTATCATTTTTATTGTTATCTCAGGGAATGTAAATATCCTCTATGATAGCAATAGGTAGTGACAGGTACTCTTTTTTTGAAAAAAATGGGGTCTATTAGACCCTAGTTCTTTCCTCTGCCCTAAAAGCATCTGACCACACCAAGAACGGTGTGATAAAATGCTTTCCCAATTTCCCAATGGTGCTGTTTATATCCGGGAGGGGGGCATTTCCTCCCACTGCTTGTAAAAGCAGTCTAGAGGCTAATTAGAAGCTAGGATTGCTTTTACATGAAAGCCAATCACTGGCTGAAAAGAATTTGATTTGATTTGATTTGATATTGGATTTGTATTGCGCCGAATGCGCTCCATTAGGAGCGCGTCTAGGCGCACCGAGACCCTAAAAACCATAAATCTAAAAGTTGAGATTTCAACTAGAATGTTAAAAGAACAGAGCCTAGGGTGCCCAATATGAAAGAGGCAAAAAAAAAACAGAAAGAAACCTGGGGGGGGTGGGGGGGGTGGGACTAAACCCTCCAGACGGGGGAGGAAAAAGAGCATGCAAAATCCATGTTTTTTGCACAATTCCTATTGTTCATCAGATTATCCGTAAGCCTGGATAAAGAGGAAGGTTTTTAAACCCTTCCTGAAACTCAGGAGGGAGGGTAAGGACCTTAGAGACGCTGGAAGGGAGTTCCACAGCTCATTGCCTATTGTAACCAGGCGTCTGTTACCAGTAAATTTTAGTCTGCTGATTGTCGGTTCTGTGAGAAGTAAGTTAGCCGATCTGAGTGGTCTTAACGGTACATAGTGAGAGGCCCATTCAGACAGATAAATTGGGCCCAGTTTCCGGTGTGCCCTATACATATAACACATTGCCTTGAATAGTACTCGCTTGGCGATAGGAAGCCAGTGCAGTTTTTCCAGCACGGGGGAGATGTGGTCTGTTCTGGCACATCCGGAGACCAGGCGAGCAGCTTGATTCTGAGTCACTTGCAATTTTCTTTGCCACTTCAATGGAAGTCCAAGAAAGAATATGTTAGAGCAATCCAACCGGGAATGTACAAGGCCCTGTACAAGAGTTAACCGGTTTTCGTGCGAAAACAGATCTTTAATTTTCCGGAGTCTCTGTATATAGAAGTTGGAGTTTTTGATACAGAGTTTAGCGTGAGGTATAAATGACAGGCAGGAATCAAAGATGATACCTAGGTTCCTAACCTGTTTCGCTGGCGTTGGGATGGGGCAGAATGAAGTGGGCCAGGCCAAGAGAAAATTGGTGGTTGATTGAGGGCCCACCAGCATCACCTCGGTCTTTGCTTCATTAAGGCCTAGCTTGTTATCAGCCATCCATTTTTGTATGTGAAGGAGTCCATTTCTCAGTTGTAGGTGCATATTTGGCCCATCGTCAGCAAGAATCTGCGTGTCATCTGCATAGATCTGGCATGCTAGTTTGTGTGTAGCAATAATGTCAGCGAGTGGGCGCATATAGCAGTTGAATAGCAGGGGCGACAATGCCGAGCCCTGCGGGACTCCATAGAGAAGTGGTTCAATTGGCGAGCTGCATGCTTTCATTTGCACTTGATGGGTCCTGTCCGTGAAAAAGGAGTTGATCCAACGAAGGACAGTGCCACTACATCCAAAAAGGTGTTTCATACGGTCTCCCAGAATTTGATGATCGATAGTGTCAAAGGCTGCGGAGAGGTCTAGCAGCACCAAGGCTGCCGACCCCCCTGCATCTTTTACTCTTAACAGGCGTTCGCGTATATCAAGTGCGGACAGTTCAGTGCCACGTCCTGGCCTGAATCCCGACTGGGAGTCATGGAACAGGTCGTTACTCTCGAAGAAGCTTTGCATTTGTTGAAAGACGACCTGCTCCAAGATCTTCACCAGAAAGGGAAGAAGAGATATAGGTCTGAAGTTGGTGAGCAAAGAAGGGTCAAGTGTGCTCTTCTTCAACAAGGGGGAGACAATGGCATGCTTCAGTCGTGTTGTATTTTTAAAGATAGGTTCACTATCCTTGTAATTTCTGGGGCCAATGTATCTGCGTTTTTCTTCATAAACCATGCGGGACAGATGTCATTCGGAAAGCTTGACGGTTTAAGCTTGGACATAATATTGGATATCTCTGCCACTGAGGTGGATGCAAATGAGCTAAAAGCTGGAGGAGCTCTTATTAGTACTGGAGGATCAAAGACATCAGGCAAGATTTTGTCTTGATTACGGATTTTCCTTATTTTTTCCCCAAAGGATGACTGAAGCGCAGAACAAAATTCCATAGATGGAACAATCTTAGAGTAAAATTTTTTTGGTTCAAATATGTCCCTAACCAATGTGAATAGTTCCCGAGGCTTGTTCGAGGCTTGCATTATTTGATCGTTATAATAGGATCTTTTATGGCGTTTTACCGCCTTTGTGTAGCCTCGACAATAGACCCGATATGCCATTTTGTCCCGGGGAAGTTTAGATTTAAGCCACTTTCTTTCCAATATTCGTCTTTTATTCTTAAGCAAGTTAAGACTAGGGGCATACCAAGGGCTTGACTTAGAAAGTCTTGGGCGCTTGTTTGCTGTTGTCAATGGGGCCAGGATGTCCAGACTTGCCTTGATTCTTAACTCAAATTCATCTAGGGAAATTTCCAGCCTTTCAATCTCGGTTTCTGAAGCCGGAGTTCCCATTTCTCTCTCTTCATTTACTAGAAGTGACTGTCCCTGATGGTAGTCATAACATGTTTTAAAGTCTTCGACTGTTATATTTGTTAGTTTACGAAATGGAGCAGATTTTATCCTCCGATTTCCTTTGGGGATTTTTATTGGTGCAAAATCCAAGAGGTCAAAGGTGACCAGACTATGGTCTGACCACCCCACCTCATGTGCTTTAACATTGAGAACTTCCGCGCCATGAGTAAAAAGGGCATCTAGCATATGGCCCTTTATGTGTGTGATCATGGTGGATGCCAGGGTAAAGTGGAGGCCATCTAGGTCACCTATGAGGTCCTGGGAATCACAGTTTGTGTCATCCTCCAGCCACATATTCATGCCTCCCTGGAGGACAACACAATCCGATTGTAGACAAAGGAACATCATTAGATCAGATAGGTCAGCATGGAAAGTCCCTGCTGGGCCAGGTGGTCGATAGACAGTGGCTAATACAAATGAGGAAGAGTCACTTACTTTACACTTGATCACCAGGTGTTCAAATGAACTAAACTCAGGTGTTTTTAACTCAATGCAATCCAAACAGTCATCATAAATTACACAAACCCCCCCTCCCCTCTTGTATTCTCTGTTTTTGACTAAAATCGTAAAATTTCGGGGAAGTAATTCTTCTAAAACTGACTTATAATTCACATTAAACCAAGTCTCTGTGATTCCTAAAATGTGAAATTTCTCAGACTCTAGCATGTCAAAAATGTCCGAACAATGCTTAGTGGCTGAGCGGGCATTAATGAAAGCGGCCCTTAAAATCTCAACGGTAGATGATTTTGCCGCTGTACTTTTCGGCTGTTTGTCCCTTTTTTTATATTCCAAGGGGCACCAGATTTTATTTTTGATGCAAGTAAGTTGAGTGTCTCTTAATATTGTAGTACATTCATTATTGAATGAAATAAGCAACGACCTTGAATAGATTAACCGGTGTGCGGTACTTATGTCTCCAGCAGAAAGTTTTCCTGTACTGTATCCAGAGGTTTTTGGCCCGTCTGCCCCGTCCACCCCGGCCCAGACGGGCACTGACGGGCTTGCCTCTGGCGCGCCTCCGGCGCGCCAGCCGCGCGCCCGCCGCGCGCCCGCCGCGCGCCCGCTCGGCGTGGGGGCGCCATGATGTTTGTAGCAAGTCCCGGTGGTGAGGGGGCGTGGCCAAGTCACACGTCGTGTCGCACTGGTTGCCAGGCAGTGGGACGCTGGATGGACTGGCTACGCTATGCAGAGCAACAAGGTGAAAACTGTTAACACAGTCTTTAGAGGTAAGTTCAACAGTGCAGCAGGTGGAAGCTGTTAACACAGTCTTGAGAGCAGAGATCAGCAGAGCAGGGATGAGGAGGTGAAACACACAGGGATCCACCCTGGGCTCATTCCAAGATCTCAGGTCTGTAGTTTATGCTCGGCGTGGGGGCGCCATGATGTTTGTAGCAAGTCCCGGTGGTGAGGGGGCGTGGCCAAGTCACACGTCGTGTCGCACTGGTTGCTAGGCAGTGGGACGCTGGATGGACTGGCTACGCTATGCAGAGCAAAAAGGTGAAAACTGTTAACACAGTCTTTAGAGGTAAGTTCAACAGTGCAGCAGGTGGAAGCTGTTAACACAGTCTTGAGAGCAGAGATCAGCAGAGCAGGGATGAGGAGGTGAAACACACAGGGATCCACCCTGGGCTCATTCCAAGATCTCAGGTCTGTAGTTTATGCTCGGCGTGGGGGCGCCATGATGTTTGTAGCAAGTCCTGGTGGTGAGGGGGCGTGGCCAAGTCGCACGTCGTGTCGCACTGGTTGCCAGGCAGTGGGACGCTGGATGGACTGGCTACGCTATGCAGAGCAACAAGGTGAAAACTGTTAACACAGTCTTTAGAGGTAAGTTCAACAGTGCAGCAGGTGGAAGCTGTTAACACAGTCTTGAGAGCAGAGATCAGCAGAGCAGGGATGAGGAGGTGAAACACACAGGGATCCACCCTGGGCTCATTCCAAGATCTCAGGTCCGTAGTTTATGATACCAAGATGATACCTAAACCTGCAGGCATAATTCTGGTATAACCATTCAAAGCCCAGCAACATACCAGTACGTTGCTGGTCCTTGTTGGACATGTATTGTAATCTTTTTTTTGGCTGAACGAAAAAAAAAGAAGATTGATCGGTGGGTATGCCCACCATTATAATACCTCCCTTCATCCACCCACTTCTAATGATGGGCATACATGCACCATATATATATATATATATATATATATATATATATATATATATGCCGAAGCATGGGGGCATCCTCCCGCAAAAAAGTTATGCCGCATACACACGGTCGGACTTTTCCACGGCATGCCTCCATCAGAATTTTGACCGTATGTACGTGGCATTAGGAGCAAAACGCTCCTCCACCCCTGCTGCCCCCATGCTTCGGCATATATGCTCTTTTTTTTTTAACTGTGGTGGTGAAATCACCTCCTACAGCATTGGAGTCACGGCTTTATGTATCGTGGGAGCAAACGCTGTTGCTGTCAAGCTAAATAAATCTGCGCTGCAACTGAATGGCGTACCTGCTAAGCAAATTATGGTTAACATTAAAACAAAGTAACATTACAGTATAACAGTAAGACCTTACCATACCATACCTGCAAAGCAAATACCAAATAAAAACATAGTAAAAAAAAATTTTTTTTAACGCAACCTGTGCCTAAAATATATATATATGCCGAAGCATGGGGGCATCCTCCCGCAAAAAAGTTATGCCGCGTACACACTGTGACAGACCTGGCCAGGACAGAGGCTGTTGGAGGGGACAGAATGCAAGCCTATTGCCTTGTGATTACGGGCCCTGACATTTGGGGGAACGGTGCTCTTTGTGAGCTGTATGCCTGGGGACCGCTCAGCTGGTTTTACTTGGATTTAAGTCCATGCTGGCCCCCCAAGACACATAGACTGGATATATATGTATATATAATGTGTGTTGTCCCATGCATTATGGGACACACACTGTCAGATGCTACTCCAGCCAGCCTGTCTGTTGCCTTGTGTAATGTAGATGAGGCTGGTCTGGCTTGTAAGGAGTATTCCACACAATGTTGTTGTGCTAATTAGCCCTGTGTTAATGTTTATGGTAATGTCTGTTGAATAGTCATTCAAATGAGCTAGGAGCCTTAAAGTCTTACCCTGAAAAGTCTTCTCTCAGTCAACTAGTCTGGGTCAATGATTAAGATAATTAGCTCATGCTAATTAGGTTAGCTTTTAGTCATCTGGCTATATATATGTGTGTGACATGTCAAATAAAGGATTCCTGATGTACTCCAAGAAATAGTGTTGTCTAATTCTTGGGGGTTCCTATAACCAGATCCATTGGACTCATGTTCCAGGACTTAGGAAGCATTTACAGCGGACACCTTGAGTATAGGATCCGTCACATTGTTGGCAAGCAGTGGGATCGTGCTTCCTGCAGTCTGGAACATCCAAACTTCCACCGGGATCCAAGATCAGGATAGAAGACTTCGGTCACCCCAGCGGAGATATGGATCTGGCATCAGAGTTCCCGGGGCTGCTGCGGATCATCCTTTCAGCATACACCAGGACTGTGTCTGAGGATGAATACCTGGAGCTTAGGCAGCAGATTCAGGTGGAGCTGTGGATTGGAGCCCTCCAGCTCGCTGGTATGAAACAGGGCAAGTTCTTTCCAACCCAAGAGCAACGGGCCAGTGACCAACGGGCATTGCGGATGGCATTCCTGGGAGAGCGGCTCCAGGAGCAATGGGTGACTGAGTTTGACAGGCTGGTCTAGCAGGACATAGAGCTGGATAATCATTATCGGGCTCTGCAATGGCACGCAGTGCAGGGATATTTAGGGGAGACAACAGAATGTTATCCGGAGGGATATGACTTTGGAGGCCCTGGATTGCTGTGGGAGAGTCTTACAGATCATTTTGTGTTTGGCGATGAAGGGGAACCTACCCTTGAGGACCTGCAAGACTATAGAGAGGCTATGCTCGGTCTTGCAGGGGTCTCAGAGCTTAAAACAGATCTGGGTCATTTGCTAAGGAAGGAACAGCATCTGGAAAGGGCATACAGGAAACTGCTAGAACACGTTCAGCAGCATGCCAGAGAATCGGCAGTGCAAACTCCAGAGATTGTCGTCCCCAAACCTAAAGTGCTGACAATTGGGCAGAGTTCTGCTAACTTCTGCCCAGCACCAACAGTGGCTTCGGCCTTCTTGAGAGAAGAGATAGTCGGCCTTTCTCTCCCAACACTGACAGGGACATGGGATTTTCTGCCAGCAGCATCTATGGAGTTACAGCAAACTTCTCCAGCTGAAGATCTGGTAACTGAACAGAGGGTCCAAGACCTCTGTCCCACGCGTTTAGCAATTCCAGAGACTGGAGATTTAATAGACGTTTCTGTAGAGGAGGAACCACCTAGCAAACCCCCAGCAGAAGTGCTGGCAACCAGGCAGAGTGCTACCAACCTCTGCCCAGCACCGATAACAGCTGCGGAGTTCCAGGGAGCTGGGGCAGTCGGCCTCTCTCCCCAACAGTTAGCTGGAGCAGATGATGTAGGGAAGCTCCTACGCCCAGCTGAATTGCTGACAACGGAACAGAGTGCTGCTGGCCTCTGCCCACAACTAGCACAGGACAAATTTCCTGTAAAGGTGGATGGGACTTCAGTCTCCACCTTTATACCCCAGGGTTTCTGGGCAGTAGGTCCAGATGCCCAACAGCATGACGGACTGAGCCCAACCACCCTGTCTTCTCTCCTGCCGCTAAAGGGACTCCAGGAGGAAGGACCAGTGCGCACTTCCCCCCAGCAGGGAGAATGTTCTATGATAGAGGCAGAGGTTGGCTGGGTGAGTAGTGCTCTGTTTGAAACAATTTGTTTGGGGTATTTTGTGGGTACAGGCATTAGAGGACTGGAACTATGGACTAACTTCGGTGTCAACCCGTCTGGGGTCTCCTCCTGTGTTAGTCTCCTGCCGAAAGGGGAGAAATGTGACAGACCTAGCCAGGACAGAGGCTGTTGGAGAGGACTGAATGCGTGCCTATTGCCTTGTGATTACGGGCCCTGGCATTTGGGGGAACGGTGCTGTTTGTGAGCTGTATGCCTGGGGACCGCTCAGCTGGTTTTACTTGGATTTAAGTCCATGCTGGCCCCCCAAGACACATAGACTGGATATATAGGTATATATAATGTGTGTTGTCCCATTCATTATGGGACACACACTGTCAGATGCTACTCCAGCCAGCCTGTCTGTTGCCTTGTGTAATGTAGATGAGGCTGGTCTGGCTTGTAAGGAGTATTCCACACAATGTTGTTGTGCTAATTAGCCCTGTGTTAATGTTTATGGTAATGTCTGTTGAATAGTCATTCAAATGAGCGAGGAGCCTTAAAGTCTTACCCTGAAAAGTCTTCTCTCAGTCAACTAGTCTGGGTCAATGATTAAGATAATTATCTCATGCTAATTAGGTTAGCTTTTAGTCATCTGGCTATATATATGTGTGTGACATGCCAAATAAAGGATTCCTGATGTACTCCAAGAACTAGTGTTATCTAATTCTTGGGGGTTCCTATAACCAGATCCATTGGACTCATGTTCCAGGACTTAGGAAGCATTTACGGCGGACACCTTGAGTACCGGATCCGTCACACACACGGTCTGACTTTTTCACGGGAAAGCCTCCGTCGGAATTTCGACCAAATGTACGTGGCATTAGGAGCAAATCGCCCCTCCACCCCTGCTGACCCCATGCTTCGGCATATATTCTCTTTTTTTAAACTGTGGTGGTGAAATCACCTCCTAGAGCACTGGAGTCACGGCTTTATGTATCGTGGGAGCAAACGCCGTTGCTGTCAAGATAAATAATTCCGCGCTGCAGCTGAATGGCGCACCTGAAAACAAAAAAATGGTAAACAGTAAAGTATAAAAAAATGACATACCTAAAGAGCAAGCATGATAAAACATAATAAAACATTGCAGAATATAATACAGTAAAAAAGAGCAACAATAGAGAGAGAATAGAGAGAGAGAGAACAATAAAACAACAACTATTTTTTTTTTTTTGTACGTTTTTTACACTTTTTTATTGTAACTGTAATTGTAACAACTGTAACGGTTCGGGTCTCTCAAAATGCAATGGCATCTTGGGAGACCCTGTGTAAGTGTGTCCTAGTCTGTGAAATGCTGTACCCTACGCTAAAACTTCACTAGTGTGTGTAAAGGTTCAAAACATACAGCAATGCAAAGACCAGGATTGTCAGGACAGCGTGGACAATAATAACGGGTGTCATGCCTATATCTGCACTTGGTGCAGACACGACATCTTCTTTTGGGGGGCTCGTTGGGTAGGGGTACTCGGGAGGGCACAATCTCTTCCTGGAATGTAAGGAAGAATAAAGTCCCGCCTGAAGCTCTGTACAGCATATGAGCGTGTAGCAAAGCCAATTGAAATAAATAAACAGACACTTTTTTGTACCAGCTGCACCAACCGGTCGTTGAGGTCCACCCCTCACATATTTTGGTTATATTCGTGGACACAGAAGGGTTTCTCCACAACACCAGTCACGTAGTAATTTGGACTGTCGTGTCTGCATAAAGGGAGGTAAGAACGAAAACATTCTTATTATCCCTCCACTTCATAGCGAGCAAGTTTTTACACTGCAAGCAGGCTCTCTCCCCCAGCCTAAGACGGGAATCTACAAGCCACTGGGGAAAGCCCAGGTGCCACAGGCTCCAATCTGCTGATCAAACAAATGACTAAACAGTGGCAGGCTCGTGTAATAATTGTCCACGTACAAGTGGTTCCCCTTTCCGAATAAGGGTGACACCAAGTTCTATCTTTTCCCTCATAAACCGTAAAGCTCCATACATAGCCTGTTGCCCTGTCACAGAACTTATAGAGCTTGACCCCGTATCTGGCACGCTTGCTGGGAAGGTACTGTTTGAAAGACAAGCGGCCAGAAAATTTAATCAGGGACTCATCAACGCAGACAACTTGATTGGGCGTAAACAAGGCTGCAAAACGTTGGTTGAATTGGTTTATGAGGGGCTGAATTTTGTAGAGCCGATCGTATTCAGGGCCTCCACGAGGACGACAAAGTTCATTGTCGTTGAAGTGCATGAACTGCAAGATCTGCTCGTATCGTTTCCTGGACATGGAGGCAGAGAACATGGGCATATGGTCAATTGGGCGCGTGGACCAATACGTCCACAACATCGTGAATTTATGTATGCCCATGTTGAGGAAAAGGCCCAGAAAGGTCTTAAATTCGGAAACTGTAATTGGTTTACAACTGGGGATTAGCTGCGATGTGTTGACCAGCATATAAATTACTTTGGTCCACAATAGATCTATAGAGAGCGAATAAAAATCAAATGGCTTAAAATCAGCTGTTTCCACCTGAATACCGGGTTGGCCAGTGAATGGGGGAAGTACGGGTTCTGCAGAAGTGGTGGGCACATAATCAGGATTGGCAAATTCTGCAGGAAGGACACTATGAGCACGATGGGCCTGCCTTTGTCTTCTTTTTGGTGGCAGCAGGACACTACTTGTGCTTGCCACCTCGCCAGCTTGAACTGCACTTATGGGACTCGCCACGTCACCAAGTGTTACTGCAGGGCTGGATGTACGTCCAGGGTGTACTAGGCCGCTGGTGCTTGCCAGTTCACCAGAAGGAATGGTGGCGCTAGTACTGGCTCTCTGCTCCATACGAGGGACCTGCAGTTCTTGCACCTCAACAACAGCAGAAGATCGGGATCGGGTATGCCTGACCTTAGCAGGGACCTCACCTTTGTCGCCAGAGCTATCTGTCATGGAGCTGCTGTCGTCTACAGGATCGTATTCTGAGCCTGATTCTGACAGATGAGTGACCTCCTCTTCACTATCTGTCATTCACAGAAACGTGAAGGCCTCTTCAGTCTACCTTCGATTTGCCATTTTGGGCTCTAAATTTACTGGTACAACTAGTGAGATTCACAGGTAAAAAAGCACCTAGGCTGTCAGCAACTGTATAAAACACTACCAAAAAAAAAACTGTTAGCGATCGCAGGGATCAGGCTTGACTCTGCGAAAGCTGCAGTTATGTGTGTTGTGTTTTGTAAGTAACAGTGATCGATCGATACTGCTCTTGGGTGGGCTGGGCTGGGCGGAGGGGCAAAACGCAGGTGCTAGCAGGTATCTGGGCTGATCCCGCTAACAATGCATTTTTTGGAACCCTAAACTGCTGGGGACGCTAGTATAGATCTGATCAGATCAGATATTAATCTGTTCAGATACTATACCACTAAGGGAGGTATATGCTTTGCGCGTGGGTGTTAGTGGTACTGGCACTAACCTGACGCTGCCTGGAGTCAACACAGACCCTATCTGACCCTAAAACCTAATTGATATCACCCGCCGGGCGATCAGGGGGTTAAACCTTTATTGGGTAATAAATGTTGGGTGCCCTGACACTATAAAAAGCAAACTAACTAACTAGCATCACCCGTAACAGTTATACGGCGATCACTGGTAAAAGAGTAAACTCTAGGGGCAATCAGGGACTTAAAACCTTTATTAGGTTGACTTCCACCTGCCTGTGTTTACAGTTCACAGGCAGGGGAAGCTTCTTATTCGCCAGGAGCGATCGCGAGGGGGTGGCCAGAAATCAATGGCCGCCCCCCTCATCACGGATTGCTCCTGAAGCGAAACGGACCATCTCCGCCAGCGGGAGTCCGATCGGACCCCCCACCCGCTGGAAGGCAGGCATGTACAGGTACGTTGATGTGCCTGTCCATGCCATTGTGCCAACGTAAATGGACAGGAGGCGGCCCTTAAATGGTTAAGGCAGAATGTTTTTACCTTAATGCATTAAGGTAAAAACCCCTCTATGTGAGGCTGCTCCAGTCCCACTTATACTTACCTAAGTAAATATAGTAAAAGATTTTGTGCAAACTGAATAAATAATACGAATAAAGTATTTGTAAAATAATGGATAAAGTGCAATATTAGCTAGATCCCACAGGGGGCACTAGACAAAGTGATGAGGAAGGATAAACTGGGCAGAATAAAGTGACAGTTCTCTAGTAGAGATAAAAGAGGACGTAAAAAATAATAATGACAGCTGTCTAGTATATAAATGTCATGAGTAAAGTGCATGAAAGATATAAAAATATAAAAATAAGTAACGTCAAGTGTAATGGCTCAAATATAAATATCCCAATATTTCATAAAAAAATTCATAAAGGTATATAAATACGTGATAACTCAAATAAAATATCCCAATGATTAGTAAATAATTCATAAAGGTATTATGGATATGAGCAACCACTGCTAATGGTTATTCCAGCCCCGCGCTTGGAAGATAGTAAAAACCACCTAACGACAATGTAAATTGCCCTAGTATGTTATTCACAGTATTTGTATAATTGTAAAAAACTCTTTAGAAATAATAAAAAAGCCTGTAAACAAATACTATTAAGCTGCTCCCTCTAAAAATCGCTGGGATTTGTAGTATTGGTTGTTTGGTGTGTGAGGGGCGCTAGTAGTTATATAGGTATATCTATTAAACATTCATTTTAGTGCATATTTAATAGCTGCCCTCTACTGAGATATTTAAAGTGAACTGCCTCAAGGCAAGTGTAAAGGAT
This sequence comes from Lithobates sylvaticus, assembly GCA_028564925.1. Lineage (NCBI taxonomy): Eukaryota > Metazoa > Chordata > Amphibia > Anura > Ranidae > Lithobates > Lithobates sylvaticus. The sequence continues at coordinate 205,828,967 of CM053032.1, forward strand.
ACTATAGTGAATTATATTCCCTTAAGTGAATAAATTATATATATTGAGTAAATAATAAACAGATATTAGTTAATAACTAACACGATCTAATAATAATTACAATAAAAAATAAAAAATATAAGTGTCTAATCAAAAACTGGACAGCCCTGTGTTGCCACTGGGGATGTCCCAAACTGTCACCACTGTGGACATCTAAGTGTATTTAATAAGTGATATGGCAGAACCCTATATACTGTGTAAATACAAAGCAGGCCTTAGTCCAAACACTGCTAATTAAACCACATAATGTGCATATATCATTTATAATAACACAAATACACAAGCACAGTCTCGTGTGAACAGTGCCTCTAATCAGGTATTAATATGATACCATATAAATAAACCATCTGTAGTGAGACATATCTCAAATTAGTTACTTAAATAAATAAAAGTGAAAACGCTTGTGATAAAGAAAGGGGATATAAGATAAACAAAGTTCATATAGTAGTCCTTGCTGGAAAAAAAGAGAGACGTATTCACTCCTGTTGGAATCGCTTGTCAACCATCACCACACAGTTCTTGTGACACCCAAAGTGAGAACCAGGAATAATGAATGTCCGCTTACCGAATGGAGTTGATTACTTTACTTAAAAAGCAATCAAATGCGCTTGTACAGGATTGTGCCTGTTCACAAAATGATACACCCACACTCTAGGCAGCTCTTCCTCCTCATAAATCAGCTCAGGTAGATAGGATTACATAAGTGGGAATAGAGAGAGGCACACCTCATAGCGTAATCTCGTTTTATTAAAAATGATAAATAAAATATACAGCAGCCAAATGCCTACTTACATTTACCGGTGCCTACCCGGCACTGAGGCTGCTCGCAAATGTATACAATGGATAAAACAAACGGATCCTTCCCTCGTGGCTTCCTAGCTCAGTTCCGGCGTGCGCTCCACTCGCCAGTCCCTCAGGGCCAGTCAAACAGGAAATCCGGGTAACAGTACGTACAGAGAATGATAGTGATCAGGTACCGCCTACCGGCGTACGTTTCGTGTTGTCACGTCTTCAGGGTGGCGTACCTGATCACTGTGGAAGCCTAGTTAATATGCTAATCCTCATTGGTATGTCAGCCAATGAGGAGCCGTGTCCTGCGCAGCCTCAGTCTCGGCTAGACTTACATAGCGGGCCAGCCGCTTGCAGTACATTCATCCTTAAAGGATCATTGCTAAAAACAACATCAATATGACAATAATACTGACAAATTAAAGGTTAGAAATTAAAGATTATTAGACCAAAAACCCCCCAGCCTACTTTATTTATTTATTTTAGCGCAATAAACCTTTTTTCTCTACCTTTTTTGCTCTACATCTAGCGATTGCTCCCCAAATGTATACCCTCAATCTTAATCTCAAGCCCATAAGGCATATTTATTCATATATTTAACCGCTATTGTTATTACTCTATTTTAATGAAATTCCTATTGTTTCAGTGATTATCTGGATGCTCGGTAATACTCTGATATTCTTCCTATTAGTGACATCTAGTGGAATATCAGAGTATTACCGAGCATCCAGATAATCACTGAAACAATAGGGTATACATTTGGGGAGCAATCGCTAGATGTAGAGCCACAATCTGATTATACCGAGCATTAGTGCTAACGGCAATAGGTAACCATAAAGCCCCATACACACGGTCGGACTTTTTCATGGATTCTGTCCGATCGGACAATTTTGTTGAAAAATCAGACCGTGTGTATACACCATCGGACAGTGTACGTCGGTTTGTCCGACGGACAAAGTCTTATCTCCTGCTGGAAAGATTTGCCGTCAACACGGTCCGATCACACCAAATCCGATCGTGTGTACGGTTGTCCGACGGACAAAGTGCTACGCATGCTCAGAAGAAATTCTGTGACGGAAGCGCTCGGTCAGGTAAAACTACCTTTCCTAATCGACACAGCACATTCGTCACGCTGCAATGTTAAAATGTCTTTAATGCAGCGCATTCTCTTTTTCTTTACAATGCAACAAGAATGACATGTTTTAGCTGCTCCTATTCACCCGCACTTCTCACAAACTTAGTTCTTTATTACTTTTCAGCATTTATACACTACATGTTTATTTTTACTCAGATCGTAAAAGAATCTTTGTTATATTTTTAGCATGATTTGTCTTTTTTTTTTTTTTTCTGAATACATATTTGAAGGAGAATTTTTTTTTTTTTTTTAGAGGGGGGTTGTGTGTCTCAACTTAGCAAAACCACATTATTAACATTTGTATTTCTTGCTTAAATTAATTTACTAGGAGTTTGTTGGTTGTTGGTGCCCCTTGTTAATTCTACTTTAGGATTAGTGAAATGTACCTGCCTACTCCAAGAAAAACTGTCATTGTAGAAAAGTAAAACACAATAGTCAATGATTATTTCAAATCAAAAAAAACCTTTATTTAGGTCTCAGCAACAAACCAAAGAGGAACGCAGCCATGGTGAAACTTGGGGAATTTGCAAAGCCTTGGCCCCCCACGGCAACCATCATTTTTCAAGCGTAGAAAATTGGGGGCCTGAGGAGTACGTATATTAAGGGGAGTGCAATCTGGTCCTGAAGTCCAAAGCATCCGGAACTGCAGCAGATGCCATCTAGGTCCCCAGGCTCTGGTACTACAAGAGGCTCCATCTTCTCTCAGACCAGACTGATTCCAGGTCGTCACTCTCAGGTCTTCCTTCCACGCTTCCTTGCACGCTGTGGCTGTCGTGCTGGTGGGGTGGCAGAAGGAGGAGGAGGAGGAGGCGGAGCATGGTAACTATGGCAAACATGTGTGACTGGGGTCATCTCCCCAGCCCTACCCTTATTTAGGACATGGAGGATGAGCCCCTTACACATGTTGCGTTGCCTCACCTCCATACCCATCATCTTCGTGACAACCACCGAGCCAAAGGTCTCCTCGTCGGCGGGTGTGGCATGTAGGGAGTCTGAAGCCTCTCTGATCATGCGGAGCGCTGACTCTGCCGCATAACCCCCCCTTCTCGCCCTTTTGTACGGAAGGCGGAGGGGAGGGGTTTGGGTGTCAGTCAGGCTCCGAGGCATAGCCCCCTCTTGGCTGCCACTACCCACCTCGTGGCTGCCACTAACCCCTGCCTCCTCCTGACTGCCACCTTCCACAGCCACCTCCTGGCTGAGGTCTTCCTGTGTATGAAAAAGGGACATAGTTTCAGTTATTTGTTCATCAAACACACACAATTCTCATCTAGTGACTGGTGCAAAATGTTTACAAATAGAAAACCATACAATTCTCAGCCCTGCAGTTTAGATTCTGGCCCCAAATGTCTCCAACACTACTGTCAGTTGATATGTCAAACACGTTAGGAACTAAGCAATTGGGGATCCTGAATTAAGTGAACATCATTCATTATTCCCATAAATGGTAACAAAACTACTATACCTGGAACAAGCTGGGCTCCTCCACATCTTCCAGACTGGAAGGCCCAGGTTGCTCCTCGGAAGCCTCATCAGGGGTGGCCTGCGCGCAAGGAAGCGTGGAAGGAGGAGTCGAGAGTGGCTCCGTGACATCAGCCTGGTCTTTGAGAAAATGTAGACTCTGATAGTACCAGAGCTTGGGCACATAGACCTCATCTGCTGCAGTTGCAGTTTCTTCCGACTTCCGGACCTTCTTGCGCTCCCTGATATACGCACTCCTTAGGCTGCCAATTTTCTTTCTTATATCATCAACAGTTGCCCCGGGGAACCTTGGCTTGACAAATTCCACAAGTTCCTCCAGGGCTGCGTACCTCTTTGGTTTGTTGCTATAATGGGGGTGTTTACCCTGCCATAAAAATGGGAAATTCCCTGTATTTGGCAATGAAGAGGGGGAGAAAACTCATGTCGTTGAATCCCTTCATAATCTCTGCAAGACACAACACCACACAAAACCCTATAAATTATGTCAGGCTAAACTCTCCTAATCTTCTCCATAAAGAAGCCTCAAGTTCGAATCAGACTAGGCTAGTTATGTACCAACGTCAAATTGTACCTTCGTTTGTAGCGATCGTCTCGTGCGTGAGTTTTCTCTCCCCTCGTCTCCCAGATCGTGGCTACGACACAGGCGTGTAACGTTTTATATACAGTGCGCATGCGTCAAACTCCGCCCGCCCCTGACGATCTTTCTCGTCTATTCCCACCCCTTCTCTTTACGGTGCAGTGGGGAGAGCACATGGCGTGGACACAGCAGGTGCGCCCCAAATATCCCACCAACGAGGAGGAGGACGAGGAAAGTCCGGAGGCAGAAACGTCCCGATCCCGGAGCCTGAAATTCAAGGCCTCCAATATGTCATTTGGAGAAATGTTGGAGATGGTGGACATATTAAAGAGGAGCGACTATGATGGGAAGTATGGGCCTTACCTCAACCCCAATGTCCACAAGGCCAAGATCATGTCTAAAGTTGTGAGAAGGCTGTACAATCAGTTTGGGGTACAACGATCCAAGGAGCAACTGAGGAAAAGCTGGTCAGACCTGAAACTGAGGGAGGCCGATCAGTACAGAAAGATCAAGCGAATTCTTCAAAAAAGTAAGTAGTTGGGTTTTGTGTTTTAGTTCTTGCTTGCATACTGCTCCATGTGGTTTGATTTTTACAAAGTTGTACATTCCAAAATGGCCACTTTCAGGTTCGTCTGTGCATTCGATCGTACTCAGCCTCGATCTTTCTGCCACTGTCATGGTCGTGTGTGTGTCCATTCGATCGTACGCAACCTCGATCGTTCGGCCACTTATAATACGATGTTTGGTGTTTTTTTTTGGGGAAAGGAAGTTTGTTCTCACTAGAAATGTCATCAAGAATGTAAAGCCAATTTATTCAATGTAAAGGAGAGGTCACCCAGTAGCTGTTTACCCATCTGGACTCTAGAGCACTAGTGCTGGGACACCCAAACCCCCTTTTTATTAGGCTTTTCCACACATGTGCTCCAGCGGATACTAGAGGGGGGTCTCCATCACACAAACTTCTACCAAAAAGCTAGTCAGTTTAGCACCTTTACAAAGTGACTACATTCATGTAGTTGGCATTTGTAACTGGCCAAACAAAAATAGTGTCCGTCACTTTCAAGCAATGTTTGTCATTTCCTATTTCTGCCCTCAATAGATTGTGTTGCTAAATCTTCCTTTTGTACATTCTCATAGGGGAGCGAAAACTTGGGCCGTCTGAGGAAACCCCAAAACCAACACCTCCCAAAAAAGGTGAAAGAGCAGAAGCAGAGGAGGAGGAGGAAGGAGAGATCATCAAACTTGGAGAAATTGACACCACAACAGGTGAGTGTGGGAGAACACAGCTACTGGTAAGCTAAGCAATGTATGGCTGCCTCATTTCCAACACCCCATTTTTGTTTGTTTTGTGGTTTTTAGGTGACGTGGATGTTGTGGAAGAAAAATCGCACTTTACCACAGAGAGTGCCCACGTACTCATCGGGGAGATAATGGTCTGCAATAGAGATCTAGATTACATAAAGCAAAACATCAATGATGTTCAACAAAAATTGAAGAACATCATTGATGTTTTAGGAAAAATATGAAAACGCACCAAGTAATTAACACACATTTGTGGCAGCTTCTGAACACATTTGCAACTTAAGAACTGTGTGAAATTTGGAACATGCACACATTGTGTCCACATGTGCTAGCTCCCATCATGGTGGATGAATGCCAACGTTTTTTTGGGGGTGCAACCACTTTACGAACTACGAAAGTGGTTGTGGTGAAGGGGTTGCACCCCCAAAAAACGTCCATTCATCCCCATGATGGAAAATGGCACTTTTGAAGCTTCTAGGCATGTGTTTTACCATCTAATGACCATTTTCAGACCCAAATTGTGTGCATGTTCTAAATTTCCACTTTCCAGGGGTGACCCCCCCATGTGATAAAGGCAAGATCAAACACACTTTGAACATATAGTCATGTCTGATCGTGTCTTCACTTTACAAAGTTGAACTTTCCAAGTTCATAGGTTCTGTTTTGCTCCATGCCTGGTTTTACCAATTGCGGAATGTTTGTAAACAATGTTGTAAATAACCAAGATGTTGTCAGTTTGGGCGTGAAGATTGTAAACGCACTTGTGAATGTTTTCCAAGTAAACTTTTTTATTTTTCTAAATGTGTGGCTTCCTTATTTAAAAAACACAATGCATTATGTAGGTCAAATGTAAAGGATATGGGGGGCAATGGGTGTTATTTACTAAAGGCAAATCCACTTTGCACTGCAATTTTCTTTCCCAGGGAACTTTTTCACTGCACTTGTAGAGCATAGCGGATTTGACTTATGTAAATGACACCCACAGTGCTTTGTACGAAAACACGGAGCACAGCATTTTTGAGAATACACACATGTCAGACCTGGTGATGAAAAGGAGTATTTTGGGTGTCAGTTATGCAGTACAAACCTTCTCTAGAGCAAAGATTAGGTAGCAAACACACAACATGAGAAGATTCTTTTTGGGAAGAAGAGACTGTTACCTCCTTTTGCCCAGAAAGTGCATTCCCACTGTCGAAGGCAAAGGGAAAAAATTTCAAGGTAAAATAAGCTAAAAAGAATACTGAAATGACAAGAAATCATAGGTTGTTTGAAATATCAGATTTATTAAAAAATGCCTCTCACACATCGTCAGGCAGAGCAATGGCCCCCCTACCCACAAAGTACTCCATATATTGCTCGCGGACCGCGCGGGCATTTAGAGGGGGCAAGCCTGGACGTGCCACTTGAAGGGCTGTGAGGTCCACATTTGGAGGGCCCTCCACATCTGGGCCAACGGGCACCACATAGTTCCTGTTATGTCTTTTGAGGAAGTTGTGCAATATGCAACAGGCAAGAACTATGTGGTTCAGTTTGTATTCCGCCAAGTTAAATGCCGTCAAGAACAGACGGAAGCGGCTGGCCAGGATGCCAAAAGTGTTCTCCACCACTCTTCTGGCTCTGGACAGCCTGTAGTTGAAGACCCTCTGGTCTGGGGTGAGGGTCCTCATCGGGAACGGCCTCATCACATGGGGAGTCAACGCAAACGCTTCATCTGCGACAAAGACGAAGGGAAGTCCTTCAGCATTCTCCTCTGGAGGTGGCAAGCACAGACTGCCACTTTGGAGACGCCAGTAGAACTCCGTGTGCGTAATGGCACCACCATCTGAGATCCGGCCGTTCATCCCCACGTCCACATACATAAACTCGTATGTTGCCGACACCACCGCCAACATCACTACACTATTAAACCCTTTATAATTATAATAGTAGGACCCCGAGTTCGGCGGTGGGACGATGCGGACGTGTTTCCCATCAATTGCCCCTCCGCAGTTAGGAAAGTCCCAACGGCTGGCAAAGTGGGAGGCCACAGACTGCCATTCCTGTGGCGTGGAAGGGAACTGTGGAGTGAAACCAGAAAAAATAATTAGTCACTTTGCACCTAAACATTGCAAGCAGATTAGACAATCATTATCTTGGAACAAGAGCATTTTTTTAAATTTGAGGCTGGAAAGTATTTGCACAGAAAAGTAGAGGCTCCCCTTCACAGATTACTCTCCCCCCATCAATCCCCCCACTTCTGATGGGCCATTGGCAATAACTAGGGTTTTGGGGGGGGGGGTGGTAGACAGGTAACCCTCTGCACTTCATTGATTGGCAAATGGCTCAATAATGTGTGCTAGTTTGGCCAGACCCTCTGTACTTAACACTATTGGCAGCCCCCAGGAAAGATAAAATAACATTTCAACCCCCCCCCCCCAAAAAAAAAGGCAAGCACATTGTGACATTATGAAATTACCAAGCAAGCTAATAGGAGGGAAAGAACACAAAAAAATAGGAAATGGAAAGTATGGAGGCAGCCCCTTGCACTACATGCTTTGCTGAATTCATCCCTAAAGATGCCCACTATAAAGAGGTAGGTACATAGTGTGTATGGACCTTGGGAAAGCCAGCAGATAAAGGATTGGTACCATCTGACAGAGCAGTTGGGGGAGGGGGTTCCTAATGAGTTTGCCCCCCCCCCCACCAAAAAACAAAAAAAAAAAAGGGGCTCTACATGAAGTAAACCACACAGCAAACATTTGTGCATATTTTAGGGGTGTTTGGGGGCAAACAATACTATGCAGCAGACAAAAGACATTGCTTAAGTGACTAGGCCATAGGTGTCTATTGGGGCAGAAGAGCATGCTGGTGAGGTAAGTGAAGGGAAAAATGCATGAAGGAGAAAAGGGGCACAGCATATTAGAGCATCTTGCAATCATGGTAATTAGGGAAGGAGGTCAAAAATAGAAGACATTAGCAAACAGAGCATACATAGAAGGGAATAGTAAAGGAGAAATGTTACCTTAATATAGTCCTCCTGCAGGACCTGGATGATGGCAGAACAGGTCTCTGGAATAATGATTCCCAGGGCCTGGGGAGAGATACCTGAAGAGAACTTCAAATCCTGAAGACTTCTCCCTGTCGCCAAGTACCTCAACGTGGCAACAAGCCTCTGCTCCGGAGTAATGGCTTGTCTCATGCAGGTATCCTGCCGGCTGATAAAGGGGGTCAGCAAAGCCAAAAGACGGTGAAAATCGGGGTCCGTCATCCGGAGAAAGTTCCTGAAATCATCAGGATTATTCTCCCGGATCTCACGAAGCAAAGGCATGTGCGAGAATTGGTCACGCTGAGGCAACCAATTCTTGGTCCACATACTCCTCGTCACTCTGTTCATGGACGGGTCTTGGGTCAAAGCTAAAAGCCCGACACCAATTCCGCGTACAGCACGAACTCGGCGACGAGTACGCACGGGAAACATCGCTCACAAGGTCACAAAAGGTCGGCTGGTCAGAACGGACAAACAGAAAGCACCGATAAACAGCAAGGCCTGAAAGAACGAAATGAATACCAGAAACAAGCAGATAATAAGCAGTGCAAATCAAAGCGTCCTATATCAAGATATAGGCCGCAATGACCAACAAATGCGAACTGACTACACGCACTAATAAACAGATACGCACGACAAGCACAAACTGAAGAGCAGTAACGATCTGAGTCAGAAAACTGAGAAGCGCGAATCTTAAGTCACCAAACTTCGACTAAATCTCGATAAACACGGGATCAGCAGAAGGAGCCCAACGGGTGCCTGACGTGGTGCTGAACTTCCCTTTTCTAATCTCGTGGACGACGACTTACGTCACGACGTTCTTGCAGACCGGATATTCCGACAACGTAGTCCGACCGTGTGTACGCAACACCAACATCGGACAAAGTACGACGGACAGGATCCGACCGACCTGGTCCGCGGATTGTCCGACCGTGTGTATGGGGCTTAAGAGTTACATCCTAAATAGAACTAGCTTCAAATTGCCCTTAAAAAAGGTTTATTGCGCTAAAATAAATAAATAAAGTAGGCTGGGGGGTTTTTGGTCTAATAATCTTTAATTTCTAACCTTTAATTTGTCAGTATTATTGTCATATTGATGTTGTTTTTTAGCAATGATCCTTTAAGGATGAATGTACTGCAAGCGGCTGGCCCGCTATGTAAGTCTAGCCGAGACTGAGGCTGCGCAGGACACGACTCCTCATTGGCTGACATACCAATGAGGATTAGCATATTAACTAGGCTTCCACAGTGATCAGGTACGCCACCCTGAAGACGTGACAACACGAAACGTACGTCGGTAGGCGGTACCTGATCACTATCATTCTCTGTACGTACTGTTACCCGGATTTCCTGTTTGACTGGCCCTGAGGGACTGGCGAGTGGAGCGCACGCCGAAACTGAGCTAGGAAGCCACGAGGGAAGGATCCGTTTGTTTTATCCATTGTATACATTTGCGAGCAGCCTCAGTGCCGGGTAGGCACCGGTAAATGTAAGTAGGCATTTGGCTGCTGTATATTTTATTTATCATTTTTAATAAAACGAGATTACGCTATGAGGTGTGCCTCTCTCTATTCCCACTTATGTAATCCTATCTACCTGAGCTGATTTATGAGGAGGAAGAGCTGCCTAGAGTGTGGGTGTATCATTTTGTGAACAGGCACAATCCTGTACAAGCGCATTTGATTGCTTTTTAAGTAAAGTAATCAACTCCATTCGGTAAGCGGCCATTCATTATTCCTGGTTCTCACTGGGTGTCACAAGAACTGTGTGGTGATGGTTGACAAGCGATTCCAACAGGAGTGAATACGTCTCTCTTTTTTTCCAGCAAGGACTACTATATGAACTTTGTTTATCTTATATCCCCTTTCTTTATCACAAGCGTTTTCACTTTTATTTATTTAAGTAACTAATTTGAGATATGTCTCACTACAGATGGTTTATTTATATGGTATCATATTAATACCTGATTAGAGGCACTGTTCACACGAGACTGTGCTTGTGTTTTTGTGTTATTATAAATGATATATGCACATTATGTGGTTTAATTAGCAGTGTTTGGACTAAGGCCTGCTTTGTATTTACACAGTATATAGGGTTCTGCCATATCACTTATTAAATACACTTAGATGTCCACAGTGGTGACAGTTTGGGACATCCCCAGTGGCAACACAGGGCTGTCCAGTTTTTGATTAGACACTTATATTTTTAATTTTTTATTGTAATTATTATTAGATCGTGTTAGTTATTAACTAATATCTGTTTATTATTTACTCAATATATATAATTTATTCACTTAAGGGAATATAATTCACTATAGTATCCTTATTTTTTACACTTGCCTTGAGGCAGTTCACTTTAAATATCTCAGTAGAGGGCAGCTATTAAATATGCACTAAAATGAATGTTTAATAGATATACCTATATAACTACTAGCGCCCCTCACACACCAAACAACCAATTCATAAAGGTAGACAAATACGTAAAAAATCAATAAAGTGGTAAAACATCAATGAGGTAATGAATGATGTGATAAAAGTCCAATATATCCGTGATATAAATAAGTTATATGGAATAATAAAAATCAAATATATCCATGCTTCAAGTGAAAAAATATATAAAAATGAAAAGTGATAAAAATCCAATACGTGTAAAAAATAAATAGATGAATAAATAGATGTGAATAAAAATAGTCCAGGTATATATCAATGTCCAAATCAATGGATAAGAGAGAAATCAGATGAAAATAAATGTCATCATGTCATAAAACACATAGATGGCCAATCCCCTATGGGTGAGTAGAAAAGGAATAATGGCTCTCTAATGCGTATTCTTGAATATTTCCAGCAAATGTTCTATGCGTGTATGATGCGTTTCTCTATATTGCTGACTTAGGACTGTATTCACGCTGCTATTCATCTATTTCTGAGTGAATCCTTTTCTGGTCTCCCAGAACGCTCACCTTAAGGTTGAGTAAAATAAGCCTTTCGGAGGTATCCAAAAATGCCCCAGGGTACAGGTAACAGAGGTCAAAGTATCCTAGTGAGGGGTCCAGCCTGGTCTTTCTCCTTTAAGAGCCCTTAAATCCCGGACCTGAAGGGCTTAGTGTCTCCAAGTCACAATTGCACCATGCCAAGGGGAGGAAAGGGAGAGAGAGGGAAGCTTCAACTAGTGTAGTATGTTTAAAATGTAAACTGTTTATTCAATATAAAAGTAGGACTCGTACATTTGAAACATAAAATCAAGCAAAGTAAGGGTTAAGTATCACCAGGCGTTCTCAGCGCCTTCTCGCGTCCTCCTCTGAGTTTGTCTGCCTACGGCCACTCCCTACGCGTTACGACACATCACGTGTCTTCATCTGGGGAACCGGATTGGTCAGGCAGTGCTAGTTTATATGATGGAGATACCGGAAGTTATCGGTCGGCCATCTTAGTTGTGGTCAATTGTACTACTGTTGGCTGCCACGTTTCTGGAGGTATATGTAATGCCGAATGTCGGCCATTTTCTTGGTGTGTATTCATACTTTTGGTCTAGTGATGGGCGCCGCCATTTTTTGGGTTAGAGAAAGACTACCCGACGGTGATAAATAATGGATCCTGACTCCGAACACTAATAGTGGGATAGCTGGAGTAACATTCATCTTGAGCTATAAGTGAGGGGAATCATTACAGATGGACATTAAGGGAACATGTAGATGCATAGTATAGTGAAAGATCGCTGTACAAAGGTAGTAGGGACAGTGCATCTAAAATGGGAGTAAATACCTTAATAAATAAATACAGTGAGTGTGATAAATGTGACCACAGTGCATATAATACACTAATGATGGTCATAATAATGTATTTATATGGAAATAAAAATAATGTTTAAAAGTAATTAAAAATATATAGGATAAATAAAATCTCAGAGAGTAAGTTAAGATGTATTATAATTAGGGTGGGATAATAAATCCAGAACTCATAGTAAAACGAGAGAAGACCCTAAGGTACCTAGAGAGTTTGGCTTGGAAGCAAGCACACACAAGTTCCCCATAGCAAGTGGATTGCTATGGGGGCACTCAGAAGGGGGGAGGAGCCAGATGTGCTGGTGGGGGACCTGAGAAGACGTGGATTGGGGCTGCTCAATCATTGTATGACAAATATGACATGTTTGTAAGTATGGCATGTATGATACGCTTAACCACTTCCGGACCGGCTCACGCCGATTTACGTAGGCACTTTGAAGAGGGATATCATTGTTATGTCAGCAGCTAGCTACCATAACCCCAGTATCCTCTTCTTCAGTAAGCGGTCTGGTTTCAGATAAAGTGGTCTCTGTGGCGGATTCGCCGCAGGATCACCTTTATCGTCGGTGGGAGAGAGCCCCCCCTCCTGCCACTCTCCGGTGCCCTCCGCACTTACCGGAGCCATCGGTAGCTGCGGAGGCGATCGGGTCCTCTCCCTGGCTTGGTATGTAGACGAGTAAACAAATGAGGGGAAGCCCATCTCCATACCTTTGCAGGGCGGAAGCGACGTCAAAATGCCACTTCCGCCCAATGCTCTTAAAGCGGAGTTCCACCCTAAAGTGGAACTTCCACTCATCGGAACCCTCCCCCTCTCTGGTGTCACATTTGGCACTGGACAGGTATTTGCACCCACTTCCGGGCATAGACTCCCACCGGAATCTATGCCTCTTCCTGTCCCACCGCGCTGTCTGCTGGGACACACACGATTCCCAGAGACAGCGCAGAGCATTCCCATTGCACTGCGCGACTCGTTCATGCACAGTAGGGAACCGGGAAGTGAAGCCGCAAAGCTTCACTTCCTGATTCCCTCAACGAGAATGGTGGCAGCAGCAGCCGAGAACCAAGCGATTTCTCGGCTTCGGCTGCCGACATCGCTGGACCCTGGAAGAGGTAAGTGTCCATTTATTAAAAGTCAGCAGCTGCAGTATCTGTAGCTGCTGACTTTTAATATTTTTTTTTTTTTTGGTGCAATCCCTCTTTAAAGAAATATTTTTTTTTATTTTTTTTTAAATGACATTTCATTTTTAAATTATTTTTTTGTGTGCAAATATGACATCCCAGGTTTTTTTGACCCCAGATCTCATATTTAAGAGGCTTTTTTTTTTATTACAAGGGATGTTCACATTCCTTGTAATAGGAATAAAAGTGACACTTTTTTTTTTTTTTTTTTAAGAACAGTGTAAAAATAAAAAACAGAATATAGAATATAAAAATGTAAACGCGCCCCATCCCGCCGAGCTCACGTGCAGAAGTGAACACATATGTGATCAGCACCTGCATGTGAAAACCGTGTTCAAACCACACATGTGAGGTATCGAGCGAGAGCAATAATTCTAGCCCTAGACCTCCTCTGTACCTCAAAACATGCAACCTGTAGAATTTTTTAAACGTTGCCTATGGAGATTTTTAACCACTTCAATACAGGGCACTTAAAACACCTTCCTGCCCAGACCAATTTTGAGCTTTCAGCGCTCTCACACTTTGAATGACAATTGCGTGGTCATGCAACACTGTACCCAAATGACATTTTTATATATATTTTTTTTTTCCCACAAATAGAGCTTTCTTTTGGTGGTATTTGATCACCTCTGCGGTTTTTATTTTTTGCTAAACAAATAAAAAAAGAACGAAAATGTTGCAAAAAAATGTTTTTTTTGTTTCAGTTTCAAAACTTTGTAAATAATTACGTTTTCTCCTTCACTGATGGGCACTGATAGGTCTGATAGGTCTGCACTGATGGGCACTGATAAGGCGGCACTGATGGGCACCGATGAGGTGGCACCAATGAAGTGGCACTGAGGTGGCATTGATGGGCCCTGATAGGCGGCACTGATGGGCAACACGGATGGGCACTGATGGGCGACACAGGTGGGCACTGATGGGTGGCACAAATTGGCACTGATGGCTGGCACAGATTGGCATGGATAGGCGGCACGGATTGGCATGGATAGGCGGCACGGATGAGCACTGATAGGCGGCACAGGTGGGCACTGATGGGAGGCACAGGTGGGCACTGATAGATGGCACAGGTGGGCACTGATAGGCGGCACAGGTGGGCACTGATAGGCGGCACAGGTGGGCACTGATAGGCGGCACGGATAGGCACTGATAGGCAGCATTGTTTTTTACTGATGGATGCCAATCAGTGCCAAACAATAATGCATGCCAATCAGTGATGCCCATTGTGGGCACTGATTGGCATCCATTGGGGGAACTGTTTGTCATCCCTGGTGGTCTAGGGTGGCATACCTTTTCATGGGCATCCCTGGTGGTCTGGTGGCGTCCCTGGTGGTCATCCTCGGGGGGGCTGCGCTGATAATTGATCAGCACAGACCCCCCCTGTCAGAGGAGCAGCCGATCGGCTCTCCTCTTCTCGCGTCTGACAGACGCGAGTGAGGAAAAGCCGATTACCGGCTTTTCCTATTTACACTGTGATCAGCCGTGATTGGACACGGCTGATCACATGGTAAAGAGTCTCCGTCGGAGACTCTTTACCAAGATCGTAGTTGCGGGGTGTCAGACTGACACCCGCAACAACGATCGCTGCGATGCGCGCCCCTGGGGGCGCGCAGCGGCTCAAATTCCTGAGGACGTCATATGACGTCCTGTCAGGATTTTACAACCACTTTGCCGCCGTCATTTGACAATGGGCGGGCGGCAAGTGGTTAAGGGTGAAAGTTTGTTGCCATTCCACGAGTGGGCGCAATTTTAAAGCATGACATGTTGGGAATCATTTTATTTGGCGTAACATTATCTTTCACAATATAAAAAAAAATTTGGCTAACTTTACTGTTGTCTTATTTTTTTATTCAAAAAAGTGTATTTTTTCCAAAAAAGTGCACTTGTAAGACCGCTACGCAAATACGGATGACAGAAAGTATGACCGCCATTTTAGGGTGTTAGAAAGAAAATATATAATGTTTGGGGGTTCTAAGTAATTTTCTAGCAAAAAAAAAAAAATGTTTTTTAACTTGTAAACACCAAATCTCAGAAAGAGGCTCGGTCCTTAAGTGGTTAAAAAAAAATCCCTTTACAATCACCTTATTATCAACATTTTGAATCAGATTAACATGGCTGTGCAATATAGAGAAACCAAACTGTTGTTGTCACAGATAGAGCACCACTCTGCCTCAAGCCTGAGATTGGACAGTAAAGGAGCAGCAGGAGGCTAATGAGATCATTCGTTGGGTCTATTTTCTTCTTAGTATATCTCTTATCAGTACTCATGTTCCTACATCACATATATTGCTGACACTCTCTCTCTCCCGAATGAGTTCCTCTCTCTAGGGAATTAAAAGAGGTTTATGCAAAATCAAATTCAGGTACACTGCTTCATTTCAAAATATATTTACAAATGTTCTTTTACCTAGTAGACCTTAGTAAATATTTTCCTTTGTCCACATTGGCAAAAAAATCTATTTTTGAACAGCAAATATGTACATAAAATCATAAAATGAGTAATACATACCAGTGCATAAACCGCTGAACTTGTCACAGCCTCAAAATTCTTTTCATTTTGATCCTTCTAAAAAAAATAACACAAATCCAAACTTACTAAAGGAAAACTGAATGCATCTATTGACATTAACCATATAATACACAGCAAATGGTTTATATCAAATCAAATTTGTTAGATACCCAAGTAAGATTATTTTAGAGAAGGCTACAGTCATTTTAACTACCCTATTAAAAGGTAAATCTCTTAAAGCAATCTCAGCTAACTAATTAGCTTTAATGAAAGTCTTTGGCTGGGTGACAGCTGGTTTCTGTGCTCCTGTCTGCCAGTCATGGGCGTCCGCAGCATAGGGCGGGGGGGGGGGGCAATTGCCCCCCCCTGGAATCGTAACAAGGTGTTGAAGACAGTTGGGCTTGGTTGGCAAAATACACAGCAGCTGCGGCCGCCTGACTTTGCAATGCATGCATCCGGCGCCGCTCACTGAATTGCCTGTCTGCCTGAGTGAGGGGAGGAGCATGCATGAGAACGTTGAGTAGTTCCTTTCGGCCCGTATGGCGCTGATTTCTCCTTCCATTCGCCCGTCCACTGCATGAGCAGACTAGGAGAAGTGGACGGCCGCCCGCGGATCAGAACAATTAAGGTCGGTCTCTCTCTCCCTCTCTCCCCCCCCTCTCTCTCTCTCTCCCCCCCTCTCTCTCCCCCCCCTCTCTCTCCCCCTTTCTCTCTCTCTTTCTCTCTCTCCCTCCCCCCCCTCTCCCTCCCTCCCCCCCCCCATCTCTCTCTCTCTCTCCCCCTCTCTCTCTCTCCCTCCCCCCTCTCTCTCTCTCCCCCCATCTCTCTCTCCCCCATCTCTCTCTCTCTCTCCCCCCCCTCTCTCTCCATGTAAAAAAGAGTGCATTTTTTTAAATTGTTTTTGCCTTCAGAGCGTTGCAGTTTTTTGGGGGGGCGCAAACTGAAAAAAAAAATCAAACGCAGCCACTGTGCCCATAAATTGCCACCACTGTGCCCATAAAACGCAGCCACTGTGCCCTCAAACGCAGCCACTGTACCCATAAATTGGCACCACTGTGCTCTGAAACGCAGCCACTGTGCCCATAAATTGGCAACACTGTGCCCATCAAATGCAGCCACTGTGCCCTCAAACGCAGCCACTGTGCCCTCAAACGCAGCACTGTGCCCATAAATTGCCACCACTGTGCCCATAAATTGCCACCACTGTGCCCATCAAACGCAGCCACTGTGCCCTCAAACGCAGCCACTGTGCCCATAAATTGCCACCACGGTGCCCATTAAACGCAGCCAATGTGCCAAACGCAGCCACTGTGCCCATAAATTGCCACCACTGTGCCCATCAAACGCAGCCACTGTGCCATCAAACGCAGCCACTGTGCCATAAATTGCCACCACTGTGCTATCAAACGCTGCCACTGTGCCCATCAAACGCAGCCTCTGTGCCCATCAAACGCAGACACTGTGCCCATAAATTGCCACCACTGTGCCCATCAAACACAGCCACTGTGCCCTCAAACGCAGCCACTGTACCCATAGATTTCCGCCACTGTGCCCTCAAACGCAGCCCCTGTGGCCATAAATTGCCACCACTGTGCCCATAAATTGCCACCACTGTGCCCATCAAACGCAGCCACTGTGCCCTCAAACGAAGCCACTGTGCCCATAAATTGCCACCACGGTGCCCATTAAACGCAGCCAATGTCCCAAACGCAGCCACTGTGCCTATAAATTGCCACCACTGTGCCCATCAAACGCAGCCACTGTGCCATCAAACGCAGCCACTGTGCCCATAAATTGCCACCACTGTGCTATCAAACGCTGCCACTGTGCCCATCAAACGCAGCCACTGTGCCCATCAAATGCAGACACTGTGCCCATAAATTGCCACCACTGTGCCCATCAAACGCAGCCACTGTGCCCTCAAACGCAGCCACTGTACCCATAGATTTCCGCCACTGTGCCCTCAAACGCAGCCACTGTGCCCATAAATTGCCACCACTGTGCCCATAAATTGCCACCACTGTGCCCATCAAACGCAGCCACTGTGCCCTCAAACGAAGCCACTGTGCCCATAAATTGTCACCACTGTGCCCATTAAACGCAGCCAATGTCCCAAACGCAGCCACTGTGCCCATAAATTGCCATCACTGTGCCCATCAAACGCAGCCACTGTGCCCATAAATTGCCACCACTGTGCCCATCAAACGCTGCCACTGTGCCCATCAAACGCTGCCACTGTGCCCATCAAACGCTGCCACTGTGCCCATCAAACGCTGCCACTGTGCCTAACAAACGCAGCCACTGTGCCCATAAATTGCCACCACTGTGCCCATCAAACGCAGCCACTGTGCCCATCAAACGCAGCCACTGTGCCCAACCACTGTAGCCATAAATTGCGTTTGATATCAGTGTTATATAGGGAATAGCACTTAGCCCTGGTTCACATTGGAGCAATTTGGCATGTGATTTGACATGTCAAATGGCATGAAAAATGATTAGCAACTGCACTACCCAAATGGTGCGATGCCACATTTGTGTAAGTAATTTCTGTACAACTTTTGGCGACTTCTGGGTGCGATTTCTATAGACATCTGTGCACAGATGTCTCTGAAATCGCTGCCAAACTCGCACTGACATGCTGGTATGAAATCATGCGAGATTAGCTGAACTTGCACGATTTCATTTCCTCTGTCAGTGTGAACCTGGGCTAAGTGAGTTTATTCCATATATATATATATATATATATATATATATATATATATATATATATATATATATATATATATGTGTGGTCAGTGAGAAGAATGTTCCTTACATTGGTGATCAGTGGGAAGATGTTCTTTACATTGGTGATCAGTGAGAAGAATGTTCCTTACATTGGTGATCAGTGAGAAGAATGTTCCTTACATTGGTGGTCAGTGGGAAGAATGTTCCTTACATTGGTGGTCAGTGAGAAGAATGTTCCTTACATTGGTGATCAGTGGGAAGAATGCTCCTTACATTGGTGATCAGTGAGAAGAATGTTCCTTACATTGGTGATCAGTGGGAAGAATGTTCCTTACATTGGTGGTCAGTGGGAAGAATGTTCCTTACATTGGTGGTCAGTGAGAAGAATGTCCCTTACATAGGTGGTCAGTGGGAAGAATGTTCCTTACATTGGTGATCAGTGAGAAGAATGTTCCTTACATTGGTGATCAGTGGGAAGAATGTTCCTTACATTGGTGTCAGTGGGAAGAATGTTCCTTACATTGGTGGTCAGTGAGAAGAATGTTCCTTACATTGGTGGTCAGTGAGAAGAATGTCCCTTACATTGGTGGTCAGTGAGAAGAATGTCCCTTACATTGGTGGTCAGTGAGAAGAATGTCCCTTACATAGGTGGTCAGTGAGAAGAATGTCCCTTACATTGGTGGTCAGTGAGAAGAATGTCCCTTACATTGGTGGTCAGTGAAACGAATGTTCATTACATGGGCGGAGACACAGGGGGCCCCATGATCTCCTTTTGCCCGGGGGCCCCATGAGCTGTCAGTCCGCCCCTGGTTATAGACATCCGTCCATTCCTCCCTTCCCCCCGGCCCGAACATCGGATTGGCTCTGCCGCTCGGGCCTCTGCTTGACATCTCGGCTGTTCCGTGATTGGCTGCCTGTGTATGTACATCGCTATGCTACGCCGGCTCCTCCCACAGGTGCGTGCAATCAGTCAGTGGCCAAGAATACGCTGCCAGTGCCTGGGCCTATTGCATCACAGGAGGAAATCCTGAAGAACCACATGTAACAGTAGTGCCAGTTAGGAGGAGAATTTATTTATATATGTATATATATATCTTGGAAAGTTGGACAGCTAAGCTATTGCTGGGAAAGATATTTGTGTTATATAATCTTCTTCACTTTGTATGGAAGTTTCTCAGTCTCATATAAATATAGCCCGGAGAATTTGCATCTTTTTATTTGCAATGTATTGCAATACATCTGTTGTGGCCATATTTTGATCTTGATGAAAACAACCTATACTGTGTTGCAATATAGAAAGATGTAAATTTTCTAGGCAATATGTATACAGGGGGTCCCCGGGTTACAAACGAGATAGGGTCTGTAGGTTTGTTCTTAAGTTGAATCTGTTTGTAAGTCGGAACAGGTACATTTTTTAAGTGTAGCTCCAGCCAAAAAAAATCTATTTTTAAGCTTTTTGGATAGCATAGGGAAGGGTTATCACCCCTGTAACATTTGTTTTGCTGTCTGTGCCCCTGTTCAGAAGATTTCACCTCACCTTCTGTCCCAATGACAATTGGATTTTGAAAATTTTGGGTTGTTAGGGAAACATGGACTGGTGATAAAGCATCAGTGGAGACACCTTTTTCCCATATTAACTCTTACAGGAGTGAATTTCCCTTCCTAGGGGTAGATTTCCTCTCACTTCCTGTTCTCTCCCTCCGTTTGTAAGTAGGAGTCGTTTGTAAGTCAGATGTTTGTAAGTAGGGGACCCCCTGTATGGGCATGGTATGCCTGAGACTTGCCTGAGTAACTTCCATACAAAGTGAAGCCTAATTATCTCAAGAGCTTTTTCACACTGCCATCTGGCCGCGTTATTGGTAAAGTGCCGTTAGTTTTAGCGGCGCTTTACCATCATTTTAGATTCGCTATTTGCCCGCTAGCGGGGCGCTTTTAACCCCCGCTAGCGGTCAAAGAAAGGGTTAAATGCGAATGTGCATCGTCGCTGCCGAAACGCCCATCCTGCCCCCCCCCCCTGAAAAAGGTTCTGCGGACGCCCATGCTGCCAGTGTGTTCTGTAGTAAGGCCATTGGCCAACAGTGTCATGGCAAATAACATTTTCAAAGAGAAAGTGTTCTAGACACTCAACAGCTTGTCATGGGCGTCCGCAGGTAGGGGCAAGGGGAGGCAAGTGCCCCCCCCGGAATTAGGGATCGGATCAGGAGTGAGGACCCCCATCACCCCCAGGGCCGGACTGGCCTACCGGGATATTTCCCGGTAGGCTGCCTGCCCTGGGGCCGGTTTGCGGCTGCAGTGCTCCCCTGAGTCCCCTCTCTCCTGCTCCTGTGATCACGGAGCTGGCGGGGTCTGTGTTCTGCGGCCACGCACCGCGCTGTAACATGGTCCCGCCACCCAATAGACCGGCTCGTGTGATAGTAGATAGAATCAATCTTCCACCTATCACACGAGCCGGTCTAGGGGGGCGGGACCGTGTTACAGCGCGGTGCGCGGCCGCAGAACACAGACTCGGCCAGCTCCATAATCACAGGAGGAGGAGAGATGTGAGTACTCAGTACAGCCCTAACTGTGTGCCTGAATAGGGGGATCAGCGGGGGGGGGGCGGCATATAGAGGAGATTAGCTTTCTATATTCCTCCATGCAGCCGCTGAATGCTTGGAGGAGGGAGAGGAGGAGAATCAAGCATTCAGCGGCTGCATGGAGGAATATAGAATGCTCATTTCCTCTATATGCCGCCCCCTGCTGGTCCCCCTAGCCAAATTCTTTTTCTGCCCCCCCCCCCCCCCCCAGTGCTCTCCTCCCCCACCAGACTCTCCAGCCCCCCCCTCTCAACCCATGTTCTTTCTGCCCCCCCTGCTCTCCAGCTCTCCCCATCCTTCTCTAGCCCCCACCCCAGTGCTCTCTGCCCCCCCCCCGTGCTCCCCACCCCCCACAGTGCTGTCCAGCCCCCCCATGCTCCCCACCCCCCCCACAGTGCTGTCCAGCCCCCCGTGCTCCCCACCCCTGTTCTGTCTGCCCCCGGTGCTCTCCAGCTCGCCCCCCGTGCTCCCCCCACCCCCCACAGTGCTCTCCAGCCCCCTGTGCTCCCCACCCCCACAGTGCTCTCCAGCCCCCCGTGCTCCCCACCCCTGTTCTTTCTGCCCCCGATGCTCTCCAGCTCGCCCCCCGTGCTCCCCACCCCCCACAGTGCTCTCCAGCCCCCCCCGTGCTCCCCACCCCCCCAGTGCTCTCCAGCCCCCCATGCTCCCCACCCCCCACAGTGCTCTCCAGCCCCCCCTGTGCTCCCCACCCCCACAGTGCTGTCCAGCCCTCCGTGCTCCCCACCCCTGTTCTTTCTGCCCCCGGTGCTCTCCAGCTCACCCCCCTGTGCTCCCCACCCCCCACAGTGCTCTCCAGCCCCCCATGCTCCCCACCCCCACAGTGCTGTCCAACCCCCCGTGCTCCCCACCCCTGTTCTTTCT
This sequence comes from Lithobates sylvaticus, assembly GCA_028564925.1. Classification (NCBI taxonomy): domain Eukaryota; kingdom Metazoa; phylum Chordata; class Amphibia; order Anura; family Ranidae; genus Lithobates; species Lithobates sylvaticus. Next base: position 205,850,967 of record CM053032.1, read on the forward strand.
GCCCCCGGTGCTCTCCAGCTCTCCCCATCAGTCTCCAGCCCCCACCCCAGTGCTCTCCACCCCCCACAGTGCTCTTCAGCCCCCCATGCTCCCCAGCCCCCCGTGCTCCCCAGCCCTGTTCTTTCTGCCCCCGGTGCTCTCCAGCCCCCCCACAGTGCTGTTCAGCCCCCCCGTGCTCCCCACCCGTTCTTTCTGCCCCCGGTGCTCTCCAGCTCTCCCATCAGTCTCCAGCTCCCACCCCAGTGCTTCCCACCCCCCCACAGTGCTGTCCAGCCCCCCCGTGCTCCCCACCCCTGTTCTTTCTGCCCCTGGTGCTCTCCAGCTCTCCCCATCAGTCTCCAGCCCCCACTCCAATGCTCTCCACCCCCCACCGTGTATATATATATATATATATATATATATATATATATATATATATAAATGTAATAATGTATGGTTTTCCCTTTCATGAACCAGAAAATAATGACGTTATGCTGTTGCGCTGGTATAATAATGCTGTGGGGCTGGTATGAAATTTTTTCCAGGGCTGAATTTTATTCCCAGTCCGGCCCTGATCACCCCTCTCTGTCACCCCCACTCTCTCTCTCACCCCTCTGTCTTTTTCACCCCCTCTCTCTCTATCACCCCCCTCTGTCTCTCTCTGTCACACTTCTCTCTCTCTGTCACCCCCTATGTCTCTCTCTGTCACCCCATCTGTCTCTTTCTGTCACACTCCTCTCTCTGTGTCACCCCCTCTGTCTCTTTCTGTCACCCCTCTCTCTCTCACCCCATTTCTCTCTGTCACCCTCTCTGTCTCTTTCCGTCACCCCCCTTTCTCTCTGTCACCCCCGTCTCTCTCTGTCACCCCCACATGTATGCAGTTTCTGACAGTCTCTTGGGCCATGAATGCAGTCTCTGGTCATCTCTTGTGCCATGTTTGCAGTCTCTGACAGTCTCTTGGGCCATGTCCGCAGTCGCTGACAGTCTCTTGGGCCATGTATGCAGTCTCTGACAGTCTCTTGGGCCATGTCCGCAGTCTCTGACAGTCTCTTGGGCCATGTCCGCAGTCTTTGACAGTCTCTACGGCCATGTCTGCACTCTCTGACCATCACCTGTACTAGGTCTGTAGTCTCTGACCGTGATAATGTGATAGTGACATTGTCGAAAAGGTCAGAGCATGGGTGACCTTAAAATGATGCCCCCCCCCCTGAAAAAAGTTCTGTGGACGCCCATGCAGCTTGTATAAACACTTGATCAGATCTATTGGCAGTGATTAAAATGTCCATTTATGAAACCAAGATCAGCCGCAATAGTGCCTATTGTGGCTTTTCTCCACTGTGCAGTGGTTTATGTAGATGTGATAAGAAGTAGAGATGTTGCTTTCTATTTCTCTCTATTTCTCTCTATATCTCAATAGTGACTATCAATAGGGATGAGCCCAATGTTCGAGTCGAACGTAAGTTTGACTTGAATATCGGGTGTTCGCCTGTTTGCTCAATAGCGAACAATTTGGGGTGTTTGCGGCAAATTTGAAAGCCGCGGAACACCCTTTAAAAGTCTATGGGAGAAATCAAAAGTGCTAATTTTAAATGCTTATATGCATGGTATGGTCATAAAACGTGTTTGGGGACCTGGGTCCTGCCCCAGGGGACATGTATCAATGCAAAAAAAAGTTTTAAAAACAGACGTTTTATCGGGAGCAATGTTTTTAATAATGCTTAAAGTGAAACAATAAAAGTGAAATATTCCTTTAAATTTCGTACCTGGGGGGTGTCTATTGGTGCATGTTTCCCGTGTTTAAAACAGTCCGAGAGCAAAATGACATTTCTAAAGGAAAAAAATAAATTTAAAAGTACTCGCGGCTATAATGAATTGTCGGTCCCGGCAATACACATAAAAGTCATTGAAAAAAATGGCATGGGATTCCCCCACAGTCAATTACCAGACCCTTTGGGTCTGTTATGAATATTAAGGGGAACCCCAAACCATAATTAAAAAAAATGCAGTGGGGTCCCCCCAAATTCCATACCAGGCCCTTCAGGTCTGGTATGGATTTTAAGGGGAACCCCCGTGCCAAAATGTAAAAAAAAAAAATGGTGTGGGGGTCCCCCCAAAAATCCATACCAGACCCTTATCCAAGCACGCAACCTGCCAGGCGGCAGGAAAAGAGGGGGGACGAGAGAGAGTGCCCCCCCTCCTGAACCGTACCAGACCACATGCCCTCAACATGGGGAGGGTGCTTTGGGGTACCCCCCAAAACACCTTGTCCCCATGTTGATGGGGACAAGGGCCTCATCCCCACAACCCTTGCCCGGTGGTTGTGGGGGTCTGCTGGCAGGGGGTTTATCAGAATCTGGAAGCCCCCTTTAACAAGGGGACCCCAGATCCTGGCCTCCCCCCTGTGTGAAATGGTAATGGGGTACAATTGTACACCTAAGCCATTTTTTTTTAAATGTTGGTACAGGGTTCCCCTTAATATCCATACCAGAACTGAAGGGCCTCTCGGACTGTTCTAAATATGGGAAATGTGCACCACTTTACAGGCATACTATAGACACCCCCCCGGGTTGATTTTTCATGTTGACCCATAGGCTTTAATGGTGTTCGAACAAAGTTTGCATGTTCTGCTGCAAACTGAACCGGGGGGATGTTCGGCTCATCCCTAACTATCATGGCTTATCTCTATGTGACGAAGAAGCAGATGAATGTCAATGCTTGACAGCCCCAGTACAAGTCACCATCCTCGTTCAGGCTATGTATATACGTGTGTGTATACAATATATATGGCATTTTTGGAGGGTGCAATATATCATCATATCCCTATGGATTATAAAAGTTGAGGACCTTTACGCATAAAAATGACTCTAATGTTTAATGGATCATGGCCTTTATATTCCCCGAAGTCTAGTATGTGTCCTGTAAAGCCATAGCTATTCAGTTAGAAGTGTCAGAGGAATGTCTTGATATAAATGAAAACATATTCACATTTATATATTTTATATATGTTATATTAACTGTTATCTATTGGTTATTTTTAGGGTTGAGCGAACCCGAACTGTAAAGTTTGGGTCCGTACCAGACTTTTGGGTGTCCGGGTCCCGGACCCAAACCCAAACTATTGGCTGTATGTTCGGGTTCGGGTCCTGTGTTTGGCGATGTATTGGCGCCTTTTACAAGCTGCAGGGCAGCCAATCGACGCTAGTTTTACTAGTGTGCCCTTAGAAGCCATGACAGCCATGCCTGCTAATGGCATGGCTGTGATTGGGCAGTGCAGCATGTGACCCAGCCTCTATATATAGTCCAGACACACAGCACACAGCGTCATTCTGCTATAGACAGGTTCCTGTGCTGCTGAGAGAGGATTTTAGGAGTTAGTGTGATAAAGTCAGTCAGTCAGTCAGTCCACATTCCTTAAATTTTCTTCAAATTAGTTAGATCAGTGAGCGATCTAGATAGCTAGAGTAGAGTACAGAGTTTCTTTATTAAGGAAAAGAAAGAGGCAGAGAGAATTATTGAAGAGATTCCTAAATCAATTGTACCCTGGCTGGGGTGCAGTGCACAGTCTTTTAACAGTGCCATGAGGCCAGTGCTAGACAAAATATAAGTTTTACCTGCAAGCTCAGTGCACCATCACTGCACTGCATATTTTATTAAGAGATACACCGTACTCTGTGTGTATTCTGATATTGTAAAAACATTGCAAAAAAATTAAATTTTGCTGTGTTTTTTTTTTCCTAATAGCATTTTCTGCGTGTTCTTACACGCTTTAGACACTGTCCGTGTATTCTGATATTGGAAAAACATTGCAAATTTTTTTTATTTTGCAGTGTTTTTTTTTTTCCCAATAGCATTTTCTGAGTGTTCATAAACGCTTTAGACACTGTACGTGTATTCTGCTATTGACAAAAAAACACCCATTTAGGGTGAGATCATAAATTTTGAAAATATGAGGAGATCATCAAAAAGGGGACGTGGCCCGGGTCGTGGTGCTGCTGGTGGCGCTCCTGTTGCAGGGAGAGGACGTGGTCGATCTGTGCCAGCTACACGCACTAGTGAAACACCTGCCTCAGGTGCGAGTAGGCGACAGAGCCTGCAGCGGTATTTTGGCGCGCCTAATGAGGCTGTACAAATGTTGAGGCCAGGACAAGTACAGGCGATAGTAGATTGGGTTGCTGACAGTGCCTGCGGTTCCTTCACATTGTCTCTCACCCAGTCTCCTGATGAAAGTTCAGAGTTGGCACCTGCAGCCGATGTCCATCAGTCTTTCACCTCACCCCCTTGCAAATCAGCCAATCAGTCTGAGCCCCAAATCATGCAGCAGTCTCTTCTGCTTTTTGATGACTCTGTTAGCAGGGTTTCCCAGGGCCATCCACCTAGCCCTGCCCCAGAAGTGGAAGAGATTGTGTGCACCGATGCCCAACCACTTATGTTTCATGATGAGTACATGGGAGGACCATCGCAGCACGTCTCGGATGATGACGAAACACAGGTGCCAACTGCTGCTGCTTTCACCATTGTGCAGACCGACAAGGAGGGCAGGGGTGAAGACTGGGTGGAAGATGATGTGGAGGACGAGGAGGTCCTTGACCCCACATGGAATCAATGTCATGCAGGTGACCAGTGTAGTTCGGAGGAAGAGGCGGTGGTCGCACCGAGCCACCAGCACAGCAGAAGAGGGAGCAGGGTGCAAAAGCGGAGCGTCCGTCCCCTAGACAGTACGTCTGCTACTGCCCAACGCAGCAAGGGACCAAGCACACCAAAGCCAGGTCCAAGGAGTTCCCTAGCGTGGCAGTTCTTCAGACAATGTGCTGATGACAAGACACGAGTGGTTTGCACGCTGTGCAATCAGAGCTTGAAGTGAGGCATAAACGTTCTCAACCTGAGCACAACCTGCATGACCAGACATCTAAGTGCACAGCACGAGATGCCGTGGAGTAGACACCTCAAAAACCAAGAAAGGTCTCTGGCTCCTCCTGCTTCCTCTTCTGCTGCAGTCTCGGCCTCTTCATCCACCTCTGTAGTGACAGTGACACCTGCCAACCCGCAAACAGAGGATCTGCCAGCAACACTACCACCTGGGTCACCAACCATCTCCACAATGTCCCATGGAAACGTTCAGCTCTCTATTTCCCAAACACTGGAGCGGAAGAGGAAGTACCCCCCCTAGCCACCCACGATCCCTGGCCCTGAATGCCAGCATTTCAAAATTCCTCGCCTTTGAAATGCTGTCATTCCGTCTGGTGGAGACGCAGAGTTTTCAAAGGCTGATGTCATTGGCTGTCCCACAGTACGTCGTGCCCAGCCGCCACTACTTTTCCAGACGAGCTATCCCTTCCCTGCACAACCAAGTGGGGGACAAAATCAGGTGTGCACTGCGCAACGCCATCTGTGGCAAGGTCCACCTAACTACGGATGCGTGGACCAGTAAGCACGGTCAGGGACGTTATATCTCCCTAACAGCACACTGGGTAAATGTAGTGGTCGGCTGGGCCTGAGGCGGATAGCACTTTGTGCGGGCCGTCTGTGCGCACTTTCTGCATTCTCACCCTGCTGCTGCTCGCCTGTCAGCGCTGCAGCGTAACTTTGGCCTTCCCGCTCACCGTCTCATATGTGACGTTCCCACAAGGTGGAACTCCACCTTGCACATGCTTGCCACACTGTGCGAGCAGCAGCAGGCGATAGTGGAGTTTCAGCTGCAGCACACACGCGTGAGTCGCTCTGCGGAACAGCACCACTTCACCGCCAATAACTGGGCCTCCATGCGAGACCTGTGGGCCTTGTTGCGCTGTTTCGAGTACTCCACAAACATGGCCAGTGCCGATGACGCCGTTCTCAGCGTTACTATCCCAGTTCTATGCCTCCTTGAAAAAACTCTTCAGGCGATGATGGAAGAGGATGTGGCACAGGAGGAGGAGGAAGAGGAGGAAGAGGGTTCATTTCCAAGGCTTTCAGGGCAGTCATTTACAAGTGGCTATGAGGGTGGGTTCCTGTACCAACAAGCGCCAGGTAAACAATTGTCCGGCAGCAAGGGCACAGTTCTGGAGGATGACGAGGTGGAGGATGAGGAGGAGATGGAGGAGGAGGAACCATGTTCACAGCAGGGTGGCACCCAGACCAGCTCATGTCCATCACTGGTGCGTGGCTGGGGGGATACAGAGGACAGAGACGATACACCTCCCACAGAGGACAGCTTTTCGTTGCCTCTGGGCAGCCTGGCACACATGAGCGATTACATGCTGCAGTGTCTCCGCAACGACCGCCGAGTTTCTCACATTTTAACTGGTGCTGATTATTGGGTGGCCACCCTGCAGGATCCCCGTTACAAGGACAACGTGCCATCCTTAATTACCTCACTGGAGCGTGATCGTAAGATGCACGAGTACAAGCGCACGCTGGTAGACGCGCTGCTGGTGGCATTCCCACTTGGCAGCGGGGGTACGGTGGAAGCACAAGGCGAAGGCAGAGGAGGAGGAAGAGGTCGCCAACGCAGCCGGGGCACCGCCAGCACCTCGGAAGGCAGGGTTAGCATGGCCGAAATGTGGAAAAGCTTTGTCAGCACGCCACAACAACCAGCACCACCAGCTGAGATGGAACGTCTTAGCAGGAGGCAGCATTTCACCAACATGGTGGAGCAGTATGTGTGCACACGCCTACACGTACTGAATGACAAGTCTGCCCCCTTCAACTTCTGGGTCTCCAAATTGGGCACATGGCCTGAGCTTCCCCTTTACGCCTTGGAGGTGCTGGCCTGCCCTGCAGCCAGTGTATTATCTGAACGTGTATTTAGCACGGCAGGGGGCGTTATCACAGACAAGCGCAGCCGCCTGTCCAAAGCCAATGTGGACAAGCTCACGTTCATTAAAATGAACCAGGCCTGGATCCCACAGGACTTGTCCGTACCTTGTGCAGAATAGACACATATACCGGTGTTCTGACGAAAACTGTCTTGCTATCGGATAGTGTCCGGCCACTTACTGTGCAGGTGCAGTGCTTGCGCAGTACAGAGGACAAGGAGATTCACAAAATCTCCAAAGATGAACGTCGCCTGCACAGTGAGTGCAGGTTCAAGCCCGACCATCCAAGTGGACATACGGTAGCACATAGTAACAGGGCCCCTCACGGGCTCGCTTGGCTAGGCTTCAACCTCGGATGATGTGGCTTGAACCTGGAGTCACCGCGCATCGTCTTCGGAGAGTTTCAAAATCCCCTTGTCCTACGTACTGAGCAATCGCAGTACAGGGCGGACACTATGCGACGGGGGACAGAATTCGACACATCATTCACCACTAGCCTTACCCAGCCATTGTTGTATTTTTGAACCAGTGTTGGCTACCTCGTCCTCCTCCACCGCCGCTTCCACCTACACCGCCACATCCACCGCCACCTCAACCTCCTACTCCATTTGAACCTTGTCCTCCTAGGTCAAGATTATAATTTTTTCATTTTTTTAATTTCCAAGTATTTTATTTTCCCCCAATTTTTTCCAGAAAGTGCGTATTCTGGGGTATTCCCACCATATGTGCGGCATCGTGCCGTTGAGTTTCTGAGGTTCTTAATGACTTCCTTTACCTCTTCTGCTGAGAAGGGGGCCTCCAGCATTTTATTTTTTATTTTTTTAATGTTATTTTAAGTTATTTCCCTATCCACATTTGTTTGCAGATCACTTGCCATGCTCTTAACAACATTTTGTTGCCATTTGCAGCCCTCTAGCCCTTTCCATTACTTTTTTACAGCCATTTTAGTCTTCAAAAGTTTGGGTCCCCATTGACTTCAATGGGGTTTGGAGTTCGGGGTCAAGTTTGGGTCAAGTTCGGTCCCGAACCCGGACTTTTTTGGGGTTCGGAGTTCGGGGTCAAGTTCGGGTCAAGTTCGGTCCCGAACCCGAACATCCAGGTGTCCGCTCAACTCTAGTTATTTTCCCTTACTAATTAAATTTTTTTGAAGATTATGTTATCCTTACATCCAGCACACATTACAACCATTCACTGCATATTCCATTCACTTCTGTTCTCAGTCAGAAAAATGAAGTACAATTGCTAATAAAAAATAGTCATAATTCGTAAAGGCAGACCAGATTGCACCTTGTTAAATGGACACCTAAGAAAAGAAGCAGTGCTTGCCAAGATTAAAGGCCATTTTACACTGCTGCACTGCGGTTTGGCCACAGCACAGGTGTTCCTGCGATTTCTGTGTTGGTTACCCGCCGTTTTAGCCTCAGTCCCAAAGACTTGCTATTAGGACCCACAATTTTGTTGTGTTTTCTGAAAGAGCACCAAAGATGCAGCATGCAGGACTTTGGGTGTGCTCTTAGAAAATACACCAATAGCATGTGAAATAATAGAAAGTCTATGGGAAAGTGCAGGTACGCCTACTTTACAGCCAAACTGCAGCACAGAGGTAAAATAGCCCTAAATTGTGTATAATAATAATATAATAATAATAATAATAATAATAATAATAAATGCAAACATTAAAAACATCATGATGTTTATTTATTATCTGTTCTCTATCACCTCAACCTTCTGAACACCTTGGCTTTTTGTATTAATATTTTCTGTATTTTGTAAATGTTATTAATGGTTAACAAATTTCTATATAGGGTCAACCGGGTTTTTCACATGGGTCCAGGAATACTTTTGCTTGTTAAGCAAATACACCATAAAAGACTAGCATTTCTTCATGTAATAAATTATAGATTTTGTAGTCATAAACTTTTGAGAGAATAATTTGGTTTACCAATCATAAACAGTTGTCCACCTTTGTTCATCTTTTTTTTTCTAAATTCCAACTCCCCTATGTACCAGTATAGCATTCATGTAATTTTTTTTGCAAAAGTGTATAGCCATCTTTATACAAGTACATAGAAGGGAGTGGACAGAACCACTCAACTGTCAAGCCCTGTTCACATCTCTGCATAGCGGGAACTCGCATTCCCACATGAGTTTTTTATTTTTTAGCAAAGGGGAGGTGTTTTGGAGCATTATCACTCATCACACATAGGGCAGCACACCCACCTTTATGGGCTGCCCTACACGCAGCAATCACCCCCAAAGAAGCTTCAGAAGTTTTTTTGTGGAGCTTGGTGTGTTTTTTAATGCGACTTTTGGTGAAGCACATTTCTGAAAGAACAATGAGGCTCCATTCACATCTGTGCGTTTCCTTGCATTTCAGAAATGTGCTGCACCAAAATCGCAGTAAAAAAAACATCAAGTTCCACTCTAAAAAACAGTTCTGAAGCTTCTTTGGGGCGATTGCCACATGTATGTGTGATGAGTAAAAAATATGCCCCAAAACGCCTCCCTCGCTCGCTAAAAAAAAAATGCATGTAGGAATGCGAGTTCCCGCTATGCAGAATTGTGAACGAGGCTTGACATCTGAGTGTTTCTCTCCACTCCCTCCTATGTACGTGTATAAAGATGACCATACACTATGCAATCTGATTGTATATTGTGTATTTAGTGAGAGGGGTGATCACTGATTGCTTGCATTTCATTTAAAAACATGGACCTGGGAATGGGAAGGTGGATGATGCAGGGTGTGTGCTAATCAGGTCAGCTGGTCAACTCCTTCCTGTGTCATGACCTAAAGTCTGATCAGTAAAAAGACATTACAAATGGATAAGTTTGGAAACATGGATGAGGACAAGTAAAGTAAGTGTCTGTAGATTTTATTTAACCGCTTCCCGACCGCCTCATGTAGATATACGTCAACAGAATGGCACGGGCAGGCAAAAGCACGTACCTGTACGTCCCCTTTAATTTGCCTGCCCGGGGGGCGCGCGCGCGCGACCCGGTCGGGAGCTCCGACTGTCACTACACTCCTACACTGACTGTCAGTGATCGGCGGTTCCCTGTCATCGGGAACGCCGATCAATGACGTCAGACGTACAGCCACGCCCCCTACTGTAAAAAAAACACAACACGTCACACTGACTCCTCCCCGCCCCCTAGTGGTTAATCCCTTCACTACAACTGTCATTTACATAGGAATCAGTGCTATTTAAATAGCATTGATTTCTGTATAAATGACAAATGTCCCAAAAATGTGTCAAAAATTTCTGATGTGTCCGCCATAATGTCGCAGTCACAAAAAAAATTGCTGATCGCCGCCATTACTAATAAAAAAAAAATATTAATAAAAATGCTATAAAACTATCCCCTATTTTGTAAACGCTATAACTTTTGCGCAAACTAACCAATAATCGCTAATTGCGATTTTTTTTACCAAAAATATGTAGAAGAATACGTATCGGCCTAAACTGAGGAAAAAAAAAAAGTTTTTTATATATTTTTTGGGGATATTTATTATAGCAAAAAGTAAAAAATATTGCATTTTTTTCAAAATTGTCGCTCTATTTTTGTTTATAGCGCAAAAAATAAAAACCGCAGGGGCGATCAAATACCACCGAAAGAAAGCTCTATTTGTGAGAAAAAAAGGACGCCAATTTTGTTTGGGAGCCACGTCGCACGACCGCGCAATTGTCAGTTAAAGCGACGCAGTGCCGAATCGCAAAAAGGGGGCTGGTCCTTTGGCTGCAAATTGGTCCGGGGCTGAAGTGGTTAAAGCTTTGATATTTTTGCAAAAAAATTACATGAATGTTATATTGGTACATAGGGGAGCTGGAATTTAGAAAAAAATAAAAAAAGGTGAACAAAGGTGGACTTACCCTTTAAACAACTGTTTATGATTGGTAAACCAAATTATTCTCTCAAAAGAAAAAAAAAAGTGAACAAAGGTGAACTTATCCTTTAAACAACATACAGTATATACACAATCAGGGGATGGTGGTAATAAATGTAAGCAAGACAAAAAATACTTAAAGTGTATGTATAGCCAAACATATTTAATTTTGGATAGAGTAGGGAAGGATTAATATCCCTGTCATGTTTTTGTTACTCAAGCACAAGTAAAAAATAAGGAGCTGGATACAGATTTTGGGTGATACTGGTCACACTAGCTCTGATTCTGTGGAACTCCACAAAATGGGAACATCCCGAAGAAATGGGGAGAGGGGGGCACAGAGTTGAGAATTCATATATATATATATATACAGTCCAATGAGAGCACAGACAAAACATCCAATAGTCCAAAGTTTTTATTGTTAAAATTTATTTATAGCAGAAAAAGCAAATGCGTTTCAGGAGCCTAAAAGACTCCCCCCTTCATCAGGACTCAGGAATTTTAACTCTGTTTTACTAGACTTAGATACACAGATATCAAAGAAATTTGTGGTTTTCTGATTGGAATAGTTTCAGAAAGCAAGTTACCTTAGTGTTAACAAGCACAGCAAAAAACTTTATTAATAAAACCTTTTTTTGGTGCTTTAATTAGACTGTATATGCATATTTATAGCTGTCTGTGTCCCTGTTAAGAAGCCTGTTTGTCCTGATGATCACTGTTACAGGACAGAAAGTGGTGGAAAATGCAAAATGTTACAGCTGTCACCTGGACAAGAGTTGAAGGGAAATCTTGCAATGTGGGGACACCTGCTGTCTAAGAAGAAAATGGCATCATTTTATAGAGGAGATTTCACATCCTGCTATAGCCAGGAACAGAAATTAAATGGAAATATTCTCATTGATACACAGACAGCAAAAAAAAAAAATATTAAACAAATCATAAATTACAAAAAACTTTGAGAGTTTTTGAACAGTTTATGCCTATTTATATCCTTATTTTCCTTTCATTTTTTTTTTTTTATATAATTATTTCATTTTATTTTATTTATTTTGCATTAAAATTATTATTTTTTAAACATAGTAATATTCAAATTTTCAAGGACAACATCCCCTTTACCTAAGACACATTTTGGCTTAACTTGTTATTCTCAGTCAGCTCTTTCTGTTATTTTACAGAAATCGCTTCATGAGAAAAACAATCACATTTTTGTTATACCTAGTAGTAGTTAACTGCAAGTGAATGTGACTAACTATGACTAGGTATACCATGACCTGGATAGAAGATTTCATTTTTTATAGTGGCTTTTTATAAACAGTGTGTTTCAAAATAGGTATTTTTTATAATGCTTTGTCACAGTCATAATAAAATGTACCTTGTGTTGATCGTATGCGCAGATGAATTTGGTAAGAGCTCGGGGGAAATATTTGAGATTCTGAAAATGAACAAATCATGTAAAAGATGAATATATCCAACACTTTTAACACTTTTAATAAAGAAATGCATTGTATAGTAATAGTACAGAGTAATGACAGTTTGTTTGGCAAAAGGAAACTAAAAAATCAATGCGGCTGATTTCGTAAAGCAATAGAGACTGTTTACTTAGCAAACTGAATGTGTTTCCAATCATGTGCAAGTAAATATCCCGTGTATTAAATATGAAAACAATTTGCCCTTTTTCACTGTGCTAAGAGAACAGCCTCTCTATTCCTTAAGTACAGTAACCTTGTACTGTAAAAGTGAGGACTTTATAAAACAAATTCAGCTTGACTTTTCTTTTAAAGTTAAAAGACACAATATATCTGTAGATGACAAAAATGTAATACAATATGTAATATGTTTTAACATAAACAAGCAAAATGTATGTCTAACCAAAAACAGTTCTATATCATAGGGCATCTGGGCTCTATAATCCATTCTAATTCCAATCTTAAAATAAAATTAGGGGTGACATAACAGTATCATTTAATATTTAAGCAGTTGTACTGGATGTCACTTACCCATACATTGCATTTCAATTTGAACACAATTAAAAATAACATGCTCTATGTCTTGATGACATAAATAAGCAAATACAAAAAAAAACATAAACAGTCATAGTTTATTTTCATGTTAATTACCACTTTACCTGCAATGCTTTTATCAGACAATTCTCATCACTGCCATAGTCAACGGGGCCTTCTGGACACTGACTATCTATAATACAACAACATAACACAGACATAGTTTAATACTACCTAAATACCCTTAAAAATTTGCCCACATTTTTCTAGCAATATAATATGAATGTATTTAATGATTAATAGTGCTTACCTTGAGAGAAGCTCACACCGAACAGTGCAAAAAGCAAGATGACCTTCATTGTACCGATTGCTGATTTCAACTCAGTGGGTGATTGTACATCTCAGTTCCTCTTTAAAACTTAGTAAAGTCTGTGACATCATTAAACACAGAGCCACACATACACTGACACGTGTCCTAGACATCAAGAAACTTTTTATGATGACAAAACATCCAATCAGAGTTGTTGGCAGCAGGTAAGAAAAAAAAGCAGTGCTTGCCAAGACTAACGTGACTTTTTTGTTTTAGTTCTGTTTCCTACCATCGCATCTTTCTGCGCAGTATGCCCTTTTACTTTTTTTTTGTATTTTTATCAAGTTATTAAATGTTAAGAATATTCTGTAACAGGTTAAACCATTTGTCTTGGCACTTTTCTTTTTTATCCACCAGTGTTTTCATTTTTATGTTTTGTTTTATCAAAATACATGTGGGTTTTACCATAAGGTAACCTCCAACAGAGAGTAAGTACTGGGAAACATTTTTGCAATAGATATTTTATAGTTATTTTTTATAATTATATGAACAGTTTTTAGGGACATCCTACTACCCTGCAGTCTTTATACGATAAGCAATGCACCTCACCATTCCCACTAGCCAATTTCTCAATTAGGGATGGTTCTGATGTGCGAGACTTGAACATCAGGTGTTTGTTTGTTCACAGGACAAAACGAACATATGGGACATTCTTGGGATCACACTGCATTGATGGCTGCTGATTGGCCAAAGCATGCACCTGACCTGCATGCTTTGGCCTCTTCACAGCGCAATCTTCAGTGTAAACTATATATTCAGTGCAGGCAGTCTAGTGTGTGTGTGTGTGTGTGTGTGTGTGTGTGTGTGTGTGTGTGTGTGTGTGTGTGTGTGTATATATATATATATATATATATATATATATATTGTGTATACACACACACAGTGCAGGCAGTGTACAGTATATAATACAGTGTATTGAAATGGTTAAGGGGAACCCTATTGCAGAATTAAGAATAAAATACGGCCCTCCCAAAATCCAAACCAGGCCCTTTGGGTCTGCTATAGATTTTAAGGGGAACTCCATGCCAAAATGTAAAAAAAAACAGCGTGCCCCCCCCCCCCCCCAAAATCCGTACAAGGCCCTTTGGGTCTGGCATAGATTTTAAGGGGAGGGGGCGTGGCTTGCCACACGGATGAGATAGCTGCTTACTAACAGAGCTCCGGAGCTTACTGCAAAAATCCAACAGCATTGCGATCCATCCATGACCAGAATGGGCAGACTTACAAAGACCAGCTCTCAGACCTGCTACCAGCATTCCTCAGCAGCTTCTTCCGGGCAAAATATCTCTGATATTTTCAAAAATCAGACACATAGCAGAAGAAGCATGGCTGGATCCAAGATGGCACTGGCACAGGACTATGCAGAAGAGGACAAGTATGATGAGGAGTCACTTTCTGCGTCAGAGTATTGGGTAAGGGACACTTCAAGGGCAGACCACCCCGTAACTTATGCAGATATGACAGAAATAGCAGCTGATAATAAAAAAAACATTCTCAGCTGCAATTACAGACTTAAAAGCGGGCATATTAGTTCTCTTTGAACAAATGGTGGCGGGGAGAGGGCTGGCAAGCAGAGAGAGAAAGCCATAAAGAGACTGGAGCATGTCACAGTCTCCCATTCCCAACAGCAGTGAATATATTTGATGCACTGCGGGTCTGCTTGGGTATACTGCCCCTATTGTGTTATATGCAGCACTCGGGTCTACTTTCCCCCTGTTCTCACATGCCCATGCTGATAATGGCGTGGGGAAGGGTAGAGGACCCTTGTGTCTTCTTTGGAGTAATATTAAATACTGGACCCATATATTTTGATTATAGATTGACTATGTTAGACATATTGTTAAGTGGCTGGATAGTATGAGAGGAGTATTATTTTAACCACCTGAGTTCCAGGCCAATTCTGACATTTCTCTCCTACATGTAAAATTCCAATTTTTTTTGCTAGAAAATTACATAGAACCCCCAAACATTATATATGTTTTTTTAGCAAAGACCCTAAAGAATACAATGGCGGTCGTTGCTTTTTATCTCGCACGGTATTTGCGCAGCAATTTTTTGAACGCGTTTTTTTCAGAAAAAAAACAGTTTCATGCTTTAAAAAAAACAAAACAGTAAAGTTAGCCCAATTTCTTTGCATAATGTGAAAGATGAAGATACGCCGAGTAAATAGATACCCAACATGTCACGCTTCAAAATTGCATGCGCTTGTGGAATGGCGCCAAACTTTGGTATTTAAAAATCCCCATAGTCGACGCTTTAAATTTTTTTACTGGTTATATATTTTGGGTTACAGAGGAGGTCTAGGGCTAGAATTATTGCTCTCGCTCTAACGTTCGCGGCGATACCTCACATGTGTGGTTTGAACACCGTTTTCATATGTGGGCGGGACTTACGTATGCGTTCTCTTCTGCGTACGAGCTCGCGGGGACAGGGCGCTTTAATTTTTTTTTTTTATTGTTAATTTTACTTTATTTTTTTAGTTCAACACCTTTAAAAAAAAAAAAAAAATATTTGATTACTTTTATTCCTATTACAAGGAATGTAAACATCCCTTGTAATAGGAATATGACACGATCGGACCTATTTACAGTGAGATATGGGGTCAATAAGACCCCACATCTCACCTCTAGGCTGGGAAGCCTAAAATCAAAAAAAAAAAAAAAAAAAACGATCACCGCTTCCCAGCCGCAGTGCCGCCTTTTTTTTTAATGCAGAGGCTGGGCGTGACGTCATAACATCGCGCCCCCGGCCTCTGAACGATCATAGAGACTCCGGCGACCATCTGGTCCGCCGGAAATCTCTATGATCATCATCCGGGGGCCGGCGGATCCTGTGTCCGACTCACCGATGGAAGTGGTGAGTCGGTAGAAGCACCGGAGGGCGGCGGGAGGGGGGGCGTCCCATCCCGCCGCCCGTAAGAACGATCAAGCGGTGGAACAGCCGATATGATTGTTCTTATGGTGCAGGGAATCGCCGGCTGAAAACGGCAATATCTGAAGGATGTCTGTAGCTACAGGCATCATTCAGATATACCCCGGAGAAGAAAATGATATTATATGACGTATACTGGGTCTCAGGTGGTGATATTAACTGGTTCCTGACCGGCTCACGCAGATATACTGCAGGAGAATGGCTCCCGGGGGGCGAAACCCTGTTTGGGTACATCCTTATCTTTTTTGGAGGGCACGCGCCTGCTGCACGGTGGGGAACCCGATGTGCGTGGCCGGCGGCGATCGCGATCGAGCGCTCGCGTGCATGAGTGCCAGCACAGGGATTTGTGTGTGTAAACACAAAAATCCCTGTGCTGTCAGGGAAGAGGAAACATATTGTTTGTTCTTACTAAGTAGGAAAAACTATATGTCTCCTCTCCTAGTCACTCCTATTCCCACACAGTTAGAATACACTGGGGGAACACACTTTTAACCCCTTGATCGCCCCCTAGTGTTAACCCCTTCCATGCCAGTGACATTTACACAGCAATCAGTGCATTTTTATAGCACTGATCACTGTATAATTTTCAATGGTCCCAAAAAAGTGTCAGATCTGTCCATCGCAATGTCGCAGTACCACTAAAAATAGCAGATCACCGCCATTACTAGTAAAAAAAAATAATAATAATAATAATAATAATAAAAAAATGCCATAAATCTTTCCCATAGATTGTAGATGCTATATCTTTTGCGCAAACCAATCAATATTCGCTTATTGCGTTTTTTTTAAACCAGAAATATGTATAAGAATATATATTGGCCTAAACTGATGAAGACATTTGCTTTTAAAAAAAAAATGGGGATATTTATTATAGCAAAAGTAAAAAAAATTGTTTTTTTTTTTCAAAATTGTTTTTTAGTGTATAGCGCAAAAAATTAGGACCGCAGAGGTGATCAAATACCACCAAAAGAAAGCTCTATTCATGGGGAAAAAAGTATTCAAATTTAATTTGGTTACAACATCGCATGACCATGCAATTGTCAGTTAAAGTTCTGGTCAGGAAGGGGGTAAAATCTTCCGGGGCTGAAGAGGTTTAAGGCTTTCTTTAAAAGAAATACAAAAAAAGAAACGTGTCATATTTACGTATCTGGTTTGTGCAGTGGTTTTGCACAGAGCAGCCCAAATCCTCCTTGCGCTCTTGGCCCACCCCTCCTGCCGAGTGCCTCTAAAGCAAGCAGCTTGCAATGGGGATACCCAAGCAAGCTTGTTCCCAAACCATGGCTCTGCATGACCATTCACACACAAGGCCACAGCTCGGCCCCGCCCCCTCCTTCTGCTCACTGGCTGTAATTGACAGAAGCAGGAGTCAAGGCTCTTGTGCACATCGCTGGATCAAGATGGGGCTCAGGTAAGTATTGGGGGGGCTGCTGCACAAAGAAGGTTTTTTACCCTTATGCCTAGAATGCATGAAGGTAAAAAACTTTGAGCCTATTTTAACCATTTTACGTGTGTATTATTATTCAAGACCATAGTCAAAAATATTGTTTATTGGCTGGGCAGTATGGAAGAAACTTGATTAGGCCCATAGCATAAGAGGGATAGGCTAGGCAAGTTTTATCTTGAAATAAAGATTACAGTGTAATATCTGAGAAAAAAATGCCACAAATTTTATGAAGTACCACAGGACTAGAGTAGACTGCAAACTTTAAGGGGCAATGCAGGTTTTTCTCAGCAGCAACATTTGAAATTTATCAGTTGTGAAAGTAATGTGTAACACTTTTGCAGTGCCCAGGCACTGAAACAGGTTGCAATGTTTTCCAGAGTGACCAAACAACCATCTGGTATATAGTCTAATTTAGCATGGCACAATATAAAAGGAACATGTAGCATAAGTACATAAATTAAATGCAACCCAGTGCAGATGGCTCGGTCGGCACCATCTTGAGTGTCCCACATCACAGGAGCAAAAAAATCTGTCAGTTTATCCACCATCAAATGCCATTGCCAAATCTTTGGGCAGTACTAACCCTATTTGGGGAGGTAAACGCCTTCATTATTTCTTCATCAATTAAGCATGTAAAAGGTCTGGAGTTGATTCTAAGTGTGGTATTTGCATTTGGAATCTATTGCTGTGAACCTACATCAAGCTTTCAAAGGAGCTGTCCTGTCACAGGATCATCTCTATGGTAAGGAAAAACCCATTCAAACATCCAGACATTTGAAGGACACTCTCCAGGAGGTGGGTATATCATTGTCAAAGTCTACAATCAAGAGAAGACTTCACAAGAGCAAATACAGAGGGTTCACCACAAGGTGCAAACCATTCATAAGTCTGAAGAATAGAAAAGCCAGATTGGACTTTGCCTAAAAACATCTAAAAAAGCCAGACCAGTTCTGGAAGAGCATTCTTTGGATGAATGAAAGTAAGATTAACCTGTACCAGAATGACGGGAAGAAAAAAGTGTGGAGAAGGCCTGGAACAGCTCATGATCCAAAGCACACAACGTCATCTGTAAAACATGGTGGAGGCAGTGTGATGGCATGGGCATGCATGGCTTCCTGTGGCACTAAGTTATTGGTGTTTATTGATGATGTGACAGAAAACTGAAGCAGCCGGGAAAATTCTGCAGTTATTAGAGATATACTTTCAGCCCAAATTCAGTCAAATGCAGCAAAGTTGATTGGACGGTGCTTCACAGTACAGATGGACAATGATCTAAGACACACTGCAAAAGCAACCCAGGAGCTTTTGAAGTCAATCACCTAATCTCGACCCAATTAAGCATGCATTTCACTTGCTAAAGGCAAAACTAAAAGCAAAAAGACCCACAAACAAAGAAGGGGCAGGCCCAGAGGTGGTTCACGCCACAGAAGCTTGAGCCAAGAATGGTGGAGTGTGATAATGGCACTAACCTTCTGTCCGTCCTTTGACAGGGAAAGTTGACACATGTACCATTCCTGGCACATGTCCTCAATTCGGTGGTGCAGTATTTCTTAAACAGGTACTAAGGTTTGCAAGATCTTCTAAAGCAGGCCAGAAGAGTCTGTATCCATTTCAGGCAGTCAAACACAGCCATAAACTGCCTGATTTGTGACATACCCACCTAACAAGTGGCCGTTAATGAGTACCTGTGCTCAAGGCACCTCAGCTTTGTTTCCCCATGCCAATGGCTGCTGATAAACGGTGCATGCACTATACTGTCACCATTTGAGGAGGCGACAAGGATGGGGGCCATAACAATGCATGCATCAGTGACACAACTACTCTTGTGTTCCTGCTGGAGCATACTCGTGTGGTATTATGGACTGGGCACTCGAGGCAGAGCAGCATGAGGAAGAGGAGGACTTCCTTTCCTCTCAAGGCCCGCTTTATGCAGACACCATTCTTGCGATGCCACAGAACACAGGGAGGAGAGGGAGGATTATGGCACTTTTGGAGGCATTGAAGCAGAGCAAGACATACATAAAACCTTAGGAGATGGTTTTCAGTCCCCAGAAACCATGGGAGTAGTACGTGGCTGGGAGGAGACAGTTCCAGATCTGTAATCCTCAGTGACTCTGAGGATTCTGCTTCTCATGCCTCCGAAAACTTGTGGTGCATGGGCTTCCTTATTCATCAAAGTATGCGAAAGGACCTGAGAATTTGAGGCATCAAGGATATGGATCATTACTGGTTGGCAACCCTCCTTGACCACTGTTACAAGGGGAAAGTCTTGAAAATCATCCTGTACTCTCAGAGGGAGCAGAAGATGATTAAAGAGGAGTTTATGTAACACCTTTCCAGACTCTGGTAGGTTACAGTCTCATGGAAAAGCTATTTTTGAGGCTTCTGTTGGTCAAAAAAGGAGCGGTAGAGTGATGAATTTCAAAAATGTTTTAGACCTCGACACCCAGGGCTGTCAGCTTCAACATCCCATCAGCAATGTCTGCATCAAATAGTGGAAGATTATCTATGGGTGAAAACAGACATGTTTTTGGGTCATGAGAATAGACCACTTGCCAGAATTTCTCAGCATGCAATTGAGCTACTGGGCTGTCCTACATCCAGTGTGCTTTCCGAACAGGCACTTAATGCTGACAGATGTATTGTGACAGATAAAAGAGCGTGTCTGTCCACAGTATAGGTTTCATGGGCACAATTAACACCCAAGGATCAATTATTCCACACCTGTTTGACAGGTGCATCAAATAAATTTTTTTTTACAGCAAGGCCAATTCTTAGTTTCATCAAGAATACCTCTAGAAGGTTACAGGGTGAAGGCACCAACAACACTCAAAGACCAATTTGTCTGCACCTGTGTGACAGGAGCATCAAATACATTTTTATTTACAGCAGGGCCAATTCTTGGTTTCATTAAAAGTACCTCTAGAAGGTTACGGGGTGAAGGCCCCAATAACATCCAAAGACCAATTTATCTGCCCCTGTTTTAGTTTCAGGGGCATCAAACTTACATTTTTTACAGCAAGGCTAATTCTTGCTTTCATCAAGACTATCTTTAAAATGTTACATAATGAAGGCACCAACAACACCCAAAGACCAATTTTTGACAGGGGCATCAAATATTTTTTTTTTTTACAGCAGGGACAATTCTTGGTTTCATCAAGAGTACCTATAGAAGGTTACGGGATGAAGGAACCATCAACATCCAAAAAACAATTTATCCGTACCAGTTTGACAGGGGCGTCAAATTTAAATTTTTTTACAGCAAGGCCAATTCTTGCTTTCATCTAGACATCCTCTAGAAGGTTACGTGGTGAAGGCATCAACAACACCCAAAGACCAATTTTTCCACAACTGTGTGACAGGGGCGTAAATTTTTTTTTTTTTTTACAGCAAGGCCAATTCTTATATAGTTTAAATATTCTGCACTTACCAAAAAAACTAAAAATTGTGAATATGTAAAAAAAATTGGAATTTGTGAAAAAAAAAAAATATAACGTAATTATGCTTATTAGCAAAAATAAACAAATGTGAATATATAAAAGTTAATAAATATGTGAAAATATATATATATATATATATATATATATAACGTAATGTAATAATGTAACTGTTCCCATTACTGGAATATACTGTTTCCATTACTGGTGTATACTGTTTCCATTACTGGTGTATACTGTTCCCATTACTGGAGTATACTGTTCCCATTACTGGAGTATACTGTTCCCATTACTGGAGTATACTGTTCCCATTACTAGAGTATAATGTTCCCATTACTGGAGTATAATGTTCCCATTACTGGAGTATACTGTTCCCATTACTGGAGTATACTGTTCCCATTACTAGAGTATAATGTTCCCATTACTGGAGTATAATGTTCCCATTACTGGAGTATACTGTTCCCATTACTGGAGTATACTGTTCCCATTACTAGAGTATAATGTTCCCATTACTGGAGTATAATGTTCCCATTACTGGAGTATACTGTTCCCATTACTGGAATATACTGTTCCCATTACGGTGTATACTGTTCCCATTACTGGTGTATACTGTTCCCATTACTGGAGTATACTGTTCCCATTACTGGAGTATACTGTTCCCATTACTGGAGTATACTGTTCCCATTACTGGAGTATACTGTTCCCATTACTGGAGTATAATGTTCCCATTACTGGAGTATAATGTTCCCATTACTGGTGTATACTGTTCCCATTACTGGTGTATACTGTTCCCATTACTGGAGTATACTGTTCCCATTACTGGTGTATAATGTTCCCATTACTGGTGTATAATGTTCCCATTACTGGAGTATAATGTTCCCATTACTGGTGTATACTGTTCCCATTACTGGTGTATACTATCCCCATTACTGTAGTATACTGTTCCCATTACTGGTATATACTGTAGATGAAGACATTTTGCCTTTCTTGATGTAGTTTCCATCAAACTGTTATGGTAGGAACTTATAATTTATCTAATTATGTTATGTGTTCCTTCTATATTGTGCATTGTTAAATTAGTCTACAGTTAGGTCCATATATATTAGGACACAGGCACAATTTTCATACTTTTGGCTCTGAATGCCACCAAAATAAAATGAAAACAAAACAATTAAAATGAATTTGAAGTGCAGACTTTCAGCTTTAATTAATGGGGTTGAACATAAATATCAAGTACACAGAAGACAGCTGCAGTTAGAGCCTTGCAAAGCATCAGAAAGGAGGAAACCCAGTCTTTGGTAATTTCCATGGGTTCCAGACTTCAGGCAGTCATTGCCAGTAAAGGATTCTCAACAAAATATTACAAATTAACATTTTATTTATGATTATATTCATTTGTCCAATTACATTTGAGAATGGGGGGACTGTGTATAAATGGCTGCAGTTCCTACTTTGAATGGCTACTTGAAGGCTTAGGGGGTACTGGGGGTTCATAGGACAACCCAGCAGAGGAGGGCATGGAGGAGGAGGGGGTGAAGTTGACAGATCTCACATCATCACCATCAGCTGTATGGAGACATGGCAACAATACAAGCTCCAGCACTGAGCCCTGTCCTGCATCCTTCCTAGTTGCAAGCAGAGTTACCCAGTGTTCTGTGAATTAAATATATCGTCCCTGACCATGCTTGCTGGACCATGAGTCAGCAGTAAGGTTGACCTTGCGGCTGACTGCCTTGCCCGATGATGCCAAAATATTGCCTTCCATGTGATGGTACAGAGCCGGAATGGCCTTATATGAAAAAAAATAGCGACTGGGAAACTGCCATTGTGGTACAGCACATTCTGCAAATTCACAGAAGGAGCAGAATCCATCAGATGGAAAGGCAGGAGCTGTATTTTGAAAAACTGGAATTTAGATGCTGGTCATGTGGTTGACAGGGAACGTAGTTTTTTTTTCCACTGCAGCAGCTGGGCAGGAACTTTGCCGGCTATACTCTACAGCTAGTGGTGTGCCCCTTTAGACATATTGCAAGTACCTGTGGCACCCTTTGCCATACCATCATCCCTGTCAGTAAAGGCTGCTTAGAGGTGATGAGATATAGTGGGGTTAGACATGAGAGGTGAGGAGTGAGGAGGAGAAGAATTGTGTCCCCTGTGTGTGGCTTTCAGGTGCTCTTGCCAACAGGCTGAGTGGTGGTAGGTTAAATGCCTTGTCAAGCATGTGGTACCCAAATGGCTGGTGTTATTTCCACGCTTGATCTGCTTTCAGCAGAGATTGCAAATTGCAACAGTGCGATTGGCCACTCATGTGCTAATCAAGGTCCACACAGCTGAGCTGTGGGAAGTGGGCCAGGAGATAACAGCTCCACAATCTTATGGCATAGGATGGCTGTTCTCTACTCTTCCATGATGCCTGCCTCTGGAGGACATCCTGTCTCGTTGGGGTTGTTTCTCCCCCTCACTTTCCTCCTCTGCTCTATCTGGCATCCAAGTCACCTTAGTGACCTCATCCTCAGCATCCTCTCCATCCTCATCATCACTGGAGCCAACTTGGCGATACACTGCTGTGGGGGGAACATGACTGACAATTTGTTGTTTATCAGTGTTTTCCCCTCTCTGTAGGCTCATGTTAGTCCCTTCCTCTACCTCAGAACCAACATCAGAATCAAGTAACGTCTATGCATCCTCAAGAAGCAAGTGGCTGATGCTGTGTTCAAATAATTCAGCTGGCTTCTCCATGCCTGATGCTGGGGCTATGGCAGGAGTCTGCACACCAGTGCCAGCCTGGGTGATAGCGGAGGAGGAGGATAAGGGTGGTTTAGTAAGCCAGTCCATCACCTCCTCTACATGCTGTGGCTGGATAGCATGGGTAACATCACTAAACAGAGACAAAGGTGCCCTGCCTGAAGATGGACCATGTTCAACTATGCCTGTGGATACGGATGCTGCTGGTCCCCTCATAGTGGCATGGAAACATCAGCCTCTCCTTGTTGGACTCCCAGACATGATGATGGGCTTATTACCCATATTTTATAGATATCGACAAATTTGTAATTGGATGCAATTTATTCAATGAAGTGGTGTTTAGTGCACTTTAAACTGAGGACTGACGCTGCCAAAAATATAAAAACTATAAAAATAAAATTTTAAAGGGAGAACACCACATCACAGTAATAAAAACTATGACTGACAATTTAAAAAAAGGGGCAGACAGGGGACAAAAATAAAACATAGCAACCAAAAAAGGGTATACATCACTGTATATTAGACATGTGCACACTGAAATATTTTGTTTCGTCCGAAAAATGTATTTATTTAGTTACTTCCGAAATTATTTTTTATTTATTTTGTTTCGTTAAAAAATGCATTTGTCCAAAAATCCAAAATAATTAAGGTTGAATCTGTCATTGAAGGCTTATGGTGTCTGTCGAATGTTCCAAGAAGATTTGACGGAGCAATCATACATTTCCGGTGGAATGTTCTGCCTACAAGCTATAGTAGAATTCTAAGGTTGTATGACACTAAAAATATTTCTATTTTTTAATTATTATTACTAGTCAACCAACATTATAATTCTTCTATAGCCTATGGGCAGAGAATTTGACCATGAATGTCCGCTCGCGACAACTGCTTCTTCGAATCTTTATGATGAATCTTTTCTCTCTATGTCGAATAATCTTGGACTAAAAGAGTTAGGTTAGGTACATTCAACCTTTTTTGCTATTGTCTCTATAATGTCGAATCTTTTCTCTCTATGTAGAATAATCTTGGACTAATAGAGCTAAGGTAAGGCACATTCGACCACAGGTTAGATGGACACATATGGCTATTGTCAGCGTCATGTCAAATCTCCTATCTATATGGAACTGTTGTCGCAACGAATACAAAAATAATTGTCAGATGTTTCGGTTTTCGGATTCTGCACGTTCGTTATCGTTTGTTAAAACGATAACGAAAATACCTGAAATTCGGACAAAGATGCAGAAGAAAACTAATGCACATGTCTACTGTATATAGCACTAAATGTTATGTAAAGCTGTGTTAAACACTGCACTACACTGACACACTATTCTCACACACTATACTAACACCAAAATAACACTCTACACTTGAGGGTAACAATAAGTGAACACACTACCTGCTAATAGCAAAACGAGCCCTGCTCTATCTATATCCACTCCAACACACTACAAGAGATGTCTATGGGAAGCTAGCTTTTAGAGTGTGGGTGGGATTATGAGCCCTGAGTCGTGATTGGAGAAAGTAATCATCACTTTGTCCAATCGGGGGCTCTGACAGTGCTAATTGGCTAAGCCTTGCACCTGACCAGCAGGTGCAAGGCTTCATCCAATTTGGGCCCTAGAATGCACTGTGAAGCACACAGTGCATTGTGGGGCACTCGGGGGGGTGAACATCCCACTGAGCTACACGCAAATTCTGATGTTCACCAAACAGGCGAACAGGCAAACAGGCAAAGTTCGGGCCGCACATTTGCTGGGCTCCAACTGTTCGCCCATCACTACTGTCCACCAGTTCCATGGTTACCAACTTTTGGTTTATAGGTGTGTTTGTAGTGTGAAAGGTGGTGAAATGAAATGTGGGTGTGGCTTATCTAAAATGGTTTTGGTTAAACCAGTGTGCTTTAGACATAATGGACATGGCAAAACAGATAAGGTTTTTATTAATATTATGATATGTTTTTCTTTTAAATGAAAATTATGGTAGTTTACAGCGCCTTAGAGTTCCGTTCACACTATTGGACCATGCCAACCAAAATGATAATTATGCACAATGGTACAATGCAATGCCAGTTTGAATGGCATCTCAGCAGCTTCCCAACACACTTGCTTTACAATCCAGCACAACACATGGAAAAACACTACAATGTAATAACCTGCGTTGCTCTGCCTAAAATGCTGCATGCACCGTATTGGTGCATTAGGCAGCCTATTCAAACAAATATATTGCCCTAATGCAAAGGACATAAATAGATTACCTAATATTGCACAATGGTGTCAACAGAGCCTCAGTCTCCTTTGTAAAAGTACACATTTTATCTGCAATCTGTTTGTTTTATAAAGAGGTAAAATTAGGTTTTAGGTACAAATCATGCTGAAGATACACTATATTGCCAAAAGTATTGGGACGTCTGCCTTTAAACGCACATGAACTTTAATGGCATCCCAGTCTTAGTCTGTAGAGTTCAATATTGAGTTGGCCCACCCTTTTCAGCTATAACAGCTTCAACTATTCTGGGAAGGCTGTCCACAAGGTTTAGGACTGTGTTTATGAGATTGTTTGACCATTCTTCCAGAAGCGCATTTGTGAGATCAGGCACTGATGTGGACGAGAAGGCCTGGCTCACAGTCTCTGCTGTAATTCATCCCAAAGGTGTTCTATCGGTTTGAGGTCAGGACTCTGTGCGTGCCATTCAAATTCCTCCACCCCAAACTTGCTCATCCGTGTCTTTATGGACTTTGGTTTGTGCACTGGTCCAAATCATTTGGTGGAGGGGGATTATGGTGTGAGTTTTTTTTTTTTTCAAGGATTGGGCTTGGCCCCTTAGTTCCAGTGAAGGGAAGTCTTAAGGCGTCAGCATACCAAGGCATTTTGGACAATTTCATGCTCCTAACTTTGTGGGAACAGTCTGGGGATGGATCCTTCCTGTTCCAACATGACTGCACACCAGTGCACAAAGCAAGGTCCATAAAGACATGGATGAGCGAGTTTGGGGTGGAGGAACTTGACAGTCCTTACCTCAACCTGACAGAAAACCATTGCAAAGAGCAGGTAAGTATGACTTTAATATCACTTTAAAGCACATGAGTAACATTTTCATGCAAACTAGAAAAATATAAAAAATATAACTGCGCCTCCCGTGAAACAAGCTGCCAACACAACAATAAGACTAATTGTGTAACGGAATATGAGTGAAAAATTGTAGTGCTTAAATGTATCTGAACAATAACCGTAAAACAGAATGGAATTCTGTATACAGAAATTAGTGTTCAGAATTTATTGTGAAAACAATGCATATAATGTATAAATGGTGAGACCTATCAGATCAACCATCTAAAGAATGATGAATTCATGTAAGTGTATATAATGTGACCTGGAAAGAATTTTCTCGAAAACGGTGATATACAACTAATGTAAAATAAATAAATAAAAAAACATTAGGTGATCCTACTAAGAGGAAGCAAAATATGAAAAAAATATTCGCACAAAAAATGATGTGTTAACCATTATCAGGTAACTACAGGGTTTGAGTATAATTACATATCATAGTGTCAAACCGCATGTAATAGACCATAAAGGTGTTGTAAATCAATGTGCAAAATTCAAATTGTGATCATAAATATTGTTATCTAACACCACATTATAGTCCAAATGTGGGACGAACATTCAGAGATGTGAAACAAGCATTCAAAGTAAATAGTGTACTATGATTCATGCAATAACTGTGAAAACATGACTGTCCACAGTAATTGAAAAGTTCATATATGAAGGCGTATGTACAAATCTCTGCGTGTAATCATATAATATTCAAATGCTGTGTCCTCTTTCAATTGGACGGCATCTTGAACTATAGGGTGTATAGATGATCAGGTACGCTTACCATACAAGGTGGACCCACTGACCGGTGGTAGAGGGTCAAACGAGCTCGGGTGGACCAACAAACGGTGCCTGTGGAAGGGATCGGCTTGGAGTGTTGGACAATTTTCATGATATTGTTAAAAAAGAGAAGGGGACAAATTATTTAATAGGAGCTTATTGGGGTTATTATCGTTAAACCCTCATATTTTTTCATTTACCTTTTTTAAAATATATCTGTTGTCATATACTTTTTAAAATCTTTAAAAGGTGATTGCTTTATATCCTAACCTAATTAGGCTTTCAGAGAGGCAGCATCTCATTCTGAGGAACAATCAATGACAGTCTTACGCTATGGGAGCATTTTTTCCTTCCTCTATGATTCCATGCTGATGCTGGTGGGTTGTTTGGTCTACATCCCTGGAGGAGTCCTGTATACAGATCTGGCCCGATAGGAAAATTTTGCCCCAAGTTTGCATCTCGAGGCGGTCCATACCTGGTGAAGTCCGGATCCTGTGGTGAGGTTCTACGGTCCAGGGTACATCCAGTACCATCTTCATACAGGCTTGGTTAAAGCTTGCCTCTGGTAAGCTTAATGGTAGAGTGGTGGTGGATCACACGCATTGGTGATATTCATTCCAAGTTTTGTGGCACTAGTTGGACATCACACTGTCATATTATCTTCATCTTTTTGGACACTCACTGGTGTTATTATTATTATTTTGGACTTTTTTATTACCTAAGGACTTTATGGTTTATTGCACTAATATGGTTCAACCATTTATGTGGTACGCATAGTTGCACAAACATTATTTTTTGTGTTTTATGATATTTTGGTACAGTCAATCGTATGTTTTTACTACTCACGTGTATTCAAGTCACATCAATTTACATAGCGCGGCTTTTTGTTTATGATTGCTTTATATCCCCTAGTCCTACTTCCCTGAACTTCCAGTTGGGAGGGTGTTCACTGTAAATATCATAAAATAAGCCAAATGACTTCCTGCAGCAGGACTTTATGACCCATCACCCTTGGCACCAAAACACAATGTGCATGCATGACCAGCTTTAAAATTCAGTTGGTCCCTCCACACACAGCTGCCAATTAATCCATGAAATAGCATTGGGTTCTGAGCTGCCTGTCTCTGAAATGTCATCATGTCAGGCTGCAATGTGAGGAGGACCTGCACTAATAAGGATGGAGCCTGCAAGGGAAAGGTGCCACCCTAAAAATTAAAGCAGAGGTTAGGGAGATTTAAAATGAGAGATGACTGGAGGAAAGCATAAGGTAAACATCATCAAACAAATGCAGAAGAGTGCTGTGATATGTCATTTGTAAATGAAGGATTTATTATCACTGTCACTGCATTTAAAAAAAAAAAAAAACGAATCCTTTGCAGCCTGCAAAACAAGTTTATTGCTTTTTTGGTTGCCAATGAGCACAATCTTTGGTCTATAGAAAAGTCATGGATACCCACCCCCCTTTCTAGCGGATAAGCAACTAGAAAATAGGCATTTAAATGACATCTGTCTGTGCATTTACCTTCACTTTTTTAGGTAGGTGACAGGGTCTCTTTACTCTAAACCAGGTTAGGGCTTAAAACAACACAACAATTAAATGTTCTGTTTATTTAAGGAAGTCCCAGTGATGGTGTAGTCATTTGTGGTCATTTGTAAATGAAAAGTTTAATATCACTCTGTCACTGCATTTAATCAAATCCTTTGCAGGCTGCGAAATACGTTTTTTACTTTTTTTGGTTGCCAGTGAGCACAATCTTTGGTCTGTAGAAAAGTCATGGATACTGATGTACCCATAGCTCCCAACTGTCCCTGATTTCGAGGGACTGACCTTGATTTGGAGCAATGTCCCTCTGTCCCCCTCATTTGTCCCTCATTTTGAACTGA